>VWYH01007286.1:202903-522025 GCA_013399365.1 Pampusana beccarii
GGGGGGGTTGGGGGGGGGGGGGGGGGGGGGGGGGGGGGGCGGGGGTGGGGGGGCGGGGGGGGGTGGTGGAGCGGGCGGGGATGTGGTGCGGGGCATGGGTCGGGGAGGGTGGTGTGAGCTCTCGGGTTGCTCGTTCTTGGGGGAACCTGGGTATTTGTATTTTGGGAACGGACGGTCAGTTTTTTCGTTTTGCACTGCAGCTGCTCTCGCTGATTTCAGAGCACCAGGACTGCTGGACTTGTTTTTCCTTTTTATACTTGTTTGTGGCTTTTATGCCGAAAGTGCATCTCGTTCACCTCATTTCGCGGTTTTGTGCTTCTACGTGGCTTCCTGCTCCCTGCCTGGGAATGTGAAAGGGATGGTGCTGGGGGTTTAGAAGAGGCGCGTGGAAAACCAAGCGCAGGTGTGGGGACATTGTCTGAGTTTCCCCAAACCGAGAGATTTGAGGCGGTTTTGCCCGCAAGCAGCGGATCCCGTGGGTGAGCGGGGCCTGGCCCTGAGTTTGATTCCCTCGAACATGACAAGTCCCGGTTAGGCACGATCTTAATCTTGACCTTGGTGTTAATGAATCCTGATTCACTGTTGTGAGGGTACGAGGCCAGACAGGAAATGAGCAAAAAGCATTACTGAGAAAAAAAAAAAAATTAAAAATCTCTGATTTCACACTTGAGGGTGTGGGGTGGGAAAGCTTTGAAGATGCTGTGTTCTTGCTGCAGTCTAATATATTAACTTTTTCGGGTTTGGCTCACGCAGTACTCTTTCCCTCCCCCTTAGAAGCATCGGATGTAATTAAGCTCAGAAGCAATGGCCCTTTCCAGCTCTTTCCTGTCAGCAGGGTGAAGCAGCACATGAACGGGGCATCTTTATTTCTTCTTCTCGTTGCTGGGTGAATAGCCACTGCAGCCTTGTGTTCAGCTCCTGGTATTTTGTGATCCATGGTCAGCCTGAGATCCTTTTCCAAAAAAGAATCCAGCTTTGTGACCTGATATTTATTTCCTCGTGACCGTGTCATTGCTTATTCCTGTCTTAGCACCGTTCACCCATCATTCCTGAATTGTCTTTTTCTTTTTCTCTTTTTCTCTTTTTTTTTTTTTTTCCAGACCATTTCTACAATTTATCAAGACCATTTTGAACCCTAATCCTGGCCTCCGAAGCACTTGCAGCCTGTCCCAGCCTGGTTTCAGCAGCAATTTTAGTAAGCATACTGTGTTCCATCATTCCAATCAATTCTAGAGATGCGGAGTTGCGGTGGCGCCAGGACGGGGCAGAGCTGCCCGTGGAGACTCCAAACAGAGTGGACGGGCGCTGGGTCTGTGCCCCTAACTCTTGGTGTTTGACAAATAAGAAATGAAAACAGAAGTGGGGAGGGACCCCAAAGGTAATTCAGTGAACTCAGATGAGAGTCTCTTGTTTCTCCCGCGGGAGGAGCGTAAAGCTGGGGTTTGTTGTTACCCATACGTGTTTGTCGGAATAGCTCCAGATTTCAAACCTCGTCTCCTGTGCAACCTCTGGTTCTGGAGATTGAAGCTTAAACGGGAAAAATAATTTCTACTTGCTTTTCACTTCAGGCTTCAGAGACGTGATAGTGAATTAGGGTTTCTGGCACAGGAGGCCGGATTGCGTTAGAATCACAGCGTGAGCCTGCGGGAGAAATGCAGATTTCTAGGCCCCTCCTCTGGGTCTTTCCCAAAGTTATAGAATTTAGGAAGAAATCAAGTTCTGTGAACGAAGACTCGCAGCCTGGTATTTTCAAGGACTCTACATAAAACTGATTTACTTGGGGGGAAAAAGCCTTAAATATCACTGTAGAGAGTACATGATGTGAACGATTTAGTATTTATTAATGTCACTGAGTGGGTGAAATCTCTCCTGACCACAGTGGAATTCTATTTGGATGTGCCGTCTAGTGTGGTGGTGTTAAAAGCAGGTGCACAAAGGGAATTCTTTTTGAAGAGAGGAGGGAAAAAGCTTATGGTGCCAGTAAATTACTCTTACCGCTGCAATAATCCCAATCAGATTAATTAGGATTACTTTATCTGCCTGGCTTTTATTTTTGTGAAATGATAAGACGTATCTAATGAGTTTTGTTTAAAACTTTATGAGTTTTAGTAATATTTTTGACTTGTTTCACATGGTGCGGTGAATGATAAATAAATAACTCTCTGGCTGGCCGGGCTTTTAGGGAGAATTACGTTACATCCAGCATTTAGAACCGTCCATTAGTTCTCCACCTCCTCTTACATCTCGTGTCACCAGCAAATCCCTCTCCTGTCCCCTTTCCCGCGTTGCCCATCGTAGGTGGCCCAGCTCCCCTGGCTCATGTCCTCATGTTTCTTCTCTTCTTGCAGCTTCTTTTTTGAGAATTGTACCAAATCTGCCCCCGGCAGCTGCCTGGTTCTGCTCCTGATCTTCTGGTGGGGCTAAACCCCACATTTGTGTAGCGTCCTTGCCCCATCCTACACGTGTTTTTTTCCTTCTGGAACCATCTTTCTGTAATTTTCCACTTGTGTATCTCACCGAAAGCCGCATCTTTTCTCACTTGCATATGCCACTGATTTTTCCCATCACTTTTTTTACTGCTTCTTTCTTTTACTGTTTTCCATTTCTGAAAAGCTGTTCAGATTTTCGCAAAACAAAGCTGTATGGCATTGCATATGTGCTTGCCCATATGTATCCGCCTGTAGCGAAGGCTGCAGATGAGTATGTCAAATGAGGTAATTTTCCACCAGATTCATCCCTTTATTCTCATTTCCTATTTATTCCTTGGAAAGCTTCAAACAAAATATCAAGATTGGCTTTGAGTTTTACAAGTCTGAAAGACCAGAAGGTTTTCCCTGTGAAAATAGCCGTGTGGATGCTGTGGCCGCTACATCTCCCTGGGTTAAATGGGAAGGTTTGATGTCGCAGAGCCCCGAGCAGCAGCTGTGGCTTCTCCTTGGAGCCTCTTCCTCATCGCTTTCAAATCCCATGAGATTACTGTTTTCCCTTTTGCCTTAATTCAGCTTTTCTTAATTGGTTCCACGGTGCCGTGAACCTCTGGTGGTTTTGAGGTGTATCCGTCAGGTTTGATCTCGCCAGGATTCAACAGCGTCTCCATCGAGAAGTTTTCCCACAAGGGGCAAAGAGCACGAGGAGGTGCAGGGTGGGCACGGTGTGGCCTGCAGAGACGTGTTTGCTCTTGGTAGAGATATTGTTATCCGCACTGTGTTTTGGTGGGCACCTGAGGATGTGATGTCCTCTCAGGGGTCGTTGAGTCCAACCATAACCTAAATCTAGCACTAAACTGTGTCCCTAAGAACCTCGTCTAAACGCCTTTCCAACCCCTCCAGGGATGGTGACTCCAGCACTGCCCTGGGCAGCCTGTTCCAATGCCCCACAGCCCTTTCCGTGAAGAATTCTTTCCTAATATCCAATCTAAACCTCCCCTGGCACAACCTGAGGCCGTTTCCCCGTGTCCTATCACTTGCTACTTCGGAGAAGAGATTTGCAAAATCTTCTTTGTCTCATCCCTTTACATTCCTGTCTTTAAGCCCTGGCATCTTATTGCAGTGAGGTGTTGAGACCATTTTTGGACGTTTTTCGGTGTTTTCTGTCAGGGGGGCTGTGCAGGAGTCCTGGTGCGGGGTGTGGAGTGCAGCTCGGCACAGGGCTGTGTGTCACCGCTCTTAGGCCGCCCTTCGCCAAACAGAGAGGCAATGGTTTTTGACAAGGTAACACACGCTCTATTTTAAGCTGCATCTAAAAATAAATTCCCGCTCAAGTTGGTGTTGTGGCAGCAGCATTTTATATCTTAACCGGGGCTGTTTTCTTAAGATGATTCATAGAAAGAAGATGAACTTTACTGGTTTTACCCTGGGGTGAAACAACGTAGGTGAGTTGCTGATCGTACATGAAGGGCTATGTGGCCCTCATGACTTTTCCGATTAATTCTGCTGTTGCTGGCTTTTCCCCTAAGGCTCGAGTGTCGCATTAAACACCGGAGAAGCTCTTTTTCCTGAAGGTGTTGTGTCTAATACAACACGTTCGGTATGTGGACAGTGTCCCACAGTCTTTCGGAGAGCTGATGGCATTGTCACATCGAATAAGAAGTAACAGTGTGGTTCTGTAGAATGGAAAAAGAGGAGCTTATTGTGACGAAAGGAGGCCGACCGGGCCGCCTGGGCTCAGCTCCGATACCAGCCGGTCGTGCAGCGCCTCTCCGGGATCCCGTGTTGCAGCTGGGATACAGGAGCGATGCAATTCTGGTTTTGGGAGGCTCTCTGCGATCTCCTGGTGTTGACTTGGGATGCTGGGATGAGATGTACTGCTCAATGAATTGGTTAAGTTCCAAACTGGCAGTAGGGATGGGAGGAGAGGGTCAAATAGGCCTAGTTCTGATCTTATTTACTGTGCATTTCGGGAGCGGCTGCCTCAAAGACAGCAGTCACCCCAGTGCAAAAACGGTTAAAGGAAATCAGAATTATTATCAAGGCAAAGGTGTGCAAGGCAGGACCTTGGCTGAGGCTGAGCAGAGGCGTTTTTATTTGCGAGGATAGAGGTTTTTTAACCCGGTGTTTCCTTCATTTGTCTTCATTAAGAAAATGACAATCTGAGTGAAAACGAAATACTTCAGGGAAATAAAAACTCTTCAGCTGTTGATTAGGTTGGCCCAGCACTGCAGCCCTTTCAGATAAGGTTATTCCTTGCGTTTTCTCGTGGTGGAGAGAATGAGATCATCCCGGACGGAGTCCTCAGACACACGGTGGGGGCTGTGGGGTTGTCCTGGGCAGGGACAGGACTTGGAACCAATGGTCCGTGTGGGTCCTTCCAGCTCAGGACATTCCACCATCTGCAGAGCATCAACGTCGGTGAGCGAGCGAGGTGGTGAAGAAGTGGAAAGAGCCCTGATCTCACCTGTCTGTGCTGAATTAAGAGTTCTAATTAGCTCACCAGGCTGTGGGGTGGCATCAATGGCAGCGTTTGTGCCCCCGGTGCTCGGTCAGGGCTCGGAGCGGTGCAGGGACCGGGGAAGTCCCGTTGCTGCCAAAGAGTTAATCCTGACATAATCATCTCATTCTCTTTGGGAGAGGAGTTTCTCTGTGACAGCCCGCAGGCTGAGACGCGTGATTGTGTGTTCTGGCAGCCGCTTTGCAATGGGAAATAAACAGCCTTTCGTATAATGGCGTTCATTGAGCATTGTGCCTGGGAACCCATCGTGACACATGTCAGCCCCGGCCGGGGAAGCTTCTTCCTTTTGCAGCTCAGCAAAATATTTATACAGCGGCTTCTAGTGAACCTGCTCCTGCGCTGCTGGGGACGCGGCTCCAAAGCCGAGCTTAACGGCTGAGCTTCACGGCTGACCTTGCTCCGAGTCCCTCCTAAAATACCCAGTGCTCCGTTCAATCTGCCGGCCAGATGGAACAGCCACCAAATTTGCTTCCCCGTCAGGTTTACTTTTTAAATTGCTATAATAGCCCTGCAGGTTTATTGTTGCTCTAAGTAACTGGAAAATAGCTTTAAAACCGCCGGCCCCGTGCCCCGTCCTCAGGCCGTGCACTGGGCCGCTAACAGGGAAACCGCAGGGGCTGAGGGTTGCATGTGTTGAACCTCGAGTCTCGGGCACTGTGCGCTATGTGATTATTAACTCTTTTTTTTTTTATTGCTTGCAGTACATAAGAATAACATTTTAAAAATCTTTCGCCACAGAAAATATAATATGCATTTTTCCGTTGACATATAGCCAGATATGGGTACTGGAATGCTGAGTAGTTTGCAAAGAATAGAAATGTCTGTGTCTTTTCCCTTTGACCTACAGCACTGTAGGGTCTCAATGGCCAGAGAAAATGAGGGTGGTTTCTGGCTCCCGACCATTGCTGCTCATCGGAAGCCGTCCCACAGTGTCCCAGGCTCTGCAGGCCACAAAACCGGCTGCAGCTCCACAGCTTGTGTCAGATGGATAGAAGGCTGATTGAAAAGGAGCGTGTTTCCAAGAATTCTCTATGTTCTGGTTTGCGTAAGCTCTGAAATTTAAAGTATGTTTCTCTTACCCCAAATAGATCTCAAGTAGTAATTGTAGGTGGGGAATTACAACATATATGGCTGGTTTGAGGAAGGTCCCACAAAGATCTCTTCTTGGCTTGGGATAGTCGGGGTATTTCTCCTCGAAGAGCAAAAACGACGATGACAAAAAGTCTGGTATTTAATTTTATAGATGCAGGGTTTGGGCAATGAAGCGAGACAAAGTAAGCCTAGAAAAAAGGAACAGAACCTTAGCAGAGAAGAAATCACTCACTGGAACATCTTAACTGAGAACTGCTTCTTCTACCAAAATGTGTAGTCTTTAAATCAAGACGGTTTTCTATTTCCATAAGAGATGTTGAAGCTCAAGGGCAAGCAAGGAGCTTGATGCACAAGTGTTGGAGAGGTTCTGCAGCTCGTGTTTAGCAGGAGCTCAGGCTCTATCATTTATCACTCTGTTAACATCTGAGGATCTCTGAGGACCATGTGAGACTGTGGCATCACATTTTGCAAATCAACCTTTTAATCTCCCTGGAAATGCTTACTCAAAAAAATCAAGGGCCTTGACTACAGTATAATTGTTCTCCTGAAATTCTCTATGTTGCCTGATAAATGTGAGCATGAATGTTGTTTGCTGTTCAGTTTGAGGCTAAGAATAGAAATTGCAGGACAAATGCTGGACTAACTGCACACCAGTTCATTGCTGTTAGGATTTGGGGTCACAGAACGCCCACGGAGCCCCGCAGGTCAGAGTGTTTGATTTGTGAGCTGTGCAGAAGCTCACTGTGAAAACAAACAAGCTTTTGTGCAATTAGCACGCGGTTCGTGTCCTTTTAAATTAACACTTTTGCATCCTGGCTTGAGCTTCTTCCCTCTTTTCTTGGATGACCATTGTTTTTTTTTGTTTCTGGGACCCTTCTCTTGATGGTTTTAAGAATACCACTTACTTTTGCTTTGGGAAGGAGTGGTGTCTTCCAAAATGACTTGGAGGAGGAGGAAAGAAGTGTGTGTGTGTGGGGGAAAGGCATGTCCCTCTCTTTCTGGATGTGTGGTCAGATTGGTACTTGTCTGCCAAGCATCCTCTCTCTGCAAACAGGGCAGGGCCACGTTTCCAGCCCCCGGTAATCCCGTTGTTCATGAATGAATGCAAAAGACTCAAAGAGGAAAATGTTGCAAAGCAGAAAACCCAAGTCACAATTTCAGGTTCCTCAGAAGACAGTTCCTGCCCAGATGGCCAATTAACTGCTTGGGTTCCCTCAGCTTCGCACCCCGTTGGTTTGGGGTGAGCGGGCCTGGTAGGCGGGGGGATTTGTGAAGCCTGGAGGGGATGGTTCAGCATCCTCAGCCCAGTTTGGGTCAGGTCGCTGCGTCTCCACCGTTCTTGCAGCATCACCCTCTGGTGCAGCCCCATGGGACGGGGGAGCCCCCGGCGATGCTGCGAGGATGTGGGGAGCCATGTGGGGGCTGGAGGGGACGGGTGGCGCTCCGGGTGGCTCCTGGGGGTGACCGGGGAGCTGGGGGACACCTGGGCGCCCTTCGCGCCGTGGTGTTGTGCAGGGTTTCTGCTGCGGGTGGGTGCTGGGTGTTGTGCACGGGCGGTGTGGGACCACATCCTGCCCGACGGGGGCACACCCCGCGCACCCACAGACCGGGGTCGCAACCGAAAGGGCCCGCGCGGAGAGAATTACTGATCTTGCAACCTGACTTGCTGAGCAAGGGCTGAGCGGCAGGGAGAGGAGAAGATCCAGCAGCTGCCGGCCCTGTTCCCCTTTCCCTTCACTTTCCTCCCGCTGTGCTTCGTTTTCCCACCAGAGCCACGCGTTTCTTTTAGTGATTTGGTTTTACAAATCTCATAGCATCATTGACCTGCAGCAGGGCTGGCGTGGCTGAAAACTCATCGGGGTGTTTCCGACTATATCAACGTGTCTATTTAAAACCGTGAACTCTTCCTCCCGACCCGGCCTCACCGTTCGTTATGGTAACGAGAAATCTCAGAGTTCCACCCCTTAGCAAGATGCGACTGGAACCGCCTGTTCGGGGACGTGCGGAAAGCTCCTCCGACACCTTTTTGAACCTGTCCCCCGCTGTTTCATACTTGTTCTGACAGAACCGTCCTGTTCAGCTGCCGGGCACGCAAAGGGCAGCGCCTGCGATCTGCTGCCTAAAGCCAGGGTCTGCAGAGACAGAGCTGTAAACCAGGCCTACGGCAGGAGGTGAAGCGCTGCTTCGTTCCTGTCAAGGCCTGGAGCTCTTCTTTTTTTCGCCTGCTAATGCTCAGGCTTAAAGCTGGGATGCTGGCCTCTTAATAGATTTTTTTTAAAATATATATAACAATAAGAATTTATTATATAAATACATCTAATCAGCAAGGCCACTCCCGCGCTGGGAAGCGCAGTGGTTTTGCACGGGTGGTTGGGAGCGGGGTGAGGCTGCGAGTCCTGTGGAGCAGATCCTGCTGGGGTGGATCCCACGTGTGATCCGCAGCAGGCTGGGTGTCCTGGTGCTTTTTGTGCTCCAGGTCTGCATCCTGAAGTGTGTTCCTGTTTGGAGCTCTCAACTATTGATAGAGGGAAGGCACGTGTAAGGAAGCGGCGTTGTCTGAAGCAGCGTAGAGGCAAGGAAAGGGCAAGGTGGCTTCTCGGGTTTTAAATTGGCTTTTAAAACTAGGAATGCCTGTTATAGAGCCCCAACAGTCCCTTGGAGGCAGCAGATGCTGGAGCGAATATTTGGTCTGGCTGCATCCCTGTGTAGGAGTCAGGGATGGGGAATTTTTGACTGACGCTTTAATCGGATTGGATCTGAGCGAGCGGGGGCTCTGAGGTCCTGTCCGAGCGGGGAGGACGTGGAAAATCCTGCTCTGGGTTTTCTCTCCTTCCCCAGTGAGTGCTGGTCTGTGGATTCCTGAGGAGCAGCTTTACGAGGGGAAAAACCAGGAGAGATGGACACGCAGCCGATGGGGTCCCTGTGTAAATATTTGCACTCATCTACAAGAAGTATCTGTTAATAAGAGGCCGATCACCTGGAAATTAACCAAAACACATTCTGGTTCTCATTAAATGCTGCTTCATTTCACTGGCATAAGGTGTATTTTTGTATGTGTGTACAAGGGAGTTTTGTAGAGCTTGTGATGACAAGGAAGCAAACACTGTCCAGACTTGATTCTTTTCTTCCTACAAAGCTAACAAGGCTCCCTCCGAACCCAGGCATGGCTTTTTCTTTCTTTCCTGTTAAACAAATGCGTATCTTGATTTGAAATTATTTCTGCTTTTTGTGACTCGGCTTGGCCTTCGCCGGCAGCACGAGAGCTCCGAACCGTGACGTTTCCCTCCGAGCCGCCGGCGTGAGGAACACCAGGGTCTGTTTGCAAAGAGCTCTGCGCCTTGTAATTTGGGATCAGTAACGTACGTGTACGTGTGTGTGCGCACAGACGTCTGCAGGATATCTGTATTTATTATCTTTTCGAAGTGAGGTTTGGTGCACGTCGCTGGGGAGGAGCAGTCGTACGTACCATTGCGGCTGGTTCTGCGTTCGTCGCTAGATTTGCGTCCATCGGCCGGTGCGCGGCGTCTCGGCAGCTCCGCGTACCCGAGAAGATACTTGTCTGGAGAAAAGCTGTGTCAATTAAACCAGCTCCTCTAGCAGTTCCCCTGCCACCGAACGAAAACACAGCGAAGTCTTTACCGAGGGAGCTCTCCGCGATGAGGGTGGCGTTGGGGACAGGCGGGCGCTTGCTCGGTCTGTCTAATATGGATTTCTAATTTTTTTTCACCATTTGTGTTATGTGACAAAATCTAAATGAATTTCAGTATGTGCTCCCAACGAGTCAGGACTGTTTCTGTAAATAGGAGGTTGCCAGCCTGGTGATAGGATCAGCAGCTCTATTTTTGCCTGTAGGGAATAAAAGGACCATTTTCTTCTCTTTCTGGCCTTCTTTTCATTGAGAATAGGAAAAACCCCATTGTCTTTGGTCCTGAATCGGTGGGGGAAGTTTCCTTGGTGCATTATTTCCACTGAGATTCCAGGGTTTTTTCACTGTCACTTAAACAGAAATCTGTCACCATCTCCTCTTTGTGTTTAGTTAAATAAGATACAGGCTGGCATAATACAGCGTTGTGTATTGGTGTCGTGTCCAGAAAGTAACGTGCTGCTTAGGGAGATCTGATTTTTCTTTTTCTTATCGTGGGCTGTGGAGAGATGCAGTGATTCCAACAACTGCATCCTGCTTCTGCATCACCAGAGGATGCTCAAGCTGGTTTCTGTAGCATTTCTTCTTCTCACTTCTGTATTCAAAGCAAACTCGAAGCTTTTTGTGATGCCAGCTTGAAAGATCACTTTGTCATTTTAGTGAGTTTATATAATAACCTTGGAGTCTGTTTTAATTTTATTTTGCCGAAGTTTTAGTGCATTTTGCTTAATTGCTTCTGCTTTATTGTTAATGAGACAGAAAAACAGCTTGTGTAATAGCTCGCGGAGTAAAACTATCAAGGAACAGAGATGGAATTGTCATGTTAAAAAGTTTCTTGTTATTGTTTTGATTGTTTTCCAATTCCTCATTTGGTTTTGTTCAGTCCCGCAGACCCGTGCCCTGCAGGCAGCATCACCGACCCGTCCGTGTCCTGCAATCCCACCCGTGTCCTGCAAATCCCACCCGTGTCCTGCAAATCCGTGCTCGGGGCAGACCCGTCCGGAGCGCGGCAGTGGGGTCTAAATCACGGGTGGTAAAATCCGTGTCTATAAGCACTGGGAATACTCTGCAAGGAGCGGGTTAAACCCGTTATTACACAGTCACGTCTTCCTTGCTGCTGCCGCCTGGTTGCTGTCGTTCCGTCCCGTTCTGCTGTTTCACCTCGGGATTACCTGACCAGCTCATTTACGGTGGGCTTGCCTGCTGGGCAGCCCCCTGCTCCACTCACCGTTCTCCTGGGGTCAACGAGAGAAAAGGTTCCAAATCTGGTCACTTACGGGCAGCACAGCCCAGATGTGTGAACAGGACACGCTGTGTGTCCTTACAGGGTAAAACACAATGTGAAAGGTGCTTGGAGGAACTTGTTTCCATTTTGGCAGTTGATTTGGGGTCCGTTTTTTTGCACTGACTGCTAAAATCACTGCTGTGTTACTGCAGTATCCGTTCTGGTTCTCAAATGCAGATGATGCTCTCTGCCTGCGCTGTGGCCGGGCTCTGGGTCTGGTAGGTGTTTGCGTAGGGGGTCTGGTCGATATTTGCATAGGGCTCGACAAGGTGTGTGCAGCGAGCCCGGGCTCCTACGCATGCAAACCAGCAGCTGGGTGAGCTGTGCCGCCTGTGGGGCTGCAGCCCGGCCTGGCCGCGCTGGTGTGGGGCTGCTGGGATCCCCCTCGTCTCAGCAGCTGTTTCAAACCCGAGCCTCACGCCGTGAGGTTGAATAGGATGTCTGCAAGGTGGCCTGTTAGCCCTTCCTGAACGTTTTGGCGCTTCCTTCTGCTCCATCCCAGCCCTGAGTTCACCAGGACTCGGTTCCTCAGGGCAGGAGGCGCGGGGTAGTGACCACCTCCGATACTCTCAGAGCAGTAACCACACGGAACCAGGGGCAGTTTTCCGGCCCTGAGGACCGGTGGTGCGGAAGGACCTCGCTCCGTGTCGCGGCTGGGCTTTGTGTGTGCTCTCTGCAGAAGGGCGAGCTTCATCTTGAAGCAACACTCTGCTTCTCAGGCAGCAGAATAATCAGTGGCACTCCCTATATCTGCTCGGGTTTTGCGTTACACGCCTGCTGTTCACCAGCAGGTTGGCTTTTGCACGAGGAGGCTGAGGGCAGAGAACAGGCCCCCCGGGGGTGTCACAGCCCCAGCCTGACGGTGTCCAAGAGGGGGGACGGCAGGGCCGCCCGGGGCAGACATCAGCACTAACTCAAGGGAAACCGTTTCATCTGATCTCTGCAAAGCCATGAGAGCGCGGCCTGGGGTACCGACTAAAGCCTCATTCCCCACTGATCCACCCTGCAATTACGAAACGGAGCACAAATCGTAAACTCCATCTGAACTGTAGTTGTTCCTGTATTTTTTTTTATTATTATTTTTTTTTTCCACTCCTGTGGTTTGAAACTATGTAGAAACGTTTTGGAAGGTTTCTCAATACATGAGTTTAACCGTAAGTCTCAGGAGGGGGAACATATTATTGGGGAAAGGCAATTACTGCTTTAGCTGTGTGCAAGACACATTACCTTGGAAAGAATCCCCGTCTTGCCAAGAGCTGGCTTCCCGCTCTTGGTTTGGCAGGTCTGGAGCGTTCAATTCAGATGGATTTTGAAAGAATCGTTACTCAGCAGTAGTTTCAAAATATTAGTTTACTGATGACTTTCTTGCACCAACGAGTGTGTGAGAAGTGAAAGCAGCAGAGATGTTCGCAGTCCTCGGGAGGAGGCGCGGCAGCGATGCACAAATCCCTCTTCAGTCACAAGTGCTGAATGGCTCTTGAGGGTCTTCTTAACCATTGCGAGAGGACTTGGTTTCCTTAAGTTTTGTTTGCAAGAAAACAGGAGTAGTTCCGTTACAAATGTGCAGAAAACAAACAAAGAAACAAGCAAAAAATAAGCCCTCTGGAATATGGGTGGTATATTGTCGTGCCCTTCCAGCACGCGTGTGGTTGGATCGGCCTTAAGAGGCTACCGAGGGTTTGCGCTGGACGGGCAGAGCCGAGTGGTGGCTTCTGAGGGGGGATGAAACGGCCGTGTCTTCTGCTTTTTGAGAGTGTCACCGGAGGAACGGAGCTCCCGGCGCCGTTTGCTTGCGCCGTTTGCTTGCGCCGTTTGCACCGTTTGCGCCGTTTGCGCCGTTTCTGCCGCTTGCGCCGTTTCTGCCGTTTGCGCCGTTTCTGCCGTTTCTGCCGTTTCTGCCGCTTGCGCCGTTTGCGCCGTTTCTGCCGTTTCTGCCGTTTGCGCCGCTTGCGCCGTTTCTGCCGTTTGCGCCGCTTGCGCCGTTTGCGCCGTTTCTGCCGTTTCTGCCGTTTGCGCCGTTTCTGCCGTTTGCGCCGCTTGCGCCGTTTGCCATGCCGGGTTCGCGGTGCAGTCACCTCCCTCCATCTCTGCCTTCTGCTGCTGATGCTCCCCAGGCTGCACGGGGCTTGCTGCCTTCTCTTTTTTCTTCTCGTTTCAGTGGGGATATTTTTGGGAATATTTAGCTCTAAAATATGCAGATTTTGCAATAATTACTCTGTTCTGACTCAAACGCTTTTCTGGAAAAGCGGTTTTAAGTTATGAGAACAGGTTAACCCTTTGTGTATGCCTTGCTGGCGAAATGCAAAGTTGCTTTTGTCCGTCTCCTTTCCTCGTGGCGCGGGTACCGATGCCCTTTGCTGTCTGAAAAGGTGAGAAGGGAAGTTGCTGGCGCTATGTGGGGTATAAATAAAAGTTAATTAGCACAGCATTCAACCCTAGAGCTTTTAACAGGCAGAGGAAGTCTCCTGGATGTCTTCCCGCCTGTTTCTGGTTATAAGGATCCCTGTTTATCACTGTGGGTCTGTCCCTTCCTGTAGGCCTCAGGGACATTAATGGGTGACTCACAGCACATCTATGAAATACGGAACTATCCCCGTTTTAGAAATGGGGAGTAACACGGACCGTAGATGATACGACTTGCCCAGTTTCACACAGGAAACGTGTAACCGAAGGGAGAATTGAGCCCAAGTCACTCGAGTTTAGCACTGGGTTGTCTCCTCCCCTCGGCGGGTCTACAGCAACCCGGCAGATGTTGCACGTGTGAAAATGGTTTAAGAACCAAACGATTGAATCAAGTCAGTAGATGCCTGAGTTTGTAGCTTTAAAGCAAAAAGCTGCTGCTTCCAAAAAGAAAAAAAAAAGAGTTGAGAGCAGAGCTGAGGTCGGTGCCGGGGTGCGGGGCTTTTGCCCGTGGCCAAGCCGTGGGTTCCTCGCAGCCCCATCCAGGAGCAGGAAAACCCCTTGGCGAGGCGTTTTCGCCACGCGTGCACGTCACCATCGGGGTAAACACGCCGCAGGAGGCGAATTTAGTCACCGAGAGCCTCTCCAGCTGTTGGGACTGAGTTTGTGTACGGTTGCGGTTACCAGGCAATCCTCCCCATCAGGGCACCTGATGTAAGTCCCGTGTGCTCGCTGCTGAGATGGCATTTTAACATAGGCGCACTATGATTCCAACGTGCTGTTTCTTTTACAGACCAAGTTAAATCGTGGACAAGCGAAAGAGAGACGCCGTCAAAATCGCAGACTGCCCCATGCGCTGTAAGTAGTCTCAGTTTGCTCCCTAGTGACTTCTCCTGGCTGTGTGCGCTTTGTGCGCTGCCCTTTGCAGTGGACTCAGCTCGGGAGCAGCGCTTGCTTTTCTGTTTGTCTGGTTTACTTTGCTTTTTCTTCAATATACTCGAGAATTTTTGCCTGGTGAGTCCCCACAGTGCTGCAGCGAAGTTTTATATTACTGAGTCTCCTTACAAGAGGGGATGACAGGAGATCTACTGTTGCTGCTCGCTGTTTGCATTGTAAATCTCTTCTCCATCATAAATCACCTCGAATGTCTAAGGTGGCATCTGCCCTTTCATGCAAAGCTACAGTTGAGACCTGGGTGCATAGACCATGATCTCCAGGTAGCAAAATGCCCGACCGCCCTGTGCTTTTCTAAAGCCTGGAAGTTTTTGTGAGGACATGGTGAGCTACTGCAAACAGAGGTCTGTTTTCCCACAGATGTGTCTCTCCAGGTTGGAATCCTGGGGTCAGTTTTGGGCCCCTCTCTATAGGAAAGAGCTTGAGGTGCTGGAGCGAGTTCAGAGGAGGGAACGGAGCTGGAGAGGGGACACAAGTGCGTGTGCTGACAGGGGTGGTGGGTTGGGTAGACCCTCCCATGCGAGTTCTTTGTGAGAAGGGCTGCCCCAGTTTCGACATCCCGCCTGTGTGAAATACGCGCGTGCTGTAGGAGATGGATTTGCACCGTTGTTTGGTAGCAAAAGGCAGGAAAAGTTAAAGAGTGTGTGTGCTTTCCCTGTACCTGCTGTTGTTGTAAATGACGCTGAAGACAATTGCAAGCTTAAAAGTGGATTTTAGGCAGAAAAGATTTGCTTTTTTATTTGTCAGAGAATGTATGTGCTACGTTAGGCAGTGCTTTGTGTTTGGTCAGCTTTCCTGTGTAGTCTGTTTGGAAGGGAAATGTAATTATAAAAATTGAAAACCCATCAACGTTTGCAGGAGATCAGAAGGGACTCGAGTTTGAAACCATTTTAATACATTTTTCAAAACTGTGTTTCAAGTTACTGTCTTTGGTTACTGCTGCGAGCCAGGCCGTGTGTGCGTTAAACTGAACGCCAGTCCCTGAGGTTTGACTTGACATAGTTTATGTTTAGATTCCCATTAAAAGTAACGTCTCATGAATGGCAGTCATTGAACGAGTTCTTCTGTATTTCTTTTGTGCAAAATATTTACTGTTATCCTCTGTAGAAGTAGCAGCATTTAATTACTTAAACACAAACGCTAAAGTAATGTTTTCTGTTCGTTTTCTTTTGGATGTAATTACAGAAATGTGGGAAATACTTTTCCAAGGCTTTTGAACTCAAAAGTGGAACAGAAGGAAGACACAGGGGGACGTACACCGTTCAGTGTTATTTTCCTTGCACAGGAAAAAAAGATCATTTTGAGATGAGCACTAAAGTCTCAAGTTTTCAAAGGTTTGCATAACAAACAAGAGACACATTGTGGGTTGCATCTTGACTTTGAAGGCTTGCCACTGTCAACTGAAATAAAATGGCAAGGTTTAAAGCCTTAACCAAGTTCACAAGGAAAATATTTGGACTGAACGTTTTGGAAAGTTTTCTCTCTTTGAAGTAGTTTGTCATGTGTTACCAATGTGAACTTTATTGACCTTGAAACGTTTTTTTTTTTTGAATCAAATAGAAACTAGTGACACTTTAGTAAAATTTTAAATCAACAACCATCTCCTGGTGGCTCCGGCTTCATAGCAAATGCAGGCGAAACAGGGAATCTACAGAAGAGACCTTTATTATTCGTAAATGAAGCCTGCCAAAACCTTCCCGAAATAGCATTCAAAGACCCTTTTAAGGTCATGGATCCTGAACAAAGCCAGAAGAGCACAAAAAAGGCTGAGGAAAGTCCAAGAAAGAGGCTTCCCAAAGGAGAGGCTTTCCAGGCCAGCATTTCATCCCCAGCTACGTACCAGGGCAGCTCCGCTCCCGCGCAGGGAGCCCCGCTCCGGGACGTCATATCGCAGCAGCACTTTTCTGGATCTGTGCCGGTCCCGAGGGAGGAGGCTCAGGAGAAGACTGCCCATCAGAAGCAAGCCAAGCCTTCCTCTTTTGACCACCCTCCCCACGTTTCGCAGCTTCAGCAGCACTCCCTGTCACCAGCATTCATGTCTCCTGGGAAACCGGAGCACGTCCTCGAGGGTCCCACGTGGCAGCTAGTTGATCCCGTACGACCAGGTCCCTCCAGCTCCTTTTCGTCACCCGGCCTTCACTCTCACCACGGCCAGCTCTTACCTTCCCATTCACCGATCATTCCTGGAGAGGACATGCCGTCCGTTCAAAAGGTCTATATCCCTCGCCCGTCGCAGGTTTCCTTGAAACAAGCCGAGGAGGTGCACAAGAAGGAAAAGAAACCTCAGAAGCCGGGCAAATACATTTGCCAGTACTGCAGCAGGCCTTGCGCGAAGCCGAGTGTGCTCCAAAAACATATCAGGTCGCACACGGGTGAGAGGCCGTACCCTTGCATTCCATGTGGCTTTTCTTTTAAGACTAAGAGCAATTTGTATAAACATAGGAAATCGCACGCTCATCGCATCAAGGCTGGGCTGGCCTCAGGGATCGGGGCGGAGATGTATCCGTCGAGCTTGGAAATGGAAAGGATTGGCGGGGAGGACTTCGAAGAGCCGACAGAAGGAGAAAGCACAGATTCGGAGGAGGAGACGGGCGCGATGTCGGGGCATTCGGTGGAGCTCTCGCCCAGGCAGAAGCACACGCTGTTGTCCGGCGGTTTGCTGAGCGGAGGGAGCCAGGGCTCCAGCCACGACCGCTGTTCCTTGTCCCATTCCAGTATGTCCCAGTCTCTCGAGGACAGCACCCAGTTTGCGGAGCCGTCGTCAGACCACGCTCTGAGCCATAAATCAGAAGATACCCACACCATAAAGCAGAAGCTTGCGCTCCGCTTGAGCGAACGGAAGAAGGTCATAGATGAACAAGCTTTCCTGAGCCCCGGGAGCAAAGGGAGCACCGAGTCAGGCTACTTCTCGAGATCGGAAAGCGCAGAGCAGCAGATCAGCCCAGCAAATACTAATGCAAAATCTTATGCAGAAATAATTTTTGGGAAATGTGGTAGAATTGGGCAAAGGACTGCGGCGTTAGCTGCAAACACAACCCAGGGGTTTCCGCACCTGTCTACCGAAGAGAAACCTAGCATGGTACCGTTATCTGTGCCTAGAACACAGGTTATTGAACACATCACTAAGCTAATTACAATTAATGAAGCTGTTGTAGATACCAGTGAAATAGATAGCGTTAAGCCTAGAAGAAGCTCTTTATCTAGACGTAGCAGCATTGAATCTCCAAAGTCTAGTGTATATAGAGAACCGTTTCAGTTTGATATCAAGTCTGGTTCCAGTAGCCAGTTGGATGCATCCAAAGTGTTGACATCCCACGGCGAAAAAATTAAGCCCGAACAATCATTGTTGTCACTTCAGCAATCCCACAGTGCCACAGAGACAGTGCCTCTCCTAAGAAGCCACTCAATGCCTTCTGCTGCATGCACTATAAGCTCCCCACACACCTTTCGCGGTAGCTATTCGTTCGACGATCACATCATGGAGCCTGAAGTCTTAAGCCGCAGTCAAGCATTTTCTTCCCATCCTCGAATGCTAAAACGACAACCAGCTATTGAGCTACCTTTGGGAGTTGAATATGTCTCGGAGGAGGTTGGCTCTGCGAACAAAGAAACTGTTTCCAAACCTCCCGAGGAGCCTGAAACCAAGGAAAGCGATCTTACCAAAAAGTCACGGAAGGGTCCGAAAGCTAAAGGGTTCATGTACGAGTGTAACATATGTGGTGCTCGGTATAAGAAAAGGGACAATTACGAAGCCCATAAGAAATACTACTGTTCAGAGCTGCAGCTCTCTAAGCCCCGTTCTTCCACGTCCCATACCTCTTCAGAGACGGAGAAAAGCGCAGCGGATCCTGACGCGTGGCCCCAGATGATGCATTACAAGCTGGGGAGCACCCTGGAGCTCACTCCGCTCCGAAAAAGGCGGAAGGAGAAGAGTCTCGGTGACGATGAGGAGCCTCCAGCTTTCGAGTTGTCTGACACTCCCTCCTCCAGTACTGCGACAGGGACTCCGTTTGCAAACCCAGCTTCATCTGATGTCGCTTTAAACCTAACCCGCGAATCCATTAAGTCACCAGCAGACCCGGGTAAACCCGCCCCTTCGGATGTCAGCGCCGGCTTTCACTCCAGGAATACCAAACCGGCTTCAGGTGCGGAGGGCAAGGAGAGAAGAACGACCTCGAAGGAGATCTCTGTCATCCAGCACACGAGCTCCTTTGAGAAGTCTGACTCTATCGAGCAGGCGAGCGGCTTGGAAGCGGAGGAGAAGCCCCTGTCGCAGTTCCCGCCTCAGCCGGCCGCCCAGCACAGCCGGCCGCCCCACTCCCTGCAGCCCCGGCTGGTGCGCCAGCCCAACATCCAGGTCCCTGAGATTCTGGTCACGGAAGAGCCTGACAGACCGGAAACGGAGCCGGAGCCTCCTCCGAAAGAGCCAGAGAAAACGGAGGAATTTCAGTGGCCGCAGAGGAGCCAGACCCTTTCCCAGCTCCCTGCGGAGAAACTCCCACCGAAGAAGAAGAGGCTGCGGCTGGCAGAGATGGCTCAGTCCTCTGGAGAGTCCAGTTTCGAATCGGTCTCTCTCACCCGAAGCCCAAGCCAGGAAAGCAGCATGTCCCACGGCTCCAGCCACTCTGTCTCGTTCGATCGTGACGATCACAGCAAGGCAGAGTCGACCAGCCAGCCCTCCGAGTCCCAGCCGAAGCCTCCCGGCCTTGGCTCGCATATGTTGATGGTACCGAGCCACCACCACCATTCCAGGGAAATGCGGAGATCTGCTTCGGAGCAGACGCCGAACGTGTCCCACCCTTCCCAGATGTCAGAGACCCGCAGTAAATCATTTGACTACGGGAGCCTGTCGTCCGCTCCCGCCTCCACCCCCGGCCCCGCGGCCTCCTCGGCTCCCCAGGAGAGGAGGAAATGCTTCCTCGTGAGGCAGGCGTCCCTCACCAGGCACCCCGAGCACGAGCCGGACCCGGCCCTGGCAGCCCGAACAGACACAGAAGATCCGATTCCTTCTTCGAGTAAATCTCCTTCGACGAGTTTGCCCCATCAGCCGACATCTTCGTCCCCTTTGCCTTCTCACGGTACCTACCCCAGTGAAAAGAGCCAGCCCAAAGACAGCCCTGAGCCGGCGTACAGCCAGCCGTACACAGAAGCTCTGCAGGTGTTTCACCACCCCGTCCCACAGCTAACGCTGCACGAGAAGCAGTTCATGTCCCCGCAGGTCTCAATCCTTCCGTACCAGCACCTCCTGCCGCAGCCGGGGCAGTCTGCCGAGCTCTTTGCCGCGCACACCATGTCCGACATCCTCTCTGCTCAGTTCACCATGCCGCAGATTCCTCCTTCCATATTTCAGGCTCCGCCGCTGCCTCTCCCGCAAACGCTCGTCCACCCGGGCCCGCTCCACATCGCTCCTCCCTTGATGTCCCACCCCGCCGAGGTGCCGTTCAGGCAGCATCCTTCGTTCCTGCCGGTGCATTACCCTGGCTCCTCGCCCATCCCCTCAGCCTTTTTTCTGCCTCTCCAGTCTCAGTTTGCTCTCCAGTTGCCAGGTGAAGCTGGTGGACATTTGTCGCCGATCAAATCCGGTTTATTCCCAGCAGCAGGAACCTCCAGTCTTTCCCTGTGCACAGAATATGGCTCCGACAGCAGGTTGCATCCTTTGACCTGCACGACAAGTCCTTCGGTGTCCGTCTCCGCATCTCAGCTGGTTGTTCCCACGCGCTCAGACCCAGTGGTGTCTCTCGTCGTCCCCGTTCGCATACAGACGAACATGCCGTCCTACGGGACTGCCATGTACACAACGCTTTCCCAGATCCTGGTCACCCAGTCCCAGTGCAGTTCCTCTTCTATCGTTCTCCCCAAACTCGACGATCGCCAGCCCAAGGGTACCCTGGTGTGCAGTGCCGATGTTCATGGCCTGGGCTTCGATCTGGCACAGATGATCACAGAGGATCAGAGAAGCATTTTCCAGAGCCCGTATCTGAGAGTGCCCTTGCCCTTACCGGAACGGAAAGGCTACATGCCGCTCACCTCCCCGTCAGACAGCGTCCTCGGGCTGGAGGGAGGCCCATCAACAGTCGGTGGAAGTAAAAGGATGCTCTCTCCAGCTGGTAGCTTGGAGCTGACAATGGAAACACAACAGCAGAAGAGAGTGAAAGAGGAGGAAGTGTTGGAAGCAGAAGAGAAGCTGGAAGTGGTGAAGCCACCCAGCGCAACAGAGGAAGGGAAAAAGCAGGATAAATCTCCCTTTCTTGCAGAAAGCCAAGGCAGGGTCGAGGTTGAAACACCACCTGGTTTGTCCTTAGAGCAGTCGGAGCCAAAGGAAGCCCCAAGTACTTTGCAGCAAGCTGTGTCCCGTTCAGGTTCTCCGGGTTTCGAGGCGCTGGAGGAGTACGAGCAGCCAGCTGGCAAGCAGTTCCTCAGCAAGGCGCCTTCGCAACCCGTGAAGAAAGAAGACTCCAAAGAAGTGGTGGAGCAGCCTCCACCAAACCCCCCAAGCCCTGCGCCTCTCTCCGAGGTCCCTCGTAGTGCAATGAAGTCTCGAGGAGGTCCAGACACGAAGAAGGTACTCCAGTTCCCCAGCCTCCACACAACCACTAATGTCAGTTGGTGCTATTTAAACTACATAAAGCCAAATCACATCCAGCAAGTCGACCGACGCTCTTCGGTGTACGCCAGCTGGTGTGTCAGCTTGTATAACCCCAACCTGCCGGGGGTCTCCACCAAAGCAGCCCTGTCCCTCCTGAGGTCCAAGCAGAAGGTGAGCAAGGAGACCTACACCATGGCCACGGCTCCGCGGCCAGAGGCGGGCAGGCTGGTCCCGGCCGGCTCCAGGAAGCCAAAAATGACAGAGGTAATGCAATCCTATCTATTTCTCCTCATCCAGTTGGATACGTGGGAAGAGGGGGACGAGGGCCGGGGATTTGCTGTTCTTAGTTTAATAGGAGTTTATTCATCCCTCTCTCGGTTTGGTAAGCACTTGTTGTTGGTGAAACTTTTCGAATGAAGCTAAAACCCACCGTAATAAGAAAAAAAAATGCAAGCCTACTCCAGGGCAATGTGCCATATTTCTGTTCTCCAGTTTCTACTTGCCTTGTAATCTAAAGAGCATGTAGGAATCACCACCGCACGGGAACTGCCTCTGCTCAAGCACAAAGGATTAGACTCGATTTGCATTTGTCTTGGTATTTCACATAGCTTTACAGCTTTTTTTTTCCTTATTTTCACGTAAATGCTGTTATAATTCCCTACATTTCGCATGTTATAAATGAAAAAGGATTACCTTGGGGAAATGGGATTCTGTCTGGTCGTGCATCTACTGATCTCACATTAATGAACGTGGAGAGGTATGCTTAAAAGTATTTAAAAATATTAAAGAGAGATTTGCAAGTGTATTTAGGCCTCCAAAGAAGCGCAAAGGCATGCAGTGACATTTCTGAGAGTGCCTCGGTAGGTGAGACGTGGGGTCTTGTTAAAACACCTGTGTCGTTTAGTCCGTTTACGGAAGGCCCTCAGCTGCGTACCTGCTTTTCTAGGTATCTAGGGGTATGTTGTACCTGGTCTTTGGCATTTAGAGGAGCAAGGCAGGCGGTTTCGCAGGGGCAGAGCTCACCGAAGGAACTGGCCACGTGGCGCAGAAGTATTTAAGACTTCTGGGAGCTGCCTGCTGTTTTGTATCCCGTTTTGAGGCCAGACTTTTCCCATTTGATTAATGCTATACCATACAGATCCCTTTAATCCAGATCGTGCTCATGTAGATTAGCAAACAGAATTGCTCTAAAGATTTTGCAATTTGATATTCATATCAAGTCAATTTATGTTGATGGATTATTCATTTTATTTCTGTATCATGAAATGAACTCTGAATATTAAATTTATCATAATCACTGCCGCAGCTGCTGCTTATAAATATGTCTTAAAATACACAGTAGAGTCACTTTGGCTCAATCAATCTCTATTTCTATTCAGCATTTCCATCATTCTTCTGCAGAAATCCAAAAGCTGAATTTCTAGGGAGATAGGGCAGATAATGACCTGTGCAGTGCAATAACCACACTAACTCTTGGTGTTTATGCAGTCTTTTTCAAAAGATTTTATCTGAACCATGCTGGACCGTCTTGTTCTCGTTCTCTAACAGAAGTGCCTGTGCTCCTCGGAGCTTCGCTCTTCACATGGTGCTAAACCGCACACAAGTGCGTGTGTTCCAGAAACCCCAGGCCCTCCTGCCCTCACGTTAGAGGTTCAGCTCTAGGCAGGGACGCTTCAGCCCTCAGGCACCAAAATACATATTTCACTGCATGCGTTTGCTCAAAAGACCCAAAAACCTTTTAGCCAAAACCCTGTAAGCTGACTGGTGGTGGAAGTTAAAGTTTTCATGGGACATTTCGCTAAAGTAAGAATTAGTCCTACCAAATTCACCTAGAAAACGGTGCAGCTTAAATCTCCTATTAATTACCTGCCACTTAAAGGAGTGCGGTTTGCAGAAATTATCTCAGTTTCGATGGAGATAAATCGACATCATGCCAGGCAGAGGAATAACTTTTGATTAGGTGATCAGTGGGAGTGGAATCGCCCGTTCGGGTTTTCAAACATGAGCGGCACAGGTGAGGAAGGGGCCTTGCTGGTGCTCAGGAAGGGCCATTCGCAGCAGCTGCGTAGCAGCAGCGTCAGTCCAAGGCTGGAAGTTCAACCTTCGGGTAACTCGGCTCTCGCTATTCCCCGGAAAGATTTTCTTCTTTCTGTAACTATAAGTCGTCAGTCGACACAACAGAAAATGTAAACCAGCGCTAATATTTTGTACAATTATGCATGCAGCGAGCTACCAGCAAGCGGTAGTACTGTGTATACTGTCTACGTACTTGGCTTGATTTTTAAATTATCAGTGGGATTTACTGAGCTGCTCGATTCTGAAGCGACTGTAGGGTGCAGCGTGCATGTAGGGATCGCTAATTACACTGTATTGGGCTTGCACACTTTGTAAATTGAACGAGATTGTAAAAGGGGATAGTAGTGACTGTATGATTTTGGCTCTCTCTGGTGCCTTTCATCTGTCTATGTTTTGTGCTTTCGAAAGTTGCAATAAATAATCCTCATGCTACATCTAGAAAGTCAATTGTTTTGTATTCCTCAGTAAATAAGGAACTGAACTGGGAAGGCTGTCACCAGCTTTGTTACGAGTGTGTAGCTCCTGTCAGGAGGTGAAGTCCTAATGGCCAAGGTTTAATTTTTGAAGGTGCTCAGTGTGTCTCCAGCCACCCATTTCCTCCCACCACAGGTGTCTCCGTGCCCAGACACACCAGATTGAGACCGTTTCTGCCATTAAACTGTTAAAATTCAATCTGGCGCAGTTCCGTCCTGGGCTGATAGTTCTGTCCCAGGGAATTCCTGAGCACGTCTAGGGAGGCAGACAGGGACCATTCCCCCATTCCCAGGAGGCACCTGGGACGGGTACGTGTGTGTGATGGTGGGGACGTGGGCTCGTCCCTGTGAACTGGTCCCGAGGGCAGGGAGCAGCCCCAGGCACATTTAATGCTGTAACCTGAGCTCCTGACATTACTGGGCAAACCTGAAATAACAGAACCACAGATGGTTTGGGTTGAAGGACCTTCNTTGTCCTATCGCACCAGGCCCTGCTCACAAGTCTGTCCCCATCTTTCTTATCGACCCCTTTTAAGTCCAGAAAGCCCACTCTAAGGTCTCCCTGGAGCTTCTCTTCTCTTCTCCAGCGAACACCCCAACTCTCAGCCTGTCCCACACCAGAGGTGCTCCAGGAGTGTTTGACCTCAGTTTTGCAAAGCTGCGTTTTAGTGAGTCAGACCCTTCTGCTGCAGATCGGATGCTCGCACCAGCAGCACGCTGGCTGGGTCCTGTCCCACTCCATTTCGCGTCTCAGTTTCATCTCGTTGCTCTTGGCTTCCCGTATAACCATGGGAGACAAAGAGGCACCTCTCGGGTGATTCATCCCCCCTTGAGATAAGTGTCTGAGGTAGGGCAGCTGAATCACCCTTGAGATCTGCAGCTCTTTCCAGCAACCGTAAAGTCAAGGGTGACCAGCTCTGCTTTAGACTTCTGCCAATTTGTTGGCTACAGTCAGGCTGAAATCCCTCTAATTAATCCCTGGTCTCTCAAATGCCTTTAATCTTTTCCCATAAATTATATATAAATTCAATTGAATGACCCATATCCTCACTTTAAAGATATTCTTGCACTTGTGTAAGAGGTTACCTGGGTGAGGGGCAATCTGGTTTCCTCTTTGGGAGCTTTGGAGCCTCCTGTTATTTGTAAGGTTGGATTGTAGGGGGCAGATCCCAAGATGTCATTCCAGGTGTGGAGAAGCTCCCCTTGCATCGTACAGAGCTAGAGAGGCAGCTCTAACATTTTGATCCATATACTATAAGAAATCACATTAAACATGCTAGATGAGATGTCAGTGCATGACTTAAACTTGGGTTTAAAAAGGGGTGACAAGTTTAACAGTGAAAAATGCATTTTCACCCTGGGAACGTCTGGGGAGGTTGAGGATTATTTTCTCCCGTTGGTTTTGTGGCTTTCTCTGTAGTGTGCCCTTGGCAACAGGGTTTTGGTGAAAGGAAATCACCCGGGAGCGCTGACTGTCGGGCTTTGGCTTGATACGTACCAGGTTTAGATGGCCAAAGCCCAAATTTATGTGTATGTGGGGGAAACCCAAAGGTTGAGGTTAAATATATGAATTCTACAGATGCCTCCTCTCTAGACCTGTGTAGATGCGTTTGTTAGAGAGGATTATCCGAGCACAGAGCAGGGGGTTTGGGAGCAGGGACCCTTGGCTCAGGGTGACCCCAGCCTAGACGCTTCTCTTTATGCCTCAGTTTTCCAGTTGGCAAGAGCCAAATAATATTTATCCACCATATGCAGGGGGTGATTTAAAACGTTTTCAGCGGTCCCTGTATGTATAACATAACTAGCAGGACCCAAAATCCAGCAGCAGAGGCCCCGTTCGTTAACAGGGTGTCCTAATTACTGCGCTGGGCTGCCCGGAGCAGCGTGTGCAGTAGGTTGCTGGCTCTTTCTGAGGCTGTTTGGTCTGTGTCTGTCTTAGAGTGATTTTGTATATAATCATTGATTGTTTTGCTCTTTTGGGGAGATAGGTTCATTTGCCTTCGCTCCTTTCTAATGAAGGTCGAAAAGACATAACTAGAGCTGAGAAGGAAGAGGAGAAAAGAGGAAAATCAGAAGAAGAGGCTCTTGTAACCAAAAGAGGGGAGCCAGTGAGGATCAAGATCTTTGAAGGAGGGTAAGTGTCTCATTTTATTTCTTTTTTTGTGTTACGGTTGTATAGGAGTGACTGATAACAATGATGGCGAGTCAGTGAAGGTGCCACGTGGAGGTGAGCAGGAGAAGGCCAGGTGTAGCTGGATTTCAGGTTATTTTCCGCAGCCACTGTGAAAACCTGGCCCTCGAGATGGGTAGATACCCTGGACTGCATTGGTTTTTCTTTTTCTCAGTTGTCTTCGTGTTAGCACGCACCTTGATCTCTTTCCTGAGCGGGTGGTTGAGCGAAGATGGCTGAGGAGCACAACTACATCCCGTAGCTGTCTCTGATGTCTGGGGGTGTCCTCCGTACCTTCTAAATCTTTCCAGAGCTTTCTCCTGAAAAATTATATTCCTAACGGGTTTTACCCTTATTACAAGGAATTGGGAAGATTTTTTCTGATGGTTGGGTTTTGGGTGGGGGAGAAAAGAAGGGTTGTATTTATATAATTTTAATCCCACCCAACCAAAGTAGCTCAAACCAGAATGGATGCAAGATCTAAATTTGATGTATATCATAATTCTCGGCTCCAGGTAATTCGCAGTACTCTTCAGTAATTCAGCACTGGTCTAATACTACTGTTTATCTTTTCAAAAATAACAGATCAGCTGATAAGTAGCATGTCTGTGGGATACAATTAAAATTCACACTTCAAGATCATCCTTCCTGTGTTGCAGACAAACCAAAGAAACGTAAGAAATCCCTAGCAGGATTCATCAATTCCGCTCTTGCCATTGGGTGGTCTTGTTTCTTGTGTGTCAGAAAAAGGCTTTAATTAGGCAGTGGTTGTGGTTTTCTGCTGTTACCTGTTGAAGTTTGCTTTTATTTTAAAAGATTTCATTAGCGGATGATCAAACTAGCTAACCAAAAAGAGGAAAATAGTGCTTTGGGAAAGGGAACGTGCGTGTTTGTTCAGGACAGCTCACCTCTCACCCAGCCGCGGGCAACGCGTGGGCTCGGGGTTAGAGACGTGTCGGTAGCGAGTGGTGCACACAAAGAGCTCAGCAGTGACAACCTGTCGTGGTTATGAGCTGAAGCGATGTAGGGAGGGAGCCGGGGAGTGGTAAGAAAGCAACAGACGGAGAAACGCGGTGGGTTCGGTACATTCCATCGTCCTCCTGTAGCAGATGGTCCCATGGGACGCACTGAGCGCTGGGTTTTATTGCCCTAAAACACGTGAGGATCCTCGGTTCCCCTTGGCTGGGTTCTCCCGGAGCTGCGGCTGTTTCAGAGAGACTCTTGGGCTCCTTCCTAGACGTGATTACAGAGGCTCCGTGTTAACATGAATGAAAATGACCCTGCCGCCCGCGGAGAGCTCCGGGAGGGGTTGGGGTGAGATGCGGGGTGTCCAGCCGCGTCCCCACGGAGACGCTGTCTGCATCCCCAGCGCGTGCGCAGTCCCATGTTCTAAACGGCAGACAGAAAATAAAGCAACTTTTCCAACACGTTCTGCATAAGCCAGCATCAGGGAATGCATTAGTCATCCTGAACGTATGCCGTGTTTTATTTTAAAGTTCCTGTAGCACTGACTTAAGGCAACCGTCCTTCTGGATGCGAGACAGAATATAGTGGCTGTTTAATGCCAAGCGCAGGCGCTAACGTAATGTGCCGGGTCACAGGAATACATTTTGGATCAGAATTATGTGCCGTACGCACTGCTGGGGACAGGCGGCTCTCCCACGGTGCTCGGTCCGTACCTGGCGGTCTGTGCCCTGTCTGTGAGGTTTCTGGTGTCAAACGGAGCTGTTTGCCCGCAGCAGCCTGTGTCTGCGGGGGCGTTCTCTTGCAGTGAAGGAACAGCCCTGCAGATGAATCCGCAGGATGCCTGGTGCTTTGTGCAAGATGCTGAATAGATCAGACCCCTTTCCTGGCCATCTCCTGAAAATATTTTACGTAAAGTACATCCATTCTCAAGACATTATTTCACTGTCTTTTTTTCCCCCATAAACATGTCCTCCTTATCTCATTCTTCCTCTTATTTATTGGTTTCACGTGGTCTGCTGCTTGCCAGACGCATCCTTCCAGTGGGGTGCAGTTGGTTTCAAACCTTGTGGAGCCACCCCATGCTTTGTTACCTCAACCAAGGATGGAGATTATAAAGAAATGCAAGTGCTACCACATGAACTCGCTGCAGCTCTTTTAGCTCCTTCTTCCTTTCAGTGTTTATCTCTACAGAGCTCTTGCTTTTAGAGAGCAGGTCTTAAGATCATTCCATGTGTAATTTCAGCAGGGAATTATACTTGCAATGCTGAAATTCCCTAAGACTTGGGTATAGCTCCATTGCAACCAGCGCCATGAGCACACCCCATGCACTTGAGGAGATGGGAACTGTTGAACATCCCGGGTGCAGTTGTGTCTGGGAGAACCGCGCCATTAAGCAGCTGGGTCAAAGTGTGTGCTCCTGAAAGAGCTGATAAAAATATCCATTGGACCGGCCCTGAGGGATATTGTGGTGGTCTGGAACAGTGAAAACGATCTTTGAAGGTCAAGCTGGCCAGCAGCGCTTCGGGAGAATGCTGCGGTTCCTCGGTGGCTCCGTGTCACCTCATCAATCCGCTCGGGTCCTTGGGAGGCACCAGCCCCATTCTGAAATCTTACATCATGGAACTGTAGATTGGTATCGACCTGATTTGAGAGTGAGGCCTGTGATGGTATTATGGTCTTGTCGGGGAAATGTTGCCTGTTTGCTGTGCATTAGTATTACCACGATGAAATCCGATAGTAGTGGGGTGGTTACAGTCAATACATGTTCTTCTGTTTCATAGCCAAACTCTCCGTGCTTTTATGGGGCCCATCCGTTGGCTTATTGCATTAGTTGATTGCAACTAGTAGGGGAACCAATACCAAGATACAGGGGGTTAAAGACAGCTCTAACTGACGTCCCCAGGGCAGTGTCATGTTAAATGAATATTACATCAAAAAGAAGGCTCTCTTTGGAAAACTCTTCTCTTTTGTTCCCTCTTTACAGAACAAAACTTATGGCTGCAATCGTGTGGTTGCAGACCGGAGTACCCTTGCATTCACACCTTAAAATTGCTTCCCCTTCACCCCATCCCATGTGTGCAAATCTGCAGATGAACAAGAACCACCCATGGCAATGTAATGTAATATGTCTTTTAGCATTAAGAGAGATGCTCATAGTGCTGTTGTGACCCAGGCTGCTCTGGACTTGGATTTAGTCTGGCTCAGATATCAGTCCAGGTCCTTCACTCGCTGTCCTCACCAATAAGTATGAATAACACAGAGCTGCAGGTTCACCAGCCATGGGATCTTAATGAAACCCCCACCTTCAGTCACCGGGCAGGGTCCCTCCTGGCTGGTCCTGTGCAAATTGCTGGAGGATTGGATGAGGAAAACAAAAAAAACCCCAACAACCGCCCTAAAGCAAAACCAAAAAAAGCCACAGACACAAAACAAAACCAAAAAAACGCTTTGGGGGAGCCCATTAGCTGTGTGCGACCTCCCTTCCCCCAGCTCTCTTCCCGGTTGGTGCTGCTGTGGACTCACTGGGATCTGTGGTCAGCGTCTCCGGGGTGATCTCACTGCGTTTCTCTGACGGCCGCAGAAGCTGCGGCTCCCGCTGGCGCACCCCTCGCGGAAAACCCCTGGCACGGCAGCGCCGGAGCTTCGTCACCCCGGAGAAAACTCTGCTAAACAAGCAAAGTTTCTCAGCCTGTAACTCCAGGCTCGTGCATGGGACCCGGTTCGTTCAGGGGATTTCCTTCACTGCTTGGATGAGTTCTGAGAATTCACCATGTTTGTTTTGAGAGGAGTTGTCTATCCCAAATGCACTCGGGCACACGCGTTAGCAGCAAAGGAGGGACCCGGGCGAGCTGGTGTGTGTCAGACCCAGCTGCCGTGAGCTGGTGTGCGGTACTGGCTGGTGCGCCTTCCTTTAGGGGTCGGCGTGGAGGGCAGCAAAGCAAAGATGTGAGCGGTGTGAGAGATGAGAGCCGGGGTGTGAGATGTGACCGGTGTGTGTGAGGTGTGACCGGTGTGTGAGATGTGACCGGTGTGTGTGAGATGTGACCGGTGTGTGTGAGGTGAGAGCCCGTGTGTCCGGGAGGGCTATGGATTTACGGATCAACCTGTGCAGGGAACGTGTGGGATGAGTCTGAAGCAGCGCCAGCTCCCGAACCTGCCGCTCAGCAGAGGGTGCCGCGTGCCAAGAGCTCTTGTATAAGTCACCTTCTATAGCATACAAGTAACATCAGGTTATCGACTTTAAGACAGGTTATTAATATCTGTCGGGAGCAGCTTCTGGTTGTATAACCGCTACTGGAGCTTCACGCAAGGTGCCAGATGTTGTGTCTTTGGGACAGAGCTCAGGGCTTGAAACGCTTTACGTTTTCCTTGCTTTTATGACAGTACCTGTAACCTATGAGTTGATACCTTCCCTGAACATTTCTCAAGGGTCTGTGTAATGTGAATCAGCATCATTCACATTCAGTCTGCTCTTTGCTACCTCCTTTGCATATGGGTAGACAAAAAAACCCACATTAAATCCTGCATATGTTTTAGTCAGCTAAGCACAGACCCACTCTCAGTTGTCATCCTTAGTGCTGGTACAGCTGGATGAAAAAATATTTAGAATCATAGAATCATTTAGGTTGGAAGAGACCCTCAAGATTGAGTCCAACCATAATGTAATTCTAGCACTGCCCCACGTCCTGAGAACCTTATCTGTCTGTCCAACCCCCCAGGGATGGTGACTCCCCCACTGCCCTGGGCAGCCTGTTCCAATGCCCCACAGCCCTTTGGGGAAGAAATTGTTCCCAGATCCAACCTCAACCTCCCCTGGTGCAACTTGAGGCCGTTTCCTCTGCTCCTGGCGCTTGTTCCTGGGGAGCAGAGCCCGACCCCCCTGGCTCCAAGCTCCTTTCAGGCAGTTCAGAGATCAGAAGGTCTCCCCTCAGCTCCTGTTCTCCAGCTGAACCCCCAGCTCCCTCAGCCGCTCCCATCACCCTTGTGCTGCAGCCCCTCCCCAGCCCCGTTCCCTGCTCTCGGTTTGGGTGGGTGATGACCGCCGTCCCCGCGCCACCTCCACCTTGGCTCCAGAACGCAGGATGTCCCCGCGTTCCCGCAGCTCGGAGCTTTTCCTTTCGCACCAGCTGGGCTGTGCTGAGCGGTTCTGAACGCGCTGTTCCTTGGCCTCCCGAACACCTCCCGCAGACGGCACATGGTTGGAGCAGACAAGTGAGACTCGGGGCTGGTGGACTCGTGACTCACGGCGACTCTCGGATAAGTCGTTCTCCTCTCTACAGTTCGATTGCATTGCTTCTAAGAGGGGACACGCTAACTCACCTACTGCTAAACTTGATTCTGTTATGCCTTTAAAATGCCTTAACGTTCCTCAGTGGGAACTGTTAATGTTTCCTTTCCTAAATATCTCATCACTTCACTTGACAAATGGGGTTCATTCTGCAGCTTATTCCTGTTTTCCCAGGAAGTTTGACAAACACAGAGGATTTAGTCTGTGTTGCTGTCTGCTAGTCTTTATTATTTTTCCTGAATTATTTTTGCCTGTGCAGCCAGCCTGTTTTCTCGACACGTCCTGCTGGCAGGCGCTCAGAATGCAGCTTGATGCTAATTTCCCACAGCCAATTATTAAAAAATGTTATCTCCCGTTTCCTGCCTGACCTTGTGTGGGATGCTCAGCTCTCTGCAGTGATTTCTCTCCTCCTGAAGATCCCTGTAAACGTCCCTCCTGCCCGCCAGCCCATGGGCTGCCCCACTGGGACATGGTTATGAAGGGGCACAGCCTGAGTTTAATAAAAGGCAAACTGGACACTTTCTTTTGTCAGGGGTTTGAAAACGATAACGTAAAAGAATCTGTCCTGAAGTAAGTCGGTGATCACCTGGGCTGTCCTTCTGCATCTTGGATTCACAGGCATGACACAATGTCTTGTTCCGAGCGCTGGTTGATGTGGGCCAAATGTCTGGAATAATGAGCTCTCCCTGTGAGCAGACTGTTTATGGGCTTGTGGCAAACATCGGGATTATAGAGTTTTCCCTTTATTGATTCAGTGACACAATCTCTGCAATTAATTCAGTGGAAAATTTGAGAAAGCAAACGTTTTTACCAGGTTTACTTAGGATTAGCCAGTTCTTAACATCTGCATATCTAGGCAGCCTGTCCTATACAGAAATGTAATTTATAGAAGCCCTTTAATGGATTCCAAGTGCTGTGCAATCAATTAGAAACCTGATGTTTAAACAGACAGACCCAGACCTGGCTGCTGTTACTCCATCCATATTCCACTGGGTAAATGGCAGGAAGATGACTTGGAGAATATAATTCTGAACTGGCTTTTGGGGACTTTCTTTTCTGTCCCTTTCTAATGACGAGAACTTCAGTTTTGAGGAGACAGGTCTCTTCTCAAGGCAGATGTTACTGATTCTGGTTTTGTAGGTTTTGTTGGTTGGTTGGAATTGGGTTTTTTTTTAGTTTTTTGTTTTGTTTTCAGTCTTCCCAAATGTAGCAGTTGATTTTCCATTCTCTTCAGTGGCGACTACCAGAGAATCCCAGTGATGACAGACGGGATGTGACATTCTTGGGAACATTCTGCATGGTGCAAATGATAGAGGTCCAAGAGGAAAGTGTGCTTAAATTCTGCTTTCAAAATTGACCTACGTTTGAAAACATGAACCCTATGAAGTCCTATGGAATAGCTGCCCGCTGACAAGGTGTTCCACCTAGGGCAGGACCACGTCCCTGGGACCGGGAGTTAAGCGCTCCCCACTCCCCGTTTGGATTCCAAATTTTACTTTTGGAAAAGCTTTACTTTTTTTGCATATTTTGGAAGCGAGCACACAAGTCACACTGGTGGCGAGAACACTTGTAGGAACCGAGTAAGCCCATTACATCCTTTAGCAGTGGGACTGTGAGAGCCAGACTCCACATTTAAGAAAGATTTTCCAGTTCCTCCCAGTTCGTTGCTGGAAGGAGAGCAGCTTAGCTCGTGTGCCTTGTCCTGATCTAGCCCATGATGTAACTGATCTCTGATGGTTGTGGATGTCATGGTTGGAGCGAGGGAGGTGCGATCCCGTGGAAGGAAGGTGAGATCATTGCTCTGGTGGGACGGGAGAGGCTGCGGGATGTGGCGCAGCAGATGGAGAGAACCAGCGAGTTCTGGGGGACGGATCCAGCCGCAAGGGCCGGGTGGGCAGGGCTGCGGGGAAACTTGCTCTGGTTTTTTTTTTGTAGTATTTCATCTTCCAAGTTGCTTTTCACCGTTTAAAAATGCTTCACTTTTTTTGCGCTAAAGCCTGTTTATCTACAGTTTAGTTTTAGCCCTTGAGGAGGAGCTCACTGGGGATGTGGTACAAGCAGACGCATCTCCAACCTGTCGGCAGCCTAGGTCCCGGGATCTCTGGGTCATGAGGTGCTATGAGGCTCCGTTTCCCCAGGATGGAGGAGTGGGGAAGAGCTGTGATTACTCACTGAAAGCGTTTAAAGTCATTTCCCTGACCCGCAGGACCTGCTGCTGCTCAGGCAGTTGCGCAGAATCAATTGAATTGCGGTGTCCCTGTTTAGAACCGTGTGAGAAATTCATACGTACGTGCTGAAAAATCTGAATCCAGAGGGACTGTTACTGCTGCTGCTTTGTGTGCAGAACCTCAGACAAAAGGCAACGTGACCTAATAAGATCTTTTGGCTGCTTGTGCTGGTATAGAGATAAGACTGAGGAATTACAAGGCTTCTAAAAAGTGCAAGCAGGGAGATATTGCAGGGAGGGTCTTGGCTGACCCTCCTCGTGATGTTCCCCTGGTATCTGTTCACGGTGTTTCGGTTTCTTAGAAGTTCACGTGTTTCTGAATGCTTGGGTGCTCTTCCCTCTCGGCTTATTCAGGACTTGGTACCTCGAACATTGGGCAATAATCAGATGCACGTAGCCAAGTTTTTATAAACCGTTCTGTTTGTTGGGTGCTTTGGCCATGGCCGAGCTGGGGCAGCTCTTGGTTGCGTTAGCAGCACAGTAGCGGCGCTTTCAAAGAGCAAATATTTCTTGCAGATGTTTTAGATCAGCAGTTAAACCAGCGGTTTTCAATGTTTGTGATTTTCTTGCCATTCTTATTTAAACAAACTGTTTGGTGGCAGAATTATGTGGTTTTCAAGGTTGCGAGAGGCCAAGCACTTCACGCTGCTCTTCTGAGATGCCGCTGTGTGTATTTTAGTCCCCTCACAAGACCGAAGAGCATTTCCAAGCGTTGCTTGATCTGCCAAGCATCGGTCTGAAGTGTGCCGGGGCAGCCCGTGCCTGCAAGCTGGTTTGGGTAAAATAAGAACCTTTTCCCAAATGTAAACTGAGCAAAGACCTTGGTTACTGAAAATCGAGTGTCCTGCCTGGCAGGAGAGCTGCTCTGGGGGAGTTCAGGCTAAAGGTGGAGGCACCATCCCTGGAGGGGTTTAAAAGGCGTTTAGACGAGGTTCTTAGGGACATGGGTTAGTGCCGGTGTTGGGTTGTGGTTGGACTCAATGATCCTGAGGGTCTCTTCCAACCGAAATGATGCTATGATTCTATGATTGATCTGTTTTTCACAAGAAGGCCGGGTAATGTTTGGGGTGCGTTACCCACGGAGTGTCCAATGTCAGGGGGAAGTAGGTTTTTACAAGACTCTGTTATCGCCTTGGTTTGTGGCTCTTTTCCTTCTTTGCCAAGATGGGATGATGTTGAGAACTGCAGTGGGATCTCCCGTGGGTGTGGGACTGTAGGGTCACAGTGCTAATAAATGTGGATTAGTCCAGTTACCCAGGGTGTGAAAGGCTTTGAGTTTTAGAGCTGAAATGTACTAGTTTTGCTGCAAAGTATCGTTGATAACAATGATTTATTATGAATTCAGCTCTTTGTGTGTTGAATCTTGGGGTGAATTTGTTGAGGTGAAAGCTGAGCTCATCGCCCAAAGAAGGGCTTAATCTTCCGAGGTGCTGAGTGATGGGCAGAGCTCGTTGCAGTCGTTAAGAGCTGTGGGTATTTGTGCCTGTGCAAATCGGACCTTTATGTGGATGTCGCTGTGTGAGTTTAATGAGCTCATTCGCGGCATCCAAGAAAGAAAACTGTGGCCTTGCTGCATGGTTGCACCATTAACGCTGATGGTGAATGAAGACAGTGCTAATACACATGGCACTTGCAGGTGGCATCAGCCTCGGAGAGCGGGAGAGCTCTGGGAGGTTCCGGTCCTGTTCTGTGGACGTTGCCAACCTGCAGCGCGGCTTTACCAGCGCAGGAAGTCACGGTGATTCCTGACCCCGCGCGACGTCGTGCGGCACAGCGGCTCCCATGGGTACCTTGGCGTAAAACACGCTTGGGTCTCTCTGCCAGAGCTCAGGGAGCTTTTGTTTCTTGCAGTGAAGAGCAGCCGGTTACAACAGCTTCTCACTCTGCCCCACTCCTTCAGAAGAGGACTTTGCGGTCCCGCCTGCCCTGCACAGCCCGGAACGCTGGAGAGCAGAGGACGTGTCGGCAGGAGCGGCAGCCGCTTATTTTTGCCCAGCCCGTCTGTGCAGCCGCCCTGCCGCCTCCTCCTGCGCGAGCCGTGTCGCCAGCGCTGCCAGAGCCGCCGGGGTCACTTCTGGAGCGGTGGGTGCGTGACCTGCGCCCGGGATCAGACGGCGCTGAGCTGCCCTGCAGATGGGCCCGGCCGGGCAGCTCCGGCTGGACCGCGGTCCCGCCAGCGCTCGTGGTTGTTGGCAGCCGACCGCGCCGTGTTTATCGAAGAGGGGACGGGAAGTGGTTTCGAGGAGTCGCCGCCTCGGATTCTTACAGGGTTTGGTGTGTCCTTGTGCTCAGACAGCAGCACGTCTCCCAGCGGAACGTGAGCGGGAAGCAAGCCCACGTGTCCCGTGGAAGACGTGTCCACGAGGGACCCTCAGAAGCCTCCGTGTCTCTCCCTGGTTTGGGAAAAATGCCACAGTCGTAGGATAAGCAAGGATGGCTGGTTGTGTAACTTTCTGGAGATAAAACTAAATCTATTTTGGTCTCAGCAAAACTGAGCACGATACACTGGTACATTTGACAGACACCCTTGCACACATGCAAAATATATAGAGAAAGATTTCTGAGCAGGGATTTCTGTGATGCTTCCATCTTTTTCTTTCAAAAGGAAGTGTTAGTGCAGGAAGGTGTTTCCTGAAATACATGAAGAATGGTCTTTACTCCCCTGGGTGTAACACGCTCTGTTGGGCTTGTCAGGATTCACTTCCAGGTGGCAGCTCGTCTCGAAGGAGGGGCCGGAGATGTCCCCGTTCCTGGGTGGTGACAATGCTCTCCCGTCCCCATGCATTGTGTTTTCAAACCTTTCTTCCCTGCTGGAAAGAGCTCTCTGAAAACATCTGCCCATCTTCTTTTCCCTCCTTCGACTCACCTCTTCTCTGAGGCGGCTACAGAAGCGATGACAACGTTTAGGCTGCTGTGCCAGGACATCCCAGCACAGCCCAGTGCTGCCCTGTTGTTTTCCAGTACTATGGACCAGTATCCATCTGCTGTTTCTTCATCTGTCCTTGGGGCAGGAACTCTACAGGGTGCAAACCGGTTTTTTATTCTGTGTGCGGTGCCTGCAGGGTGGACTTGTAGGTACCATGTTAAGGTAAATAAGAGGGTTCTTATCTTGGAGAATATTCGTCTTTAATGTGTGCAGGATACAGGATCTGCAGCACTGGGGAGCAAAGTCCCTGTGAGGGCTGCAGAGGACTCGCTCTGACCCATGTAGGGAAGCTGTTAGGTTATTATAACGCGAGCAGCCAGTCTGCGGTGCAAAGACACGATCCGTAGGGGCTGAGCTGCAATTACCAGCTTCATTCTCTTAGGAAGGACCAGGGAACCGCTGTGCCGTGACAGCTTTCAGCCGCTCCTGCTTCGGGCGGAAAGTTGAACTGGAGACTCAAAGCGAAAACCCTTCAATGTCATCAGCAGACCTTGAGGCTCTCAGGGGACTTCTTTTAATGTATATTTTTCATCCTGTTTCAAGAGTCTCTCCCCAAACCTTCTGATCTCCCGCCGTTCGCACACGCAGACATCGGCACGTTTTTCTCGCCGCCTGTTATCTCTGCGAGGCTTCCATGGGAAACTTTCCAAGCGGGGATGATTTCACAGTCCCTTGCAGCCCACAGGGGAGGTGGCCGGGCCGTCCCTGGCTTTGGGAGCCCGTCTCCTCCTCCCACCAGCTCCGGTGCGTCTTCGTGCCGGCCGTGGAGGTTCTGCCTCCCTGCAGGACTCATTTCCCGGCTGCTTTGCCGCTCGTGTCTCTGGTGTCACCGCCTGGGAACAGAGGGACCAGCGCGATCCCGTGGCCCTTGCAGGGATGCGGGGGTTTGCGTTGCATCCTCGGAAAGTGGGGGTGAGACCCACGTCGGCTGTTGGTGCTGAATGAGAACTGCTGTGCTACCGGGGCTGGTGAAGACATTTGCACGTCGTAGATCTGTTACCTGGAGTTGTGAAACTGTGCCTGTAGAAATGGTTTCTAAAACTAGCAGGATGTAAAGGAGAATATCCACGGCTGAAGAAGAGTAAGGGACTTCTAAAAGAAATTACTTAGGGCATGCACAGATGCTGCGTAAGCTACAGAAGAGTGTGCTCTTGGCATAAACTTATTTTTTATTGTTATTATAACCATTATACTCTGAAAGCTCCGCACAGCAGTTATTTAATGTACCAGCTAAAAGCAGATGCCTGAGAGAGGTGTTTCTTTTTTTTCAAGTTCAGTTGCAGAAAAATGCCTGGGAAAATAGCATTATGTATTTTCCAGAGTCTTTCCTCGATAAGTGTCCTGTCTAATGTGCTCCGGTTCCAAGTTAAAAGATGAGAGTTTTGAACTATAGGTCCTGCAAGCACAACTTTGGCTCCGCTCGCCTCCTCGCACGTCATCGCAGGCAGTGGAGGCTCTGCCCCCGTTACTGTGTGCTGCCTCTTCCCTTCATTGCTTTGCATGTGTGATTGGAGCTGCCTAAATCGTTGCGTTGATGATGTGTAAGAGAGAACAGGGCCCAGCTCCCTCTCTCTGGGCTGTCTCTGGTTTTTGCAGGAATAGCAGGAGAAGAGGGAAATGGCAAACTTCTCCAGGGAGTGAGGTCAGGAATTGTGCCTCTGAGGATGCCCCGGGGAGGAGCAGTGGGGTGGGAAAGGGCACGTCAGAGGCGCTCCTCACCCTGCAAACCCGCGGGGGGCCTGGAGGTGTTGGCTGCAGACTGCACGCTGACAGAGGATGGTCCCTGGGGATGTGTGGTCTCCTACAGATGTGGGAATCGTCGTCGCTGACCTCCTTTCCGAGAGCCTGGGCTGGAGGAGCGAGCTGCCCGACTGGCCAAATTCAGTCGTTTGGTCGGCAGTTCGTTTGCGTTGAGTGGACCCAGCTGATGGCCCCTGAAGCAAACCCTCACACCAGCTAGAGGGCAGGTTGGGTTGGGGTCTGTATTTTGGCCATAGAAACATTAACATAGCATCTTCCCAGCAGTGTGCATCCCGGCATTCATAGATTCAGTGAGACTGGTGACTTGCTGCCTCTTGCCAGGTGTTTCACAACACAGGTCCTCCCCGAGGGATGGAGATTCTTCGTCGTTATTAGAGACAAGTAGGGCTTAAAATCTGATTCTGCTAGTCCAGATGAATGCCTGAGGGTCAAGACGCTTCACCACAGCTCATCTGGAACCTCTTACCTGTCTGCAATTGGTTTGACATGTGGTAGTACAAAAGTTCCTTATGCAGTTCCCGGTGTTGCTTTGGTCCAGTTGGACTGATGGTATTTCAGACCTCCTTGGGATTAGTCCTCATTTCCTTGCTTGGCCTTGACAGCAGACAGGAAGCACAGGAAATGAGAAATAATTAAATCAGTTTTTTACAAATTGGTTTGTCTCAGATCCAGTTTGAAGGATGGGTAAAGGCTTGGGACCTGTCTGAGCCTCGAGTTCCCTGGAAGCGTTCCTCTATCTACCAGAATAACGTACAGAATTTCATTAATAATGACAACCCCTGGGTCCTGCGGAACAGAACGCGGTCTGACATGATGGTCTGCTTGGAGGTGGTAATCTAAGCCTGATCCATTAGATCCTCGGGGATGTCAATATGTCATAATAACCTAAGTGGCTTTGGGTATTTTGTCAGCGTTATTTATATCTGGAGATGAGCAATTTATCAGCCGTCAATACCCAGTGGTGATAAGGGCAAGAGCAGACCAGAAAGTGATACTTACTGAGTACTTTTGTACTCAGATTGCCTTTACTATGGTTTTGTTACCTTTGGGAAAAAAAGGGACCAGGCAGCTGGACTTGCTTGTGATTATTGTGTTTCAGTATAGCCAGAGGCTTTTTGGCTTCCATGCTATAGAAGCAGATCTATTCTATTATTATTTATTGTTGTTAAGAGCTTTCTCTGGGGAGTTGGACCTCACTTAGGGAAGTGTCAGACGCGGGGGGACCCGTGGATTCCCCTCCCGTTCCAGCGGCCGGCAGAGCCAGGGTGTGGGACCCAGCTGGGAGGAAACTCCTGCGATCCTGTGAGCAAGGACGGATGCTCCGGCATCTCCAGCTCAGCGCAGCTCAGCCCAAGCAAACGCACGTCGCGTGGATCTGGTTTTAACTGTAAGAAACCTTGAAGGACTCGGTTGATAATGCCGGTCCCATCCATGGCACCTTCTCACCTCTGTCTTTCTTGAGGCTCCAAAGGGGACCCTTTCTCCTCCAAAAACCCCTTGCTGCTTCCAACCAGCTCCCTGGCTTCTGCTGGAGCTTCCCGTGGGGTTGGTACTGGGCTTGGCTGGGCTGCCTCGTGGAGACGTTTGGAAATCAAGCGTTTGTCCCGAAGAAGTAATTCTATAATGTGCAGGATGCCAGGTTCATGTCCAAGATTCTTTGAAATCAAGGCGCTTCCTGTTATTTCAAAGCATAACCAGGCCGTCGCTTGGACGAGCTTTGCGGTACTGTTAATGTCAGGCAGTCTTAGACATTCGGTTTTTATTGTGCCAACAGTTTATGGACGGGTATTCATGTCGCTGGTGAAGAAGTGAATGAAATTCAATACTCCCTGCCGGGCCCTTGCCGGAGCTGCTGGAAGCCTTCTACGCTTGGAGGAGAAGTGTTTGGGTTTCTATTGCTAAGAAACAAAAGGATGGGGATGAAAACAGCTCCTAACCATCATCCCCGCCCGAGTCCCTGTACACCTGCCCTGCGAGCCGAGCGCTGCCGCCTCTTGGAGTCAAAGAATCAGAATCGTTTCAGTTGGAAGAGACTCTCAAGATCATGGAGTCCAACCGTAACCCAACTCCAGCACTAACCCATGGTCCTAAAACAGACAAAGTAGGAAGGGACACTGAATCCCTGGGAGAACTTCTCCACCTGTGGTGCTGGAGGCGGAGGAGCTTGGGAGAAGTTTTCTTTTGTTTCACCATCCCTGTTGTTCTTATGGCTTCCTCCTGTGGTGCCCCCAAACCCATCTGAGCGGTGGGAATGAAGATGTAGGAGGTCACTGCAGATAGAATAATATCCAACCTGAACAACAAGGTGTCACATGTACCCTAACAGCCTGGTTTTGTCAAAAATGGGTATGTCTTTACGCAGGCACATGGAAATACGCCATCAAAATACATTTATGTTTATGCATCTCGGAAGCCAAATCCTCACAACGATAATTTATTGTAACTGTGTTGAGATAAACTCCAAAATATATTGGTAGCAGCATCAAAATAGACTGGGGGGAGAGATCTTGGAGCTAATGACCATGCAATGGGAATAGTGGGCAAAATGTATTTATGTGTATTTATTTGGTTGGATTTATCCATTTAACATCCTCAGCCCAGTTTGAAATAATGCTTCATTTGTAACTGACCTCAATCCAAACCAAATTATTCCGTAATTTGATGATCTCTTTAGGACTAACAAGTGTTCCAGACCCAAATGTACCTCCCAAAAATCCAGGTACCACGGGGAGCGCGTTTAATACTGAGAATAAAGCACTGGCTTAAGGCTATTAAGCCCGGTCCTTCCTCTGTGACATGATGAGCGACAGAAGGACAAGAAGGCAGCCTCTAATTAACACAGCGATGGCATCCAGAACCAGTCACAGCACTTCGAAAAACAGTCACAGAAAGAGCTGTTTTGAGAACAAGAAGTGTCTGTGTCAGGCGAGAGTCGCTTGGAGTCAGATGGAGTCATTAATGTCAGATTCTCTGGAAATTGTTTAATCAATTCTGATGGAGGCGGAGGAGGAAAAAAATGGGATCGAGACAGGTCATCTATGGGGATTTCCGTGCTAGGCTTTCTCTGTGAATATTTTATGAATCAGCTGTATGAGTTTGTGGCGGTTTTGATTTTTTTGGTGTGTGTGTTTTGGTTTGGTTTTTTTTAATCTGGTATTTTATTCTGGTTTTATTTGATCTTCCGAAGGGGAAGGCGGTGCTGGAGCAGCGCCCTGGGAACAGCGTCCGTACCCGCGCGGACTTTTCCATCGTGACCCGACCTGCCTGGTGCTGGGAGGAAAACCCCGGGCTCGCGTTAGCAGTCACGGGGCATTCGTTTACTCTGATAACGTATAGGGAATTGCTCGGAACCGGGTGCGCAGGGGTGGGAGGCAGACGTGGTGGTTTGTAGTGCTGCCGTCGTGTCCCTGTGATTATTAAACGCTGCAGCAGCTGCTGACTTTCTTTTTTCTCTGCTCTTGATGCCGCTGGTGAGATGGGCTGGTTGGATAAGGGATGCGTAGCCCAGTCGTTAAACAAGTGAGAGACTGTGGAAGTTTTTACATTACTTTGCTTTTGCAATTGGCTTTAGTGGAAGGGAAGCCCAGAAGGGACTAATTAGCCTGTGCGCACATTCAATGTAATTCCACATTTCTTCATGCTAAGGTAGCTAAAGCTGATCACCAGGCACATTGCACTGAAATGCACCTTGCAGCGAGCGTTTTTTCAGTCTGGTTTCGTCTCTAATTGCAGGGTTTTCAGCTGCGTAAAGCAGCGTACTACTATTTACATTGATTTTTTTTTTTTTTTCCTGAAATTCATGTGTTTTTATAGCAGTTTGCAATGACAATTAAATGATTAAAGAATAGACAGTGAGTGTGTAACAGCAGATAGAGCCATAATGAGTATAACTGTAATTTTCCTTCTGATAGACTAGAAGAGGCCTTGGTGCCACAACCCGAAGTTGAATCAAGCCTTGGCTCAAGCACAACATTCGGAGAAGTAATATAAAACTCATGTAGTCGCAGATCCTCTTGTAGCCCACAACACTTCTTCAATCAAAATAGACTCTCCTGGCAAAAGGATTTGCTTTTACTGATGGAGAAACGCCTTTAAAACTCATTCTCTGGCCCGTGTCTTTATGCCTGTAAAAGCTTCTTGTGTGGATTGGGGTTGGTTGTGCGTATTTGCTGTATTGCTTTCTGCTTGCCCGGCTCCGGACACCGCTCCGTGCTCTTACAGAGGTGTCAGCAGGTTTCATCGGCTCTTGCAGTGAATTTCAGCGAGGAGCTGTAAGCGAAAGGCGCGTTGAAGGCTGAGCGTGTGGGAGGTGGTGTTACCGTTTAGCTCCACGTGTGGTTTTGTGGAGGGTAAACCAGCCTGAACACACTGCCCAGCTTTTTTCATAGTTAGCTTAAATTTTCTATTTCTTGGTTCCACTCTGTAGTTCTTAGGATAACTGTAAATAGTAAATGTCTCTGCATCCTGACTATCATGTGCATCTTTCCGGATCATTAGCCTGTCCATAGACCCTTTGCTGTCTGTTGTTCAGTATGATGTTCGAATTACTTTCAGTATGCTTTTCTCCCTAATTCATCTTCGCATCCATCCCCTTCACCGGAGAGGATTTTCCCCACTTGTTTTCTTTTTTTTCTCGTTTGCTGGCATCCTTTTACGGCACAAAAACCTGGGCGCAGCGTCCCAGGTGTGATCACATCAAGAGAAATTGGCTTTGCCCCGGCGTTTCTGCCCCGGCCTCCCGCTGCTCTGGCTGCCTTGTCAGGGGGCAGTGCCATAGGAAGCAGCTCCCGTGGCTCTTTTTCGGTGCCGTACGGGCTCTGCCAGCGTTCCGTTTCTCGTGGGCGGGTTGCAGGGTCACCGATGTGCTTCGGCCACCCATGGTGTCGGCATCGCCGGCGTGTCCCGCGCGCCCCAGTGCCACCGGGGCCGTGCTGGCAGCGCTGTGATCACAAGGAGCACACTGTGCGGATACACCCACTTCATTGTTTCCCATTCAGAGAAATGTGGAAAATTGCCTTAGGTAAAATCCGAGCTGTGAGGACCCACCAGGAATATTATAAAAAGCAGAAAGGGTAACTTAGGCCTGAGCTGTGTTGTTTTTTTTCTTGCAGTGTCAGATAATTCCTTCTCTTCCTATCTATACTCAGATTCCTGCAGAGAATAAGTGAGCGGGATGCATTTATTCCTGAAATTGCCTTTAGAGTCTCTTGCTGGAGTCTTGTAGGATCTCCCGCCCCGTGTTTCCCTGGGGTATAAAATGGGTAAGGGTAAGGAGTTCTGCACGTGCAGATTTAGAGTGGGCGTTACAGGCACCACCATGGGAGAAGTGGTCTGATCATCCCACAGGGAGCTGCGAGAAAGGCGATAAACTCATTAGTAATTAGTGACATTATCATAGTTACGCATTTAGCAGTGATCTGGCAAATATTGCAGGTGGCATATAAGGTAAATTAGATCAGTTAGTACCAGGGCAGGCTGTCAGGAACTTGCGAAGGATTTAGCCAGGCCAGAGGAGCAGGCAGCCTGAGGACAGGTAAACCGTGCCAGCAGCAAAACCAGAACAGTGACACCAAAGGCAAATTAACAAATGTCCAAAGCAGACAAGGAAATGCTTGTTCAGTCGCTGCAAAATTAATCAGGGGTGTTCTTTACCATAATACCTTATCAAGCCTACAGCTTCTGGAAATTCAGAAAATCAGGCTGCCTACAAATTGCAAATAATGCGAGTGCAGCTGCTGTGCCGGGGCTGTGAGCAGCAGGGCCGCGTCGGCAAGGACTTTGCAGGGAAGGCAAATTCCTGTGGCTGCAGAGAGCGGGGGAGAAGGGGCGGCGCGGCCCACGGGCAGCAGTGAGTCCCCAGAACCCTGTGAGCCACCAAACCTCCTCCCCCTCAGCTCCGCGAGGTTTTCAGCCACGTGAAGATTTTGGATGTGGCTCCCAGCACTGAGGAAAGAAAAGAAGTGTCTGGCTCAAAAGGAGAGTTAGATATTTGTAACAGCAGATGTTAAAACTAAACCTCTTAAAGCCTGCAAAGGAGTAAATGCTTCATGGTTTGAAGTTTTGGCTATGTTTAAGAGCTGAGACAAAGCTTTCTCAGGATCGATGTGTTCCCGCTGTTGGGTTCCTTGTGGCTCCTGACAGCGATGCTCCGGTTCGGGGTCACCGCCTCTCTGACTCTGGTTCTGCCTGCGGTAGCTGTGCCAGTTCCTCTTGCTCTGAAATGTCCGTAGTGGTTGCACAAAGTTCAACAATTGTGCATTTATTAGCAGAACACAGCAAATAACCTTTCCAAAATGCATCGAGTAGCTGAATTTTATCTTTTCGTGTGTCTGTGTGAAAGAGCTATTTCCTAAATGAGTCTCCGAGCTCGTAATGGCCAGTTAACCTCCCGGGTTTCAAATCATCTCGGTATTAGCTGGAGCTGTGACGCTGCGGGAGGTGTAAGTTGCTAACTGCAGGATTATGAATTCCACAACGAGCCCAGATTTGCTGACGCAAACTCCAGCTGTGGATATGAGAGGGATCTGGTTACAGCGAGCGTTACGGAGCAGGAAGATCCCTTGTCCGGGGTAAATCTTCGCGTGGAGTGAGCTGTCATTGATTTCTCTTTGATGCAAATCGCATGAGCGTATTAGAGCCACAGAGAAACCAGCGTCACATTGAAGCAATTATCTCCATGAACATACTATAGCCGGCAATAGACAGATGGCATTTGCAGCAGCATTCTCTGTGTTATGGCAGCATCACCTCCCTTGCTTTCTTCTTCCTGTTTGGTTTGGTATTTCTGCAGGTTACCATTGTTTTTCTGTTTCTCTCCTTCCCTGGGTGTTTTACACAGGGGCTCGGGGAGCTATAAAACAGTATCTGTGCTGTAGGGTGGCTCAGTCACCGAGTGTCGGAGAAGCTGCAATGTCTAATTTCAGATTAAATCACGTGTCCCTTTTTATCCAGGAAAAGCCAGCCCCGATAGCTTTAACGAGGCTGACGGAGGGACCGCTGGACACAAAGAACCTGCTTAGAGATTTCCATGCGAGTGTAATTACGGGTAGTGCAAGTACAAGGCTGATAAAGCAGTAATTTCATTTTTTAAATGGCAAGGTGATTACCAGTGTAATGACAGAAAGAAAGGAGGGGCAGAAGGAAGCCTCAAATACAGATGTGAACGGAAGAAGAGAAATCAGGATTCCTGGATTCTCCTTTTGCTGCTTTAGCGTTAAGTCGCTGGATGAAGAAGGGACCTTGGCCATCCCTAACAATTAATTACGTGTACCCTGGTATCTTTACGGTTAAATGGAGCTAGCGGGACATTGCGGGCGTCAGGGTGGATGCGGCACTCACTGTGTGCTCTTCAGCCACCAGCTCCGCTCAGATAATGAGAACTTGGTGATGAAGGGTTTTTCCTGGGGGTTTTTGTTTGTTTGTCTGGGTTTTGGTGTTCTGGTGGTTTTTTTGAGAGGGGAAAGGGATGGGGGTAGATGGCATTGCCGTGGTTTCAGTTAAAGAAGGTAAATACTTGGGAATATCTGGGCTACCAGCTGAGCCTGGTTGTGGTCTGGAGCGCTCCTGGTGCTGAGAGGCAGAAACACGAGCCGTGCAGCGAGACCCGGTCCTGCCGGTGCTGCCCCGCTGTTCCACACTGGACTGGGGCTGTCTGGACACCCGTCTTTCCTCTTTTTTCTCTAGGCTGGGTCTGAAACCTGCGTAGGAGGTCTCCAATGATTTTTTTGTTCTTTACATATATATATGTATATATTTTAGGATTTACTATACCTTTACTCATTTAAGTACCCGAATCCTTAGTGCTGCTGTTTCTGTCCAGTTTCTCTTCAGTCTGGCTGCTGTTTTCTCACCATTCTGGTTTGGAATATGCTTTACTGGGAAGTTACTAAAAGGTGACTCATGGTGCTGTGTGTCTTTGCATCCCCTATTAAAATCCTTTAGAAGGCCTGATTTTCAAAAGTGGATGTTTGAGGATTTCTGAAGACCAGACTTGATTCATACAGAATAGAAAAAAATGGGTTGCAAGAAGTACCATGCTTCCAAAATTTAGCCTCTTAAAAACCTGAAGGGACCTATTTTGTGTTACCTTATTCTTCTTGTGCTGCGAGTGCAGGAAATTACAGTCTCCATTTGCGAAACGGCAGGAGGCTAAATGATTTGTCTCACTCTCACAAATATTTTTCAAACCCGTATCATGTAGCTAATGCGTGGACAGAAAAGAAATGAATATACAATGCGAAGGAAGGATGACCAGTCTCATTCTCTTGGGTGAATCTAAGTCATCATGTTGTGCCAAAGATAAAAGAGCCTGGAGGCTGTGGTGTTCACGTTCAGCGTTAGCACAATATGTTTTAAAAACTGACGTTTTCTTCTCTTTGTGTCCATTCTGGGTGTCTCATTCTGGCAGGGGCCACAACTTGCGTTGTGGCATCGCAGCCTTCCCGGTGGCTTTTACTGGTGACTCCACGGGTGAGAAAGGTTTTGCACCGCAAGAGGTTGAGCTAGGGCGGATTTTCTCAGTACTGTGCATCCTACAGTGACAGACGGGGCGTATTTTGAAACACAGCATAGGCTGGGAGAGATGATTCAGGCAGCCAGGCCGGACCGTGAAATATTCAGACTATCCCGAGTGCCTCGGTTTGTGTTCGAGGACGGGGAAAATCAGGACATTTGGGTGACACTGTGGCTTGATTTCAGACTTTGGGCTATTTGTCTGTATAGAGAAGCAGACATAGGACATAAGAAAATATTCCAGAAGAAGAAGTAGGCATCTGGGCAAAAGCTTTTGAAGATAGTTTGAATTTAGCCTAATTACCCAGACCTAGCAAATGGTGAATGAGACCAGTGGTGTCAATAACATGCTGAATTAATCCAGGAAAGTTGTGACTCTACTTTTGAGGTGGGAATCTTCTTTTTTTTTTTTTTTTTTATCATGACACCTGTTGCTCATAGGTACAAATCAAACGAAGAGTATGTGTATGTGCGAGGCCGTGGAAGAGGGAAGTATGTATGTGAGGAGTGTGGAATTCGCTGCAAGAAACCCAGCATGCTGAAGAAACACATTCGCACGCACACAGACGTCAGGCCATATGTCTGCAAGTACTGTAACTTTGCTTTTAAAACCAAAGGTAAGAGACAGTCAGCTCCTGGCTCCTCTGCTCAGTGTATTGACTTACAAGGCTCCTTGGGGCACTGCGAAGGGGAAGGGAAGGTCTTCCCAGGGTCTGGAAAACCCCAGGAGTTGGAGGGAGGGGGATGAGGGAATTGAAATTGGCCGAGGTTTCCAGCAGAGGAGCAGCTCTGCGTTCAGGCTCGGTGGAGAGCGCTGGCTGCATCCGCGCCATCCTGTGTGTGCTTCTTAAAGGGAATAATCCTGAAATACAGCTTCGCTGGCAGGGATTTACAAAGCAAACCACCCCGGAGCGAGAGCAGGAGCTCCTGGGTGCGGGCGAACACCCCTGGCCCAGCACACGGAGACGGTCTTTGAGTGGCTTTTTATGCGAGTGCTCTCACGATCTGTTCGCGCTGCACGTTCTCATCCTTCGCAGTTGCATGTAGCTTCGACATTTTCTATATCACATCAATAGGCTTTTTTTCTCTAAAGACCTCCATCCCAGCACATGTAGTCATTAATGATCCACAGCCTCACTACCACCAGATATTCTTTGCCGTCATCGTTGCCTCAGGGGGCGTGCGAGTGAACTCCATCAGGAACACGCAAAACCACATGCGAAATAAAGTCTCCTCCAAGAGGCTGTGGGTGAAGTGCCAGAGGTGCCCAGGTCCCTTTAACTTCTCGTAAGACGCTGGAACTGTGGTTTGACAGCTGTCCCCTGCATCTTTGGTTGCAGCAAGTTTTGCGATCAAGATGTCGAGTTCAGTTTCTTGATTATAGTTTGACATGAACATGTGGAATGTTGGCTGTCTGGAGCTCCATCACTGCGGCTCTCGAAGACGACACAGCTGGGGGAGTTAATTTTTCAAGAATCAGGCCCAGAAAAGGGTGTGGGGAGGAGGCAGCGGGTGCTGCGTGGACCACGGCACGGGTGGAGGACTCGGCTGTGCCGGAGCAGCGACCCGAACGGGGCGGGCGCTGCCTGGAGCCGATGGTTTTGTTGGTAAAGCTGGCGGGCGATTTCTGGGAAACAGACGTGTCGCTGATCGGTAGGCAGAGGGGAGCCTGGGGAAGTGATACCGAATTTGAGGCCAAATTCTCATCAGACACGTGCAGCAGATCTGAGCGGCGGTTCTTTCACTCCCTCCCAGCCTGGAGCTATTTCTGATTCATTTTCTTTCTCTTTCCCTCTTGCTTTTGTCACTTTGTTCCGAGGTTTTCCTTTGAGAGGTGAATCCATTCAGCCTCTTCCGTCACCCTGCCTTGCTCCCCACCATGCTTCTGTTAGGCTTTTATTCAGGATGCTGCGATCAAACCATCCTTTTCACCATCTCTAGCTGCTTTGCTCTTCATCTCTGCTCCCTTGAAGCACACGAGCTGTCAGCGCGGGCTGTGCCATTGCACATTGCAGATAGACGCTTGGCTCCCAGGGACTTCTTTAGCTTTGCAGGAAAATTGCACGAGGATGGTAGCGTGGAAATTCTTCCTTCGAAAAATAAAGAAAAATACGTGGGGATTTGAATTCAAAACTATCTGTTTGCCTATAGATGCATGAGGGGTCAGAACTTGCCCGGATCAGTGACTTCAGGACAAATATTTGCATGATGGTAACTTGGGTTTGCATGAAAATGGGTTGGTGCTGCGAGGGGGTGACGGTCAGAGCCCGGCTGCGTCCGGTGGGCATCCTAATGTTCTACTTTGCAGCACTTGAGTAAAAACTGTTTGCTTTGCTGATGGAGACATGAGGACCTTTGGAAGAATTACTGGAGAGTGAGGAAAAAAATCAGCCCTGGGTGCTGATAAAATCATCAATTAAAGTCCAGCTACAGAACCGTTGCTGTTGGTGGTGGAGTGAGACCCAGGGGCCCGGCAGGTCTGCAGAACGGCAGGTTGCACAGCTCGTTTTGCAGACATCCAGAATGAGCTGGGCTGTGCCCCGATTCATTAGGATCCCCCTTCCTGGTGTGGGATTTTGCAGCCCCGGTTCACTGCGGAACGGAGAAGCTGGAGCTCTCGCTGCCGGACCGCACTTGCAAAAAGTATGAGCTGAGTTGGAGCTCTTCTAGAAATGAGCTTTCCAAAGTTAATTTTAGCCTTCAGCGTATGCTCAAGGGGGATATCTGTGGAGCTGTCTTCATTTGGGCTGTGGTGGATCACTCCAGCATGATCTAATGCTCTAAACTCTCAAATAGGCTGGAAGCAGTTAAACGCTTTTTTATTATTATTTTTAATGAGGATCTTTATCTGGTTAAAATGTACCTCCCTCCCCTGCCCCCCGAAATCCGTGTCTGTGTTCCAAGAGCTGGGAAAACTTTTGCAAAAGAAAGAGCTTTAAATATTTTCCCCTTTTCGCTAATTATGCTGTTTCTCTGCTTTTTGTGCATTTCTGTCGCGGTAAGCGCAGCTCTTTCTTTGGCTTATAGAACTGCAGGGAAATTTTTATTATTATTATTTTAAAGCAAATCCATGAGATTTTTGTGTGCTCGCTTAGCTGATGGAAACAGCAGCCTTGGAAATTTGCTTTGTAAAGATTTATTTGATTTTACGTTTCTGGACCAGATCTAAATGTGCCTCTTTAACGAGGTGTCTGCACCTCCCCTGCAGCACCGCTCTCCTAAGAGGTTCGTTACCGCGGCCTCCGAGAGGTCGTTTCAAAGAAGTTAAGCAGCTTCTTCATTGTTTTCTTACCAGGAAGGAAATGGAGAAAAAGTTGCAGTGGAACAATTTTCCCTTTCAGGAAGGTCAGGGAGAGTTTTTCCCTCGACCGCGTTCCCGGAGGGTCACAGGAACCCTCCCTTGTCACTCGTCTCCAGCCCCGTTCTTCACTCCGCTCGGTGACGTGGGATGTGGGTCAGTGTTGGTGCATTCATTCCCCTCCTGTGCAGACATTCTCATTTTCCAGAGCTCTTTTCTGCTCTCGTTCAGACTCTCACGTCTCGATTGCTGAAGATTTCTTAAGATTTCTGGATAAATCGTGTGGAGCAGCTCACTGTGTCCCTGCTGCTGCCTTTGCTTGGAGGTCAGGAGGGACAGGGAGCTTCGTATTAATTTAAAAGGTGCTCGTGTAAAGGACGTCAGTGCCTTTTGGCTCAAGATACCCGTTTGATAGTCTAGTCCACTCACAGTTTCCAGACACCAGACTTCTCCATGCCCTCAACCGTAGTCTTCCTTTAATAAATTAGTTTGCGCTTCCTTAAATCAGCGCATGACAGGCGCTGAGGTTATTGAACATGTTAATATATTAAATGCATTACCCCCTCAGCCCTTAAAGGCAAGGTTATGGCTGCACAGTTTATTATTATTACTGCTCAAGCAGACTCAGCGCTCTGCTCTGGAAACTCCGGAGCGGCTCCAGCTGGCGGAAACCTCCGGAAGAATCCTCGTTTGCTGTAGCGGGGCGGGCTGGGCTGCGGATCTGCAGAAGGACCCTGCGCCCCCCGCGGGCCGGGCCCTTCCGTGGCACCTGGGGACGGGGAGAAGGGTCCGAGCGTCCTGCGGAGCCGCTGCTGGGGGGGGGGCTGGTCCTCGCGCTCCTGGGGCGTCACAGACCCCCGGTGGGGACGGAGTTGCCCTCGGGAATGAGCTGCCTTGCTCCCTCCTGCGATGTGGCGTCAGGCGTGTCGCTGGGATCGGAGAACGACCCCGTGGTCCAGGCAGGACACAAAACGCCGTGAGCAAAAGGGCTCTTTAACTTACCAGGGAAAGGTATGAAAAAAACCAACAGGAATGAGGGCTGGAAGTCAAAGACTGACAATTCAAGTGAAATATTAGCTGTTATTTTTTTTTTTTTGAACGGTGCAGCTATTAAGGCTCAGCGCAAGCCTCAATGGGAAATATGCTAATTCTCTATATTTTGAAATCTGCAAATCCACCCTGGGTACCTTTCTGGAAGATTAGGTTTTGGCTAACGGAAGCTTGATCCAGAAGACAGTGAATATTTTATAGCTGTATCAATAGAGGCAGGCAGGCTTGATGTTCGAATTCTCTTCTTTACTCTTTACGTCAATAAGGATAAAAGATAATAACACAAGTTTTAAAAATTTTAATCTTTTACCCAATAAATGATATAAATTAAGGCTTTCCTTCTCAAATAGCCTCACTCGGGAACACAACATCCACGCAGAGACCTAAATCAAGGCCTGTGCATTATTTAAGTCACACGTAGAACCCGTTTCAGGGGTTTATGTGGGATGAAGGATCTTGGCCGGTTGCTGGTTCTCTGTGTCTCAGCAAAATGGGAGCCTGGCGGTGGCAGAGTAGCTGTTGTTCTTGCATGTTATTTCAGAAGAGGAATAGGAAAATACTGAAGTCCTGGAAAGCTGTGAGTGTTTGTGTGACAGTGTCACCTCGGACACTGAGGTCATGCAGTTGGTCGTTTGTTGGAGTGGTTTTTTGTTGTTGAATTGTTCACTTTTAATAGGAGAAATAGAAAGCATAGAGCATGCCCAACACGGACAGGGAATCTTAATGTTTGTGTTCCCTAATTTTTGTTTTAACTCCACCACCTTTAAAATATGATAATGGATATCCTGAAAAATCAATTTCCCTCTTTTAATTTAAATGGGAAGTAGCTTCTAGTCCCCATTAAGCTGCTTTAAGTGCTTCTGGAACACTGGAGTTTCAGCTGTCTCAAAACAACACAAGTATTTAAGCTGCTTGAAGTCCAGAATAAGACATCACAGCATAAGAAGAGCTTAAGCGGCCGGTAATGCAGAGTTACAAGCGGGTGTAAAGGGGGAGCTGTGCTGATGCTGCGTGTTCTCCAGTGCAGCCATAGCTGGGGTGGGGTCACAATTTCCAGTGATTCCTGAATTTATTTATAGCCAGTTTATCTCAAAGCTGGTAAACAGTCCTCAGTAAGGACCACTTACCTGCTTCGGATTCAGAACTCTCTGCTATTTAAATCCTGCTTCCCCACCTGCCAGTTCCTCCCTTCCTTCTTCCAATATGGGGTTTTTTTCACTGTTTCCAAGGAAGCAACACTATGTGGGTTGGTTTTTATTTTTATGTTTTTTCTTAATGTGCAGCCAGAACTCTGTAAGGCAACAAGTAGCTGTGAGTCCTTCCTTGCAGGATTCATATCCAGCTTCTTACTTAGGCAAAGTGGCGTTGATTTGACTGGAAATTGGCCAAAGGACTTCAGCGTTTAATCCTGCCAGCATTAATTAAGGGGTCTGAAAACACAAACTGTAAGAAGAACCCTGATAAGACAAATATCATTGTCCTCCAGATTGCTCCCAAGATGATAACTCAGCTGCTGTAAATAAGCCTTGAGCCTTTAACTTCCTTAAAAACGATGCAAACTCAGGTCAGATGAGAATCCAGCCGCTGAGTCTCTCTTTCCTGAAAGGAGAGCAGCATCCCTATTTTGTTGGAATTTCTTCTGCATCCCTATTTTGTTGGGATTTTTCCTGCATCCCTGTTTTGCTGGGGTTTCTTCTTGCTGTGCACACAGGGTGCTGTGCTCGGCCAGACCGTGCACCGAGGGGATTTACAGCAAGAGCTTTGCGGGCTTATCTTGTTGATCAGCGTGTGCGGGTATGGCCTTACCTCACCAAATGAGGACGGAGGAAGATGGAAAGCAGGGTAGAAAGAAGCAGGAGGAGAAAGAAAGCAACACTTGCTATGAGTTGGTCCTTTGGTATTTTAAATAAAGTCATTCTCACAGGGGTTTTTGGCTTTGCCTTCCAGCTCCGGTGCGGGCAGCCTGGCTGGGGAGGGAAGAGCAGAAGCCTCGGCGTTGCCTGGCACAAGGACGTTCCCTCCAGTGAAAGCAAATACAAAAGGCAGTGGCACTGATGGCTCCTGGCAGAGCTTGGCAGCCCCAACGGTTGCTGGGGGTGCAGCGGAGTCCGAGCAGAGTTGCGATGAAGCGATGGGCGGTGGGGGTGGTGGGGCTCCCCGACCCTGCAGCAGCACACGGGGAGTGTGTGCTCGCTCTGAGCAGCACCGGGGCCGAGGAAAAGGGCAGGGCTCACGTACAGCCAGCCTTGGGATCTCTGCAGTGGCCAAGGTGGCCCCTGTGCGCCTCTGAGCACCAGGCTCCTTCCCTTGAGTGCTGCGGTCTCGCCCAAACCATCGCATCCAACAGCCGCCCCCGAGTAATTCATGTTACACCCTCCCAGTTTAGTCAAAGCCAGATGCGTGTAGCACAGGGAATTTATGAGCTTGCTTTGAGGATGTGGTAGCACCAAAATGCCTGGGGGACCTCCCCTCCCCACCGTTCCCACCGCGGGGATCACAGCTGAATCCCCGAGGTGCCGCAGACCAAACCCCCTGCTCACCCCAGGCATTGACTTGGGCTTGTTTTCTGTGTTCATCATCGTTGGAGGGAATCCAGTGAGGGATTTTGCTGTGGTAGCTGAGCAAAGACGGGTCCTTTTTGCCAGCTGAGATGCGCTGTGCCGTGATGGACAGGCAGCAGCAGCAGGGTTTGATTTCAACAGACTGAGTCACTTTGTCTTTTTGCCTGTTAGGTCCAAAATTAAATTCCAGTGCCATGAGGCCATAATCTGGCCCCATTGGATATTTTTTTGGTGAAGCAGTTTTTCACTTTAAAGCAATTCACTGGAACCGGAGGTGTCCGTGAGAGCATGGTCTTGTGTGACTGGGTGTTTTTGGGTCCACAAGAAAACTCCTGGTCCAAAGTGGAGAAAGAGAGATGTGGTTTGGAGGAAGGATCTGAGCCAAGGTGGCCTCATCCTCCTCCCTGAGTGTCCTCACCATGGGGCTAAGGGGTTTTAGGCATGAAGCTCAAAAATAATAAATCTCTTATTGGAGCTGGTTTGCTGCATTTAAAATATTAAATACCCTTTGAATCCACATCCTAGATGGGTGCCAGATACACAAGGATATATAGTCAGCCTTTGTCTCTCTTCATCTTTCCTGTTGGAGCCATTCCATTTCGTATAAAACGGGCTAAATAAATAATTCATGGGCTAAAGAGAAACTAACTTGGTAGCTCGATGGTTATGGCATTCTTCTGAGATGTCAGGGTGTCACGGGTAATTCTCTGCTCCAATGAATAGTTGCTTATTTATTTATACTGTCCGGAGCAGCGGGAGGAGAGGTTGATAGAGGTTCTCTGTGCTCCCACCCAGCTCAGGGACCAGGGGACTCTCTGGGCTGCAGGATTCCTGGTACTTCGGGACCTCCGTCCCCAACCGAAGGTTATAATCAAGTGTGAGAATTCGTTTTTCCCTCTTCTTTTTTTTTGTGTGATTAAAACAAGCCCCGTGTTCAGCTGTTTTGGCAAACAGGAGGCCGATGGCACATCGTGTTGCCGCAGTGGATTTGGGGTGCTCGGCCAGCTCTGGGGCTGTGCTGGGAAGTTAAACAGCCCAGATTTCTTCTCATCAGCAGCTCAGCCCATAGAGAGGTGTGGGAAAGAGAAAAATGGGACATTTTTTCTTTATTTCTCCTATCCTTTATTTTTCTCCCAGTTCTACCTACCTACCTTTTCCCCCACAACAAAGGTTCCCCTTTGTTCAGCATTTCCCTTGGACATAATTAGGGCTAATAACTGTCTAATTAACCTGCCTGTAATTTGGGAGTTAGCATTAGAGAGGTGCCCTGTGAGGCGGGTGTGCCCACGAGTGGCCCCACCACACCGTCTCAGAGCAATAACCAATGCCTTGATAATAGTAACCAACGCTTGGCTGAGGTGGGAGGTTGAGACGAGTTTCTCTTCCACGCTTTCCTACCGTTTTTCGTTGCTGCACCACCACAGCTGAAGGCAATCCAGAACTTTTTTCCCCGTAAGCCCAGATGTGTTCGCCAGCTGTTGCCACAACACCTGAGAAGTCTCAGGACCGCGTCAGCCCCTCCCGTGCCACCCCAGCGCAGCAGCGAGGGAATGGACGGCGATGCCTTGTGGCACGGGGTGTTTGCAATGGGCGGTGGTTTAGGGAGGGTCAGAGGCCAGAGCCAGATGATTAACTTGTTACTGCACAGCTTGCAAAATTAAAAAAATAATAATAATTAAAAAGCCGTATTGACCAAAACATGTTTTCTGTTTCTTTTCAGGGAATCTGACTAAACATATGAAGTCAAAGGCCCACAGCAAAAAATGTCAGGAGATGGGCGTGTTGGTATCTTCACTGGTGGATCTGGAAGCCGAAGAAGGTAAAATCTTTCACCTTATAAACCTGCTGCTACACCACCCGTTGCTTCTGCAGATCAGAGCCAGATAGGGAGAGAGGAAAGTGGCTCCTGGAATGTTGGTTGCATGACTCCGAAAAGAGCAACTGTTATTTTAAACCGTTCCATTATAGTCAATTAGAACTAATGAATCGTATTAATTGAGTGTCACTTTTGAAAACCTGCAAATCAGAAGTCGTATTTATGTTACACGTAATTGCAGCCTTCTGAGGACAGAACTGCAGGGGCTCACTTCACCGGTCCAGGGGAGTGCTTTCTTTTGTGATTTCCTTCTGTCATTCATCCCTGGGCTCATACGGGGTTAATAACGGTGTGAAAACCCCTCCACGCTGTGGGCTGCTGGGACCGCTCTGCTTTCCCAAAGGGAGCCCTGGCAGGTGGAGAGGCCGAGCTGGTCGCAGTCTTTGGCCTCATGGAAAGAGTAGAACTAAACAGAAGCACGAAAGAGGTCTGACTGCATCCCTAGGTTGGCTGGGAGAAAGCAGAAACCAAGACCATCTCCTGGGGGGCTTTTTCTTTTGGCCATAATGAAGTCACTGGTCCCTGACCAAGGTTGTTGGGCGTTGGAACAGGCTGCCCAGGGCAGTGCTGGAGTCACCATCCCTGGAGGGTTGGACAGACAGACGAGGTTCTCAGGACATGGGGCAGTGCCAGGGGTGGGGAATGGGTGGACTCGATGATCTTGAGGGTCTTTTCCAGCCAAAATGATTCTCTGATTCTGAGTGCTTGTGGCTGACCAGAGGGTGGTTGGACACCTGCTGAGCCCAGCAAGGAAGGGTCCTCCCTGGCCTGCAGAGGGCACGAACCCATTGGCTTGCAGAAGGGACTCCTCTCCCCTTGTTGCTGTTGGCTGCTCGCTGGAATGCGTTGCGCTGTCTGGACCTCATTGCATTATGCAAGCAATCCGTGTAATTTTAGAATTACAAAAAACATACAGTCCCCATTTCCTCCCATTGATGAAGGCCGTTTGTGTTTGTGTAAAGGGGACGGTCTGCCAGGAAGGAATGCAGAAAGGTGAAAGCGGGGAGACATGGTATCGGAGGATGTTTCCTTTCTTTTCTTCCACCTTCTTTTTCACCCAGTTAAAGCTAACACTGGACTTCTGCTGAAATTTCAAACGTTCTGCCTTGTGAGTAGGGAGGCCCATTGCTCATAAATACCAATACTAAATAAAGCAGCCAAGAAGATGGACAGAAAATCATATTTTCTACTATAGTGGTTGGGGGCTATTTGGATGGATGAGAAAATAACGTAAAAATAACAGAAAGGTGCGTGAGAAATCAGAGCTCACAGCTGTATCAGGCCTCCCGTGTTCTCAGAGCAATGGGCTATGAAGGGCCTGTGCAACCACAACGTCTTCTGTCTTTGCAAAGAGGCTCAGAACAGACCCTGGCAAGGACTATTTTAATTAAAAAAAAATAAAATCACTATTTCCATGTGACACAAGCCAGCACGGGAAGATTGCTGTGCTTTCCTTTGGGGGCAGGCAGGGAGGGAGCAGCAGCGCCTAAAACTCCCTGGATTATTTTAAACAAGAGTTATATTTCACTTGCTTGTTTTTATTTCTATTTAAGGGGCAGGAGAAAGTAAGGAGTGTTACTATAAAAGGAGATCGGAGTCTAATTCCTCACTCCTGCGTTGGTTTTGCTTGGTGGGATTGCACCGGTTTGGTAGAACAACCTTGGAATAACACACGTGTAATGAAACGCAGCCCTCAGCCAAAGCCGACAGGCACATTTTCCCTGGCTCCCTCTCCCCGTCCTTCCCCCAGCTCTCCCTCCTCCTCCTCCTTCTCCTGACTTGCCCTTTCTCTGCCCGTTAGCTCAGCAAAATGCGTTTCGGTGCAGGGAGCCAGGGCTCTGAGCTCTGTGTGCCTGCAGAGCGCCTGTCCCGAGGCCAAAGCAAACTCCCCTTGGGCTGTCCCGGCGCTCACTGACATGTTTCCCTCCGTGGCAAATGCAAACACGGCCCCGGCGCGGAGCTGGCTTCGCGTTTCCCTCACTCCCTGTTTCTGACCTTGCTCTCTGTCCTGTCCGTTGGGTGACTGGGGCCAAAAAGAGACCACACCGCACTCGGCTCTCCGGGCCAGGCTGAGGCTGGAGCTGCCTGTGCATCCCCGAGCCCATAGATACCAAACCACAAAACCAGAGATGGGGACCAGCCCTTAGCTCTGGTAGTGCAATGCATTCCTTTTCCGAGCAAGAAATATGCGCAGTTCACCCTACAGCTGGGAAAACCGGTCGTTTGGAATAATATTTGTTCTGAATTCAGTCCCTTTGGGAGTTTGCAAACCCGCCACTGGATCTTGGGTCCAGCGAACACTGTAATTATACAGACAATTCACAATGCGAGTCAGCCTCCCGGTGAAGAGCCGCTGACTTGGACTCGATGCTGCGTGAGTTCTGCGGTAGGTCTCGCTTTATGGACCAGAGACTTTCGAAATGGGGTGGGGAGCAAATGAGGTGCATTTCAGGCCGAGTCTTGGATGGATAAGCAGCCCTGGTAGAATACATGTCTTATTTATTTCGCTGGTGATGCCAAATATTTCATGAGCATTTACTAGTAAGGCCCTGTTATTCCAAGTAAACAAAATGAGGCTCTTTTATCCATAGATCACAGTGACTTCTCACTGTGTGGCCATGTCCCCTGGTGAAAGCCACCCTGGCTGCTGCAGGCAGGTGTGGTCCAGCCTCAGCGCTCACTCCGGCTCATTTCCCCTCCGGCTCGTCCTGCTGACAGATGGCAGCTCTGAATGGAAAACCGTTTCAGTGTTCATCGGAGGAGAAACCGTGTCCTAGGCTGAACTGATGGCGAAAAGAGGCCAGCAGTGCCGCGATTAATCACCCTGCTTGGTGCAGGTGTCAAAGCAGCATCCCTTCCAAAGCTGGGGACCACGCGTGTCCCAGCAGCTCCGCACCCGTCGCCTTGGTGCTTGGCACAAACAGAGATTGGAAAAACTGGTATTTTATTAGCCTGTGCAGAGCAACGGGGACTTGCGGGGAAGCCTGGCGGTGTAGTTGCGTTGGGCTACACTGACATCCAGTGGCTGTTCCCGACGGACCGCTCCGGGCTGAGCACATCTGGCACGGGAAAGGCCGATTTTCCTCAGTGCAGACCCAGGCAGCAGGTGAGCCCGCAGCGATCTGCTTGGGAGCCTGGCGCTGATCTCTGAGCCTCTGCTGGCCCTTAAGTAGAAGAGAGATGCGGTATTTTTACCTGCAGATATATTGCAAATCCTTTAGAATTTGCTTTTTGTACACTCCTCACTGCTTACAAGCTCTTATTAACAAAGCATCCCTGTGCAAGGCCTTCCACAGGCAGGCGGCAAAAGCCTCTGCTGCAAACAAGCATTTGCGTCATAGCCAGAATTTATCAAAATAAGGGAAAATCCACAGAAGTACTTTCAACCCTATTGTTCACTTTTTAATGTAAGTCCTGTCTTGCTAATGTTTAACTGCAGAAAAAGGCCCAGCGTGTGAAGGATGGGAACAGCCATCCCAGCAACTTCCTCGTACTTTGGCAGCTGTAGGTATTTTGTAGGCACCATTGCAACAAATATTTATAAAAAGCCCACCAAAGGGTGATTGTTCTGCTGTTCTCATTTATTAAGAGCCTTTTTTTTGCGTTTCTAGGGAAAGGCAGGCAGGGTGTGTGAAGGACTGGAGCAGAAGCCGCGTGTGCTGTCAGAGCAGTGGCTGGAACCCAATTTAGGGTAGAGCAGGAGGTCCCAGTGGGGTTCACTGGGGTGTACTGGGATCACCAGGAGTGGCGCTGGCACACAGGGCGAAGGCTGCAAGGCTTCAAAGCACGAGATGATCAAATCTAGGAAATAGCCAGGGCCTCTTTCTCGTCCCGCCCAGACTTCCAAGCAGACTTAGCACAAAACCAGTCCCTGTATGTGTGTTTTACCCTCTCTGTTTTGTGTTTGTCCATCCCTTCAGGAACCAGTGAAGACCTATTCCAGGACTCTGAGGGGCGGGAGGGATCTGAGCCAATTGAAGAACATCAGTTTTCAGACCTAGAAGAATCTGACGATGATGATGACAATGAAGATGAGGAAGACGAGGAGGAAGAGGAGAGCCAAGATGAGCCACCTTTAAAGTTGCCGGAAGGCAAACCCACCACCCTCCCGCTGCACTCTTCAGGTGGCTCTCCATCTTCTCAAGAGGAAGGCACCGAAATAGCGTCATCCTTAGCCCAAGAAACTGTTTCCAGCAGCCAAAAAGCAGGTGAAGACCAGCAGGGCTCCTCCTCAGGGCTGGAAACGAGGTGGTCAGCAGACAGCAGCGACATTGCCGTGTGCCACAGTTTCCTGAGTCTCCACAGACCAGCTTTGACCTCCACCGAACACTTGGCTTCTGCTGAAAGAGAGTCTGTCACAAGGCCCCAGATGTCCTTAGTTATGGACCTGTCAACCTCAAAAGACACCTCCCCGAGGAGAAGGTGGTCTCCGAGCCAGGACTCTGGCAGAGGTGGTGGCAGCAGCAGGCCGATGCTCGCGAGAAAGCACCTGTTAACCAAAAATGAAACTTCACCCAAGCGGTTCTCGCCGCCCGGAGAACTGTCTCCTCTCCGGTGCCTGTCTCCAGGGAGGGGGTTGTCTCCTTGCCAGCGCGTCTCTCCCAGGAGGGAGGCGTCTCCACTGAGGTGTGTGTCACCAAGACTTGAGCTGTCGCCCAGCCGGCACCTTTCCCCCCGAACAGAGCTGTCCCCGAGAACGTACCTTCCACCAGAAGGAGAAGTCTCCCCTGTGAGGCACTCGTCGCCGAGCAGAGAGATGCCATCAGTCAGATATTTATCGCTGAAGAAGGTCCTGTCCCCAGGCTGTTCGGAGTCACCTAGGTATCCGTCCCCCGGGAAAGAGGACTTGCCTGGTACGAGCAAATCAGCAGCAGATGACAAAGTTCAAAGCTCATATCAAGCCCAGCATGGGATATTATCTTCGATGCCTCTACCTCACAGGTTCTTTGGCAAAAATGTACAGCTCTATGAGTCCAAGCTGGTAAGTTTAAGCCCCTCTTGCTTTCTGGTCCCCGCAGTACGTTCTCTGGTATGTTTTTTAATGAAGGTTGCAGTGCAGAAGTGCGCAGTGACTCTGACTGCGACCGGTGGCACAGGTAACCCAGAGAAAAGTGACAGCAATAGCTTTTGCACCCATTTCAGTCCTGGTCATCTCAATTGAAGAGAAATCAAGTTGTCCTTTCTCCAAGAGAGTATTTACACTCCCGACCCAACCAGTCTCCTGCTGACACGAGCAGTAAGATGACGGGTTAATAATGACTAGTTGTCACTAAGAGGCTTTTTTTTTGTTTTTCCTGGGAGTTCCATACCCATTCCTGAGATCTCACCAGCTGGGGTGAAGCTGTGACCATTTTTCGACTGGTCAGTGGCCTGAACCAGATCTGAACCGGTCCTTGCACTCGATTGCTGACTCCTGGGCTACGTGCGTACACAGCCAGCTCTGTTAGATTAACTGCTGAGAAATGTTTGTTTGGACATCTCTGATTTCATCTCGCTTCTCTCTTCAGCACAGAGAGGTGTTACCCGCTGGGTCCAGAAACTTATTTAATCTCTCTGCTGGACGTATCAAATCCTATGAGTAAAGGAAAATTGCATGTTCCTCCCACTGCTACAGGCAAATTAGACGTCGGGTTTGGTGGAACGTTTCCCGTTTCTACTCAAGTGCCTGGCTCGCCTGTAATTTGTGCTGATGACCATGAAATTCGGTTGCTGGAGTGGCTCTGCTGTGAAACTGGTGTGAGGAGAGACTGGAGCCCCTAGGGGCTGCACGGGGAAGAGAGAGGCCTCTGTACACCCTGGCGAACCTGTCACGGCAGACACTGACCCAGGTCTTCTCCAGAAAAGCCGCGTTGCGCAGTGTGCGTTTCTTCCGTGTCTATGATAACGTGCCATCTTTTGGTGCTGCCTTCCCTCTGCTTCCCACTGTGAACGCTTGCCTAACCTTGTCGGAACCTATCCTTAGTTTTAGGTCCAAAATTGTGCTTACTTTGTTGCTATTTCCCTTTCCTGTCAATTAACTTCTTGTGGTGAATCTCAGGGCTTTGGAAACCCCAATCCTTCAATCTAAAGCATCCCTGTCATGAAAACTGCCCACTACCACCATTTGTAGCAAATCCTCTAAGCTCCCTGGTCCACAGTAGGACATAATATCGTGTGCTTCTGCCCATTCGTACCTTTTGACTTAAGCTCTCACACACATACCTTCTTGTTCCGTTTTTCTGCTCTTTTTATGCACCCAGAGTCACCACTGTTGCTTTGCTCATGTGTCTCCAAAGCAACAATAAAGACCCGAACAGGAAACTTTCCATTTACCAGCGAGATGGACAGCTGGGCTTTCATCGCAAAATTACATTCCTAATAAGGCTACATGTGGTAGAATTGTGGATTTATCACATCCCAAACGGAGCTCTGTGCTCAAAACTGGTACCCTATACATTGTTTAGAAACTTGGAGGCGATCACAGCTTAGCTTAGCCTGTCCGTCAGGCCTGACCGTGACCATCTCTTCCCACTGGCTCTTGCAGTAGGTGTTCGCTCCTTCTGGTGGCTGTTGAGATTATTTATTTGGGGGTTTCCTGGTATCCCTTTAGTGATTTTGCCAAGACTTCATGTGGATTTAGCAGTGGTTTGGGCTTGTAACTGCTGACCAAGGATACAGTGTCTTGAGTGGCTCTTGCTTCTTTCTCTTCTTTTCTCTTTTGCTGCTTTCCTCTGTCGCCTCTTCATAGAGATCCAGCTCGCTGGGTCAGGCAATTCTGCATAATCCTACAAAGGAATATGCCCTCCAGTGAGTCCTCAGATTTTGTAGCTAACCCCATCTTAATGGAAAATTGATTTCAGTTTCTGTTGCTTCCTCTTGTCGGGAGTCCTGTTTAGGGGTTTAGTTATAAGCTCATCACTAATTAATCCATTTCTGTTTAGCCACATATCTCTCCATGATGTACGTTAGGAAACTATGTGAAGCACCAAGAGAGAAAGAGGAAAAGGTAAAATCGTAGGGTCTTAACCCATGATTTCTACAGACCACACCGTGAGGGTGGTGGTGGGGACCACACTGCTGGGTGTGCTTTGTGTCAAACGAGTTAATGCTGTCACTCGGTCCAAAACATCCTTGCGATTAGCAGCTCTGAGGATGTAATCCTGCTTTAAGAAAGTACCGTAAAAATAAATAACGTTATTTTGGGTGGTCAGAAACCCCATATACTGAAAGGGATGCAAAGCAACGTAGATGGCAGGAGTCACTGGCATCCTCTGCCAGGGTCTCAGAGGCAATTCTGATGATAGGACAAGGGGTAACAGTTTTGAGCTGAAAGAGGGGAGATTCAGACTAGGTATAAGGAAGACATTTTTTACAATGAGGGTAATGAGAGCCTGGCCCAGGTTCCCAGAGAGGTGGTGGATGAACCATCCCTGGAGCCATCCCAGGCCAGGCTGGACGGGGCTCTGAGAACCTGAGCTGGTGAAGATGTCCCTGTCATGGCAGGGGGGGCACTGGGGGAGCTGGGAAGGTCCTTCAACACAAAATATTCTATGATTTTATAACAATCCAAGCCTGAACCAAAGCCCTGGATATTTGCCCCAGCAGACCATGGGTGTATTTGTACCCAGACAGCAAACGCTGTGGGTTGTTTTGCTCCTTACCTTCAAGGTTTGGGGGTCCAAGTCTTCCTCGGTTGATAGATCTCCCTCAAATTAGAATAAAATAACAACAAAAGTAGTCTTTATAGTGAACATTAATGATGCTAATGCTGTCGCTTGTACGTCGCACTGATTCAGCTGTTCCCTTTCCCTCTCTGGTGCAGAAGATAGAACCACGAAGCCCAACACGCTCGCCTGGTGTCGCACAGCCCGTCTGCCCCAGACCCCTGCAGGCACCTCACGAAATCCATCTCCACGCTCCCAGCCGAGGCGGGGAGAACGTCTTCAGCCATCTCCCGTTGCATTCGCAGCAGCTCACGAGGACGCCGTACCCTATGATTCCCATCGGGGGCATCCAGATGGTCCAGGCGAGGCCCAGCACCCACCCCAGCTTGGTGCCCGGTTCGGTCGTGTCCCTGCAAGCCGGATACTTTGCCTCTGGTGGCAGCAGCTTCGTGGAGTTCAGCCGGGCTCCCGAGAGGGACGAGGAGCCGCAGGTCCCGCAGGAGCCGTCGTCGGCGTCCGTCTCCCCAGTTGCAAAGGTTTCCAAATACACACTGTCCCCAGAGCTTGCGAGCAGCGGTTACTTAGAAGAGAAAATGAGGACTAGTGAGCTTCAGCAAAAGACAGACCAGGAGGAATACAGGGTAAAAACGTTCGCTGAGTCCAGCCGCGCGGAGCAGGCGGCCCCGGGCAGCCCCAGCGCCACCCACGAGCACTCTCCAAAGCCTTCGACGAGCGGGGAAGAACCCTCGAAGAAAACGGGCAAGAAGCAATCCGGCAGCTCGAGCGCTTCGCTGGAATCGTCCTGCACTTTCATCTCAGACCTCCCCTCGCAGGCGCTGGACCGCAGCAGCAGCACCGGCTGCCTCTCCGAGCGCCCGCCCAGCCGCCCGCACGCCCAGCCCTTCTCTGCCCGCCGGAGAAACCTCTCGGGGGACCCCGGGGGCGCCCCCGGGAAGAGCGGCCCGCACCTCGAGCACGCAGATCTAGGTCAAACTCAAAGCAAGGTGGATGAAGACACGGGAAGTACTTAAGCCTCCACCATCCGTTCCACCTTTAGGCTTCCTATGTAAAATCAACAGACATTTTCAACACTATTTCCTTTAGTATAATCATCGCTATACGAAGCACTCTAGTGAATGACCAAACCCATGGAAGATTCCTGGTTTTCTTTGTCCCAGTCTGGTATTATCTCCACATGTATGCAGTTACTTGTGCCTTTTTCTATACCTTTTGTTGCTTGAAATGTACAAAAATGTTTGAGGCTGTGAATATTTTTTTAGAGTTTTTTGGAAAGGGGTTTGTTAGACCTTGTCTTTTTTGCCATTTAGGTGTGCGTTCTTATGGGCCTGAGAGATGCAGAAAGGAAAGGGTTAAGCGTTTTAAGAGGAAGAAGATGCACTGAAAACAAAAACAAAACAGAAAAACTTTTTTATATTGATTAAATGATTAAAAAAAAAAACAACAAACCAAACCCTTGCTCCTGTGTACAGAAGTTTATGATTCGTATTTATTACATGCTTTATTTAATTCTTGCAAAGTGCTTGTTTTTTGATTTTATTTTTCTTGCATCCCTCCGGTTGCCTATGGTTGTGCTTTAAAGAGTTGAGACTGCTTTACATTTGAAAAATGTGTTTACCCTGAACTTGTAAATGAAACTAGCACTTCCTCGAGCAGGGGGAGGTTCGTGCGCAGCGAGAGAAATCGTTACTGAAAAGAGAAAACGAAACTTGAGCATCCTCCCTCCTGCCGAACCCAGCAAAGCAAAGCACTTTTCTAAAAACGGACAAAAAAAAGAAAAAAAAAAAAAAAAAGGTTCTTCTTCAAAGATTTCTCTGCAAGAACACAGGAATGTATTGAATGTAGACCCGGGAATGGTGTCTCTCGCTGGACGAGCCGGCCTCCTGCTCGCTTTACTCCTTCCATCCCGCCCCGTGGTGCCCCCGCGTCGCCCCAGCAAATCCTGCCTGTGCCTGACAGCCCCGCTTTTCCGGGGTCTGGAACCCTCTGTGAACACCCTCCCTTCGCTTCGCACTGCGAGGACGCTCGGCCTTGCAACCGTATTCCTTTCCCCTCCGTCGTTTTGCAGTCGCGGGCGAGCTCCGTCCGTCTGTCCCGCTCGCTCCGTCCGTCTGTCCCGCTCGCTCCCGCCTGGTTCTGCTCCCTGCAGCGCCTGCCGCTCCGCGACTCACCCGCCGCTCCCCGTCTTATTTTAATTCTATTTATTTATTTAAACACAGCGTGGCAAACGTCCGAACGCCGTTATTGCGCAGGCGGGCCCTTTTGGTTTCTTTTTTTTTTTTATTTTTGGTGTTTTGGAAGAAAAAAAAAAAAGCGCTGATGCTGAGTGGTTATGGTGTTTGCAATCAGCTTGTTGTGCATGCACAGTAATTTTTTCCAGAGCAAGTTTTTAACTATGTGACCATCCATAGCGGAGCAATGGCCTCTACTGCCAATAGATACGATACCAAATACAGAGAGACCCGATGGAGCCGTTCCTCTCTGTCAAGCTAACGTACTTTTTAAAATACAGATGTTCGATACGTGTTTGCCCTGGCAGACAGCAGGCTCTTTACTACTTCAGAGGGTTTTCTGGTCTATGGAATCTGTACAAACCTCTTTTTTTTAATTTAAAAAAAAAAAAAAAGATATAAATATTTAACCAGTGGACCAGTTCTTTCTTCTTTCAGAGCTGTTCCAGTTTATCGGGTACGTAATACACTTTTTAAAAAAAAATTAAAAATTAAAAAAAAAATTAAAAAATCAAATAAAATCCTGAATGAGAACATATTTCCTTGCCAGACTTGATGAGCTATGAACTGTTCCCGTTTCACGGGCAAATAATATAATTTTTTTAATAATCTTCTGTGATTTTTTTTTTTTTGCTTTTCTTGTAAAGGGAATTAAGTACAAAAGAAGATATCATGGAAATAACATTAAGGCTGTGACATTGACCAAAACAAGGTCCAGAACCCATTTATACCTTAATTAGCACTTTGATCGAGTTTCCCTTTTTCCCGTCTCCCCGCGTTTGGCCCCAAGCCTGGGAGCTCAGCTCAGCTGAACCTTCAGTGCAGCTCTTCAGCACCAGCCTAAATCCCACTCAGGCTTTAAGCGTCTGCTTAATATCAAGATGCTCAGCCAGGGCCGGCGTGAGCATCCCTGGAAACCATCCGCCAAACCGAGTGACAGTTTGGACTTTCCTGCCTTCTGCCACTTTCCCCCCCGCTTACCCTCGTCACAATCTTAACATTATTCCAAGGTAGCTTTTTGTATTTAATTTATATATATATATATATACAAAAAAAATTGTACATAAAGAAAAATAACGCAGCAGTTGTGCACTCAGCATCCTGGTTTTGTTAGGTGCATTTGCCATGAGCTTTGGGCTAGATCAAATTTGCTCGGCTTCTTTCCGTAACTGTATTTTAATCCTTGACCTGCTGATACTTTGCATGTTTTGCCTTTTTGTTTTGGTTTTTTTTNCTTTTCCAGCAGCTCAAGATGAGTTGAAGCTTTCTGCATCTGGGCTGCAGAGCCCCCGCGCTGGCGGCTGGTGCTGTGTGCGACCGGCCGGACCCCTCACCCGCGGCCAGAACGGAGAAATCGGGGTGAGGAGTTCGGGAAAGGGCTCCCCGAGGGGACCCCGCACCCGGCACCCGCGCAGGGGGCACCGCTGGGAACTCGGGAGATGGGCAAAAAGCGACCCCGAGGCTGCGCCGAGTCTCGACCCTGCGGGACGGCGGGGGATGCTCTGGCCGGGGGTGAAATGGTGCTTCACGTTATACCTAACGGGCGCAATATGGCCTATTGGATAGGCAAAAAGGATCACAAAAAAAAAAAAAAATTGCTATTTAAGGGCTAATTATCACCCGGGCAGCTCAGAGCTCCGCGCCGCCACCAGCACCTCGGTCTGCGGGCAGGGCCGGGTCCCCGGGCCCGCGGTGCCACCGCGGTGGCCCCGTGTGAATGGTGTCTCCCCGCTCAGCCAGGGAGCGCAGCGCTGCCGCTCCAGCCCTTTCCGTGGGGCTGCGTGTCGCTGAGGGCCCGGCCGTCCCTGCCCCGAGCGCCCGTTGCCTGCCCCGTGTCACGGCTGGCGGAAGCTGCCTGCGGGTCGCAGCGTTTAGTGTCGCTGTGTCACTCGGGGTGGCTCTTCCCTCTGCAAAACACGAGTGATGAATCCCGATTTGCCTCCCGCAGGGGCTGCGGGGCTGGCTCGGTTTGTCTGTACCGATGCTTTGCGGAGCGGTTAGCAGTATTATTCGCAAGAGAATGTATTTATTAATAATGCAAATAGGCAAATTAAAAAAACCAAAGCCCAGCCCTTCCTTTTCGCTGGCAGGTGGAAATAGAATCTCCTGCTTTTCTTGGGGCAGAGGGTCTGTGAATTTACAGTCCATGGAGGCACGTGGCTTCCAGAGACTGGCTGCTCCTCTTTGTTACGTAGCTGGTTCATCAGCCAAAACCCTACTCTCCTGTTTCCTTCCCTACTAAGCTGTTTGTGTAGCTCCCCTGGTCGCAGGTGCCCCATGGAAATGAGCGCTCTGGCATCCAAGAAACCATTCTGCATGGAGGGCTTGGCCCCTGCGCTTAAATCACTCCTTGAAGCAGCCGTTAAGTACCAAACCTTATATCCAGAGCTAATGAAGCCCTTGTATGTTGGCTTAAGCTTAAGCATTTCTGGAGTTTCAGTAACAACTTTGTGCTTAAGCACGAGTTTAGCTGCTTTTATCATGGTTATGGAGCTTGGGGTCCTGCAGGACACCCATGGGTGCAGGAGGGGGGGCGGTTGGCTCCCCAAAACGAGCCCGTGCCTTGCAGCAGATCTCTGTCCGCTCTAATTATTCACAGGTTGTTGGCTGGATACCCGGGAACTGCGGCAGGAAACTTAATGACAAAGGAGCTGCGACTTTACAGCTTATGGCTGGGAAATGTATTTCATCACCTGCTCCTAAGGGGGACGTGTTCAGCCCTCCTGTCTCTAACGTCGCGCTCCTTGGCTCAGTGGTAAAATCCACCCACCCCGTTAGACCCACTGGGGTTTACTGGGAGCACTGGGTCGATCCCCAGTCCTGGGGCTGGGGGTGGCAGGAGATGCCTGTGGCAGAGCTGGGTGACACCAACCTGTGCCAGCACCCCCAGGCGTCCCCATGGGCTCCATCGGAGCGATGTTGCTGGACCAGCCGCCTCCGCCGCTCGGCTCTCACCTCCACCAAAAAATCCGCAAAAAACCTTGGTTTTTTCCCTTAATCCGGTTTTCACTTTTCCCTGTTTTTTGCTCTAAACCCCCTGAAACAGCACCTGAACAAGCAATATACTTGGTCACACCGAAGTCATTAAAATTATTCCAGTTCACCTGCGAGATCCTGGACAATTTGATCTAGCCCTTTTCTGCTGTTCTTGCAATTGTTTTTCATTTGCTGAATTGATTTCATCACGTGCTTTTTTTTTTCTTTTTAATTTCCATCTGTTGCACAGTATTTACAAATAAAACCATACTGTAAATTATTTACAAAAAAAAAAAATCAGTCCTGATGGCATAAAACCAATCTGTTTTCATTACTGAGATATGATGGCACTTACGATCACTTTAGTAAATGTAATGTAAAAAATAATAATAATAATGTGTACGCAAATTTAATATACATGGTCTCATGTAAGATAAATATTTGCCTTTTTTTCTAAAAGGTGTATGTATTCTGTAAGTGGAATAGTCTGTAGAAAGTTTCTATATGCTCTTAAAATGGCAATACATTCCAAAAAGGTACTGTAAATATGTACAGAGTACAATGTAATTTGGTAGTTTTGCCTGTAATTTTATTTTAACTCCAGTTTCTACACTTGCATCTTGCAATGTCTGTATGGTTATATCAGTGCAAAAAAAAATGCAGGTAAAAGCACAGTCTGATGTAAAAAAAAAAAAAAGGCAACAAAAAACCACAAAAAAATGAAAACAAAAAAGAAAAAGAAGAAAAAATACTCAGTATTTGATGTTTGTGACCCTTATTGTAAATGACATCTGTACTGTGAATGAGAAGTTTTTACAAGTATAATATTGCCTTTACTACAACTCAGATTGTCTGCTCAGTCTGAGCATATTTTTAAAAAAATAGCATGTTGGAATAAATTTTAAAGTCCCAACATATTACTACTTGCATGGCTGGCAGTCTTTCATTCTCCTTTCATTCTCACAGTCAGGGACCTGGAGCCGCGTTGGGACAAACGGTGTGAAGCTGCAGCCGCCCCGGCAGCGCTGGCTGCTGGGCACCCCGCTTACACCTGAAGTGCGGCTCTGACAGAAATACCACCCAAATCTGGTTTTTTTCCAGTATTTCCTCCTCGCAGCGCAGAGATGCTGAAGCAAAGGGAGGTGGTGGGTGCTCCTGGGGCTCTGCAGAGGCCGGACCGACCTCGGCGCACCGATCGCAGAGCATCATTGCATTTGGTTTTTCTGCTTGCTGGATCCCCCAAACCCAGGGTGCTGTTGGATCTTTGCAGCATTTGCTGTTCCTTCATTTATTCATCACTCGGGAAGAAAGAGTTTATCAGTCCCCAGCACTCAGTTGGGGCCCAGGGCCCTGCGCTGTGCCTCAGTTTCCCCAGCTGCAGACGGCAGTAATGGTTACCTCGTAAGGCTATGACAGAAAAAGGCATTTGCAACAGCGAGGCCTGAAGCTGCACAGCTTTGTGTGACGTGTTGTAGAGCTCAGCGAGCTCTGGGTGGTGGGTCCTGCGCTCTGCTCCAGGGCTTTCCCACTCCTGTTGTCCCTGCCCCAGCACTTGGTGCAGCAGAAGTGGATCCAGCATTTCAGTCTGTGCGTCCAGAAAGCCTCCGTGGGCCTTGGGAGATGTGTGAGAGTCAGGTCCTGGGGAAGATTTGGTCCTTTATTGCCCTAATAACACCTTGTATTTTGCTTTATGGTGGTTGAAGGCAAGGAGCATTGGCTGGAGGCCGCGGGATGCTGACGTTTGTTCCAGATAGGCTGCCAGCCCCTCCAGTGTGTGCTTTAGCCACTGACAAGAGGAATGATTTTTCCTTTTTTTAAAAAAAAAAATAATAGTTTCTCCAATGCTTAAAACCAGAGACACTTTAAAGGCAGCCAGAGCTGTCTGGAGAACGCTGCAGCTAAACCCCACTAATCTCCCAAACCTGGAACCAATTTGGTTTACACAGATCTCCAGAGTGGCTCCAATTAATCAGTGTCCCAAGAAATTCCTTCCCCCTAAAGAGTCTTTGTTTTCTAGACACAGAGACCAGACATTCTCCTCCCTGGGAAGCCAAATGTAGCATCCAAATATTAAGAACCCTTTGGCTGGTGTTACAGATTGGTTGCCCCATGAGAATCGCACCGTGTGAAGGAGCGAAGGTTGTGAAAACGCTGTAGGAAGTTCGAGCCAGTGCTTCTCTCTGGGAGGCTGAAATTTCTGCTGTTCTTTTGAAATATCCACGTTCCCTGGTGAAATGGTCTTTCCTTCTCCCCAGGAACAAACCTCAGCGGCTTTTAATTTCTCTTATAACCGGTCCTGTATGTGCATCACGGGCACAAAAGCACCTTCACAAATCTTCACTCCTTGACCTCTCGTAGGGTTCTCAGCTGAAGAAGGGGCCGGATTACCCAGCCAAGGGGTGAGTTTTAGCTGCACCACGTTGGAAGGTGTCACCCAGCGTTACTACTGGGAAGAGCTGATGAGCTGGTGTAGAGGGTGGGCAGGATGGCTTTCCTAAAAATTCAGATTAACTGCTCTCGATCACTGCACAGCCTTGCACAGAGCTGCACCGGAGAGCCGCTGGCGCGGGCGGAATGAGAGGGAAGGGGCCGGGGATGGAGCGATGCCCACAGGGGCTCAGGCAGGACTGAAGCCGAGGTGGCCACGGGCAATCGTCCGCACTAAGGTCCAGCCCTGCCAAGAAGTTTTTTGGTTGATTCTGGTTTTGCTTTTCCACACTAGCATTGGTGCAAAGGGCCGTGGTTGGTAGGGACCCTCAAGCTCACCGAGTCCAACCATCATGTAATTCCAGCACTACCCCATATCCTGAGAACCTCATCTGTCTGTTCAACCCTGCAGGGATGGTGACTCCAGCACTGCCCTGGGCAGCCTGTTCCAACGCTTTACAACCCTTTCCAGGAACAATTTTTTCCTACTGTCCAATCTGAGCCTTCCCTGGCGCAACACGGGGAGCTCAGCCTCCTCCCCACGGCAGCCAGATGGCCCGGGGATGGGAGCCGGTGCTTTCTCCCCGAGGAGGTGTTTTTGCTGGAAGGGCTGGCGAGGCCGCCACGGGCTGATGCTCGTTGTTATGACAACAGGAGGAGGCTGCTGAGTGCAGAGCGGAACAGGGGAGGGAGGGAAGGAAAAGGGACGGCAGCGGAGGGGTCTGAGCCAGCGAGGGCTCGGGCAGAGGCACCGGGTCAGCACGGGGCCAGGACAGCCCTGGGGACGCGGCCGTCGCAGGGCACCGGGCAGCAGAAAAAGCGATGGGTGTTGCTAACAGCAAACTTATCTTCCCAGTGCTTTTATGTATCTGCTGTCCTACCTAATAAGCACTGAGTTGGTGTGTGATTTAATGAGTCGAACTTCAAAGCTGCTGTTTCAACACCTAATTCACTCATCTGGACTAACAACCGAAATGGGTGACTGTTTGGGGTTTTTTTTAAAATTTCCTACTAGCAATTTTTTATTTTACCCCATTGCTTTGCAGCTCCTAATTTAATAAGCGCAGTAACCCAGGGGTGCTGCTTCAGGAAGGAGAAGCAGCTGAAATCCTACAGTCTCTCCTATGAGCTGCTTTGGTGGATACCAGAGGTCCCATTGTAACGTTCTAAGCCCTTCATGCCATTGGTAAGTAAGAAATCTGTTGTGCTGTGCACTGTCGGGTAGCCTCTGCTTCCAAAATGTGCCAGCAGCTGCTGCAATGGGAGAGTGGCAAAGCGCATCCCATCCAGGCAGCGTGGCTTGATTTTGGGTCTCCTCTCTCTTTGCCAGGGATGTGCACGAGGCACCCGGGACCTTGGTCTGGCACAGTTTCTTCCCACAGGTTAAAATTCTGGCCAGAAAACCCTCTCTGCTTCCCAGCAAGACTGAGGCATAAATCCCAGAGGGTGACTTCTTGTTGAGGGATGATCAAGACAGGAGTTTCCAGGATCCTTGCAGGGACGTGCAGGCAGCGCTGGGTGTGACGGAGGCCCAAAGCACATTGGGGTTCTTAACCTCCATCTGCCCAGCAAGCAAGATAAATAAGACATCTTTCTGCCCTTGCATTGCACCGACAGCTTCTGCGCCGCTGGATCACCAAGAATTGCCCGCGTGATTTTTGCTGGCTTCATCCCACCTGAAGCATCCTTGAAGTCACGCAGCTCGCCGGGTCTCCTTGGATATTTCTCAAGTTGTATCAGTCGGGAGAAATCTGAGCTGAGCTGCCTCCCTGAGACTCCTCGAGCGCGATTTCTCTGAGCTGTTGCATTCAGACACGCCTGAACCACAATCCGCCGTGTTCATCATGCCCGCCGCCCTTCCCCTTCCACGTTTCTCATCCCTGGGTTTCAAAGCACTTTCACAGGCGTTCAAGAGCTGTTCCCCAGAACCCCGGAGGCTGCGGCTAAACCGAGCAGGCTCTGAAATGTTCCCACTGTTGCTGTGATACCAGGAGGAACTCGCACCAGCCGCTGGCCTTTTTATTACAGCCCAAACTACCTCAGAGGTTGGGTCGTTTTACAGATAAAGAGCCGGGCCAGAGATGTGGCTGTGCTGGGATCTTACTGCTGGCCCCTGGCAGAACAAGGGATGCTGCTTGGGATTCATCATCTCTTTTGGCAAACTCCTGTCCTCCGTTTCTGCGCTCACACCATTCTTCCCTGTAACTTATTCATCCTTTGGGCGCTGGCCGTGCTTTTTGCCAATGTGCAGTGTTGAAAGTATTATGGTGTTCTGTAACCTGTCCATCAATCAGGCAGTTCTGCAGAAGGGGAAAATCCTAATAAACCTGCAGCAGGTTCCCCTGCTGCTAATTAACATTTGAGCTATTTTCCTCTGGTTTTAAGTGGGAAAATAGCAATGATCCTAGCCTGTGCTCCAAAGAGCCACATTCCTGGTCCATGAGCTATTCCCAACAGATAGCTCTGAGAGCATCCAAGGCAAAAACGCTGCTCGGTTTTCCTGACTGAAGTGCACGATGAGAAGGGGCTGCATTTCCCATTTTGGTCTGCTGACAATTGAAGCCAGCAAAAATTGCAGCCAGACCTTGATTTTAGAGGTGGGCTCAGCAACAAATTCCATTTCCCACCAGCCCTGCAGGCAGAACAGCTGAAATCAAACCAGTCACGGCCATCCCCAGGGCCACCAGTGCCCCTCCAGCTCTCGCCATGCTGGGTATATTTGCCGTGTTTCTGCAGAGCGGTGGCCGTGGCGCTGCAGCCGCTGGCATCTCCAAGGGCAGTGTTTCCCGGGGCTGGTTGCCGCTGTCCTGGGCCACGACGATTCCTCGGTGGCTCTGCAGGGTTTGCGGCCTGCGTGGGGTGGCTGCGTGCACCCGTCCTCGCTGCCCGTCTGATGGCTGGGTGGTCTCACAGTGGTGATAGGAGGGCAGCGGATTGCTGACAGATGGCATTCAAATGAGCTTGCAGGAACGAAACACGAAAAGATTGGATTAGCACGGGTGTGGGTGCTCATGCCAATTACTGCTGGAGCGCAGCCCCGCTCCTCGCAGCCCCGCATCGGGCAGGTGTGTTCGGCGAAGATTTCTCTTTAAGAGAAATTAATGATTTTTCTGGAGCGCTCTCGTCTCTTTAATTAAATTGCCTCGGGAAGCTGTCAGTCAAGCCGTACGAGTTACAGTCCTGCTGCCAAGCAGCCGTTCGGTCAAATGAGCGTTTTGTGCTCGTGGTACTTGTGAAGGAGCCACAATTACCGTTAGCGCCCGCGGGGGTGGCGTGGGGAGCGCGGCTGTCTGGAGGCGTCCCCGAGCCTCAGCACGGGGGCTGGCAGCCCGGCTCATGGTGAAGAGCATCACCCCGGAGAAGAAAAGACCCTCATGGGCTCAGCGGCTCCTGCGGGCATCTCTGAGCCTGGCACGCACAGAAGAAAAGGGTTTGAGGCCAGATGGAAGAAAGGATTCAGTCTTGGGTTTCGCTAGGTGTTCCTCTAGCCCAAGCCACATCACAGCATGTGACAGGTGTCCCTGGTGGGTCTGGTTCTCCCGTCTGCCCTCATCCACAGCCCTGGCACTGTGTTACAGAGCTGAGAAGCCCCCAGACTCTCTTCTCGTTGATAATGGTATTCCTCCAAATAGAACGGGACCCTTTCCAGCTCCCTTTAGCCCAGCAGCACCCACAGCCTGGTTGTCTCGGGGTCACCTGAGCTGGGGGGCCGGGCTGGGAGCTGGCGGGCAATGGGAGCAGGGGGAGGAAGATGCCGCTTTCTGCCCTCTGTCCTACAGCCACATCACAGGGAAACTCCCTGGGGCAACAACTGTGGGGGCAGAACGAGCTTTCTGTTGCCCTAAGAGGTGTTCGGCGTTGGTTACACCACAGGGGTACCACCGTCCTTCCCGGCTGGGGCAGGGGGCAGGAGTCACGTTTTCAGGGCTTCTCTCCCCAGCACGCTTCCCCCCTTCATTTCAGCAAATCCCTGCCACCCCTTGGGGCTCCGTTTCCCACCCATGAAACGCAAATCACGGCGCTCAGCTACATGAGGGGAAGCAGACCCCGCGATGATCGGCACGGAGATGGATGTGCCGCGGTGCCAAACCGGAGCAGAAGCGAGGCTCTGGTGGCGGGCAGGGTTGCTCAGGACGGTGCACCCGCCAGCGTTGCACCAGCCGCCCTGCTCTGCGGGACGTGGAATTATGCACGTCCACGGAGTGCCATCTAGTGGGATTTCATTTTATTATCCATATTCCCTTGAAGTTGCATTCCCTTAAAAAAAATGGTAGCGTTGTGCATAGGTTTGATGCATGTTCAAGAGGAGAAAACTAATTAATTCAAATTTTTCCTATCATGCACTGTCCCAGCAGCTCCTTTCCAATTGTGTTTTTGCATCTCCCTTCCTTACATAATGTCTGCGTTTTCCTGGCACGTTATCAATCTTGATCTGGAGTGGAAGCTCCACAAGAAAAATATTGCATGTTTTCACTTGCATTTAAAGGGCCCTGTAAGTCAGTGGTACTGCAGGGTGGGTAGGTGTTGTGAGATGTAGATCCTCTTGTGAGAGACCCGACAGAAATTATTTTAAAAATATATAGCAGAATAACTTCTCAACTGAATTATTCTGCCTATTCTAGAAGTGTGGTGGATGGCTGATGTATTCTTGCTATTGAAAGAGGTAAGACTTGGCAAAAGAGGTGCTTCTCCTTCCACCCTCTCTTTGTGCTTGTAATCTGATTGACTGAAGTCTTAAAAATCAGGGGGAAAAAAAACAGTTTATCAAAATCCATAATTGAAAATTGATCCTAAATTTGTACTTTCTTTAAAATAAAATTGTAAAGCTGGGACTGTCAGAGTGACGCTATGTCTGTTACCTGTTGTGGGTCCAGTGAGTTTCCCTATCAGAGTGCCAGTCCTAGAAAACATTAATCACATTTTACTCATCCCTTACTCAAATCACCACCCACAAACGATTTCTCTGAGGAAGAGCTGAGTAAAGCCCTGAGAAGCTGACAATGTAAAGTGGTAGATACGTAGCTATCTCCCTAGCTTTATTTGCACACTCATCATCAGGATATCCAAAAAAAAGAGAGGATTTGCATCACCCCTGCTCCCGGGGTGGGTGTCAGGACCAGCCCCAGGTTGCCCATGCTGTAGCTCGATAATTAATGCTTTGGAGGGTCGATCCAGGTCACCATGAGCTGTCTCCTCTGTGGCATTTCTCTGTTCTGCCTCCTACCCAGGGTGGCCCCATGCAAGGGAGAGAGAAAAGCTTCATTGAATCTCAAACCCAGTTGGAGGTTTGGATTCTCAAATGGGATCATTGGGCTTGGAAACATTTAGCTTGGCTCTGGCCTTTGTCTCCGTACTTTTGGCTGCTAGCGGGCTCTCTCGTTTGCTGTAATTCATCCTCAGCTAGTCCTGGTGCCTGGGGGAGCCCCACTGTGAAAAGGCTCCGTGTTTATTCACGGGATCAGCCTGTCACTCCACTCAGGCCATTCCTGCTCATGTTTCTCTCGCAGGGGAAGAAAAGAACAGTTGTTTAGTTTATTCCAAGTGAGTTCCCCTTTTCAATGAGGCTGATGATAACGACACAGACAGGGGAGCACAGCCAGGTGCTGCGGGTGTGAGTCACCACCACCCCATCACCGCCACTGCCCTGGGGCAGCCAGCAGTGTCCTGGAGGTCACCACCTGAAACCACCCTGCCTGTTCTCAAAATTATACCCAGGAGCAATCGGGCAGTGGGATGCTGCAACCAAAGGGAAAAGATCCTGACTGCTGAGGTTTTTTTGGGATTAAGGACTTCATGGTGTACACTTTCCATGGTGGGCCCACAGCAGTTGTCATGGTCCACCGTCATCTCTCCAGGAGAGCTGGGCTTGCGAGTGGGGTTTGAATTTGAGGCTGGCTCAGGCTGTTGGGCACACGCCATAACCTGACACACTGTTTATCTAAAACATATTCCAACTTGGACCAGTCTGTTCTCAGGAGACCTTGGCCACAGCCAAGATGGAAGCAGTGAAGGGACCCATTTGGGAATTTGGCCCAAACAGAGTCAAAGCTGTTGGTGGTGATCCAAGAATTTCAGTTGATTCTGCCAACACACACACCCCCTCAGCACTCGAAGGGGCTCGGTGTTGGCCCAAGTGCACAAAATCTTGCCCTGGGGGCCCGCTAATGTTGTGAACTGTTGGCATGTTCGGCACCCGGCACTGGGGCTTAGATGGGAACACAGCGGAGGAGCCCTGCTTGGTACCAGCACCCAGCATCTGCTGCTTTGAGGGGACCTTGTACACAGCAGAGCATCCAGCTGGGATCTACAGGGACACCGTGGGCTTTGCCTATGTGTGAGTGGTGGCATCCAACCTTCTTTCCCCCTGGGACACCGACTGGGGAAAACTGCTCCCAGACCTCTGGAGAACGAAATCGCCAGAGGTGGGTAATTAACATCCACAGTCCTTTCACACCAGCATCCTTGGCAGTGCAAATGAGTGTTGCAAAGCGTGTGTGCAACAGGGACCTGGTACTCTCAGCTCAGCACAAGGTTCTGCAGCTGTTTTGCATTGCCACAGACAACCCAGGGAAGAATGAGCCTTGTAGGGGTTGTGTCTCCTGGTGGTGTCTCCTAATGGAGGCAGGGATGAGGGAGGAGGGCACTGGGTCCTGAATCACTATCTCTAATTAACTTCCTTGATTGCTCACTGGTGTGAAGCTCCAGCTGCTGCTGCACTTGCTGCCCCTCAAAAAGAGCAGGAAGAAAGGGCCTTCATTTGAGGGCTGCACTTGAAGGAATGAAGCAGCTTGGAAGGAAAATAGATGTTGCTCACCTGTCCCAAGCGGGCATGTTTATACTGGGTTAGTAAAAGCAGGCTCTGTGCACAGGATATTTTTCTGCAGTCTCCCCTGAGAGAGCTGGGATCTGGTGAGTTTAATATTGCTATTTGAACAGCCTTTGCCATGTTGATTCTGGTGCCAGTCCAGAATGCAGAGCAATGAAAAAGAACAGGAAAAATAACCAAACTTCTGAAAATCCTCTGATTGATCGGTTTTTCCTTGATGGGGGGCACAGGAAGAAGTTCCACTGCTGCCCTCCAGTGCAATGTTTCTAGTCTCCTACTGCTTCTCTGCTTGGACATGAACCACTGCTGGGCCAGACAGATGGGGAAACAGCTCAGAACCTGCCTGGCTTTCCCTGAAGGATTGCATGGAGCTCTGCTCCGCGTCCTGAGGCTGTGATACCCTGGGCTGCCAAAGCTTCACTGCTCTCCTAACTGGAGACTGGACCTGTAACTCTGGCACGTCGGAGCCGTGCAGCATTGCAGCCTCTTTTAGCCTTACATCACCACAACAGAGCAAGCAAACAAAATGCATGTAATCGAGAGAGGCGAACGTGACAAGAGCGATAACTCACATGCCACTCTGCTTGCTCACCCAGAGTAAGTTGGGCAGAAGCTATATATAGAAGTGAGATTGCTAATGACTGGCACGGGAAAGCCTTCAAGCGTCTCCGTTCAATTCATTTACACCTCCCACAAAGAAGACAAAGAAAGGCTCTTTGAAGGACTGCCAACCTGCTGCCACCTGAGTCAGTCGCTCTCAGCCACAGCTCTGCTACCCGATGTCGCGCACGTCGAGGGCCGGATTCGCAGCTCGGTTACCTCCAGGTGAACCGCTGAACCAGGTCATGCTCGTGATGCTATAATCAGCATCTGGCCTCTCCATTCCTCCAGCCATTAGCAAGACCCCCAAACCCTCCAGCTCAGACAGAAGTTGGCATGGGAGAAGATAATTTGCCTTTGCTTTTAGGGGTCCCTTTGCTGGTCAGACTTCACAGGCTCCTTGGTAAAGGTGGCTGGCAGTGAGGTAACCCCAGCAACAAGCTGTGCATTAACTAAATGCTGAAAGGTTTATCTGACGTCAAGAAAGGTGATGTGTCGTAAGCATCTGTCTATTCTGACAGCGCTGCTGCAGCCACTGCCTTGCAGGGCAAATGTGAGAAATGTCCTGGTCCTTTTCCCTAATGGGAAGGCAATTAAAATTGGAGCTGTAATCAGTGCTGGCTACACGTGTCCTGGTGATTTTGGACAAGTCACATAGGACCTGAACTGGGAAGTTACTTGGAGCTGCACACAGTTTGCCTATTTTGGGTGTCTAATCCAAGTGCTGTGGAAATTTTGTTTGTTTTGCCTCAGGGAGGGTCAAAAATATAGATGTCCTAGAGTAACTGTGTTGGTCAGAGGAGAGGCCATTGTCTTGGAGAACCTGCAGAAAATGAGACAAGAAGCCTGATTTTGGTATTCCTCTGTGTGGACAGTGTATTGCCGAAGTGATTTCAGAAGTCCCCACTGAGAATACAGGGATGCTACTGGAAATGGCAGTTGTCTTCAAGAGCTGGGAGCCAGCCTCGCTCCTGTTTGGAGATGGTGGGCAGCGGGGGGGTGGTGGCCACCTCCTACATCATCGTCTCTCCAGTCACACACTTGGGGTGAATACACCTGCTGTTGCTCCCTTCTACTTGCCAGGTGCTTCAGGAGAAGTTCGGTGCCCGTTTGTGTGGATCTGGACCATTATTTGTCATGCCTTTGCTCCTCAACTGTGAAACAAAGGTGTTGGGCCTGCCCTCCTTCATGGGGATGTGGAGATAGATCCACTGCTGGCCCTCAGACACAGACTGCAGGAGTACCCTAGACAGGTCAGCTGTGCTCTTCCCCTATGGTAAGCCTTGTTAGCATCGGTGGTGTGGCTTTCATTTTACGAATCAACACCATGTGTGAGGGAGAGCTGCGCTTGCTCTGCTGGGCGTATGGCAGATGCCGTTAAGATCTCCTTGAGTCTGTGATGGTTAACCTTCTCCAAACAGAGCTGCTTTTTTTTTTTTTTTTTTTTTTTTTTTTTTNTACATGGAAAGACAAGGCAAGATAATGCAGTCCAACCGCAAGACAAGTCTGGTTTACCCTCCTGGAAGGCAGCTGCCCGGGCTGGCTGGCGTCGAGGACGTGGGTGCAGTGCTGTGCGTGTAGGAGGTTGACGACTCTTCTGCCCTACTGCTTTCCCCATGGCTCCATGTCACCCCAAAGGACACTGTGGCTTCACCTGTGGATGCCAAGGGGTGACAAGTCAACCCTTCAGTGCAACACTTCCAGGGACGAACTGCACTCCCTCTGAAAGCCCTGTACCTTGTTTATAGACACGGCCATAACTTCTCTGAGGTGCTGATTTAGGGAATGGTTACGGTGCCAACCCATGTGCAGGTGAGAGGAGATGCCGACGGTGATCGATTGAGGTGATGAGGGCAATGCTGGAGAGAAGGAAGTGTTGACAGAGACAAAACTGAAATCTGTCCAGAGCCTAACAAAGGTGTGAGGCTGGAGCCACTCCAAGGAGCCATGGGAGAGGCCACTGGGTTGAACGTTGTTTTCTCTGACCCTTTGCCAATACATTTCCCAGATCGTGACAGATTATTGGAGTTTTTAGTTGCAGTATGCACTTTTTTCCTCCTGCCTGGTCCCTCACACTTCCACGCGCGACTGACCGGATTGAGGAGAGCAACGTGCCGATCGGTATCTTGGCAAGGCGGCCCGCTTGATGAACAAAGTGTGACCGCGTTCCAGGGCACAACGACTGTCCCAACAGCAGGCTGCAAGGGGGAGCAAAGAAAACATTGGACATGCATTTATGAGACTCCAAGTGGGCTTCTGCCTCCTTTGGACATCCCCTGGGGACTGATACTTATCTTCCTGAGATTCCTTCAGCGACAGCCACTCTTCTGAGCTTCTCATGACCCCAGGCATTAATGAGGCTTGAACCCAAGTGGGTCCCATTTATCAGCTTCCAAAGAATTCTCCTCTACTCTAATTCAACAAGCTGAAGAAAAGCGGTGTCTCAAGACAGCAGCGGCTGATTCATATCCCGCAGTTTGCATTCCAGCAGCCAGGGAAGCCCCCACACGGTGTCCATGTGAGACAGGAATACCTGCAGGAAAACGGCTTTCACCCTGAAGAGATTGTTGGAAGATGGAAATCTGACGTGTCCAGAGAGCTTGATTGTGCCATGGCAAGGGGACAAGCCCAGAAAAGCTCTCCTCGCCAGCCTGGAGAGTTATCAGGTATGTGATTCATCCACCTGAGCATGTATTTTTGAAAATCAGGTGTCTATATGTCCAAACCAGACAGCCTTTGCTTTCAGGGCCTGAAAACTGACTCTCTAAGGTAAAAAAGGCACTAAAGTGTAAACAGTAAAGGTGTTTTCTGCACATTGCATTATCCACATTTAACATAGGGAAAAGGTGCTGAGTGAGACTAAAAATCAGGTTGAGATTTTACACTGTGCAAGGCTGAAGCTGGACAGTGATGGCTAAAAAGGTCCCCTCTGATATCACTAAATGGGAATGGAGATCACCATTGCCTTCCCACCTCCACTGAACTTATGCTGTGCAGGATCATAAAAAGTTTGTTGCTGGTTGTATTGATTTTGTGCTGCAGATCCCCATCTCCCAGGACCCAGAGTAAGACCCTTCACACATTTTCACATGAATGAGCCATCTACTAAGGAGCTGAAGCCACTGCCGGAGATAGAAATGTTCATTGGCACACACAGGTGAGAAAATGCACTGGGAGGAGACTGGTTTTGACTATTCCAGGCTGTGTGAATGGAAGTGGGTTCACAGATAACCATCTTAATGCCCTTATTGACACTGAAACTGATGACAACAATTATTAGAGCTCAGTATAGGTAACAGATACAAACCCCGTAAGGACATAAGGGCCAATGCCCATCCATCTCTGTTTTGGTTACATTTCCATTTGACATCCTCAGCACCCTTTGTGCCACCATCCCCAGTGTGGAGCTGGGGAGCTGAACCAGACCAGAGAGGCGAAATTCAGTGCTCTAGGCAATCTGGTTCCCTAGGCGATCTTTACTGATGTCAGCAGAGATAACTGCGATACCCAGATAGGTACATTCCCAGACCTGGAAGCTCATTTTACAGGGACTGCAGAGAACAGTCTGTGAGGCAACAGCCATAAGTGATTAATACTCTTGTAGGAAACAAGCCCAATCTGTTACTCATTCTTTGTGAGAACAGCAAACAAAACCTTTAAGTTAGGGTGATAACAATAGTGTCCTGCCTTTCAGCCTCCCGGGCACTCATTGATGTGGGGACATGACTCTTCATGCCCCTGTGTGCTGCCCATCGCACGGCAGCGGAGACAAATCCTTCATGCAGTCACAGGCCTGGGTCTTCTGCAATCATCCTGGCCTTTGAGAAGGTATTGTTCCCAACAGTGCATTCACCTTCTGTTTGAAGTATTTAGGCTAAAACCATTCCCACAGGTCGCTTGGCCTTTGGCACTCTCTGCGGGATGGGATGGGACGGGATGGGAGGCTCCATGTGTTCCAGCTGCCTGGCTGAAGGAAGCAGAGGGTGAGTCCGTCGTGGTAAGGACCTCCCAGGGAGGTCACAACCCATTTTCCTACAGTCAGCAAACCTCTTAGGAGTGATGCACGGGATTTCACATCCTCGCTCAGCAGCGGGACAGAAGCTCTGCTCATGTATCATTCATTCATCTGATCATTGAAAGCAGCGTTGCATCAGACAGATGACACAGATATAATTGAACCAAAGTAATCTGCAAGATTTTTTCCCTGCCTTGTTTGACAGCTCCATCCTATAACCCAACATCCCATAGCACACAGTGGTGCCAGGTCATCTTCTTTCTACCCCCTTGTCACCCCCCAGGGGTATTTCAGGCTCTGGCATAGGCACGTCAATTATTGTATTTCATAGAATCATAGAATCTCAGAATAGTTTGGGTTGAAGGGACCTTCAGAGCTCATCCAGCCCAACCACTGATCATAGGGATGCAAGAAAGCTGCAGGGAAATTCCTCTTCCCAAAGGCACAGGTCTGCCCTGAAATTAGGCAGACACCATTTATTTCAATATAGAACAAATGCTGCTTTTGGAGAGGACTTTATAAGGAGCTATTTGCCAGCTTTAGGAAGTAAATCAGAGCTTCAAAGACTTTATTAAGCACTTGGTGGCCAGAAAAGGAATTCATATCTCCTCCATCCCTAACAGCAGACTACAACCTGGGTTAAAACTAGGGTAGGAAAAGGGTACAGCATTCCCTGCTCCTCCTGCACAGCCCGCCTGCCTGCAGACTCGGCACCTCAACAACCTTTTTGCAAAATCCCACCTCCAGAGCCACCCATCCTCCTCGGAGCACGACAGAGGTGCTGGGGATCCCAGCAGAGCCTTTCGCAGGCTTTGCCTCATTGCCGGGACCCCGTGAGCCGTGTTCAGTCAGCACAGGAGGAATCCACGCTGCCACAGGTGAGTGCAACGCTGCGGGTAATCGATTATCTCAATTGCACATTGTTTTCATTCCTTGCCTATGCACATTTCCCAGAGAGATGATTATGTCACTCATTAACCTTCCAGACCTCTTTATGTTCTTTATGCAAAGAGCCGTCTTTTGTCAGGCCAGCACGTTCATATTTCGGCTGAGCTTCAAGAACAAAGAGTCCCCACTAATTCCTTTCTGCTTAGTCATACCCGAGTCACGTAGAAAGCTATTACCAAAATTGGTGCAGAAAGGTTGCCAACCTCAAAGCTCCAGCCCAGCTGCGTGTGGTGAGATTTGCATATCAGCGAGCTGGGGAGAAGGCTCGGTGCAGGCAGCACTTACCGCAAAAGATGTTTTTGTTCATTTCTGAGAGTGAATGTTTGTAAAGCCAGAGCCTTTCCCAAAACAATGGAGATAATCCTCCCATCTGGCCTGTCCTCCCAGAAGCTTTTATCCTCTCTCAGCACTTATGTCAAGGCCAAACTAAGCTGGCATCTCAGTGGATTAAAATCAATTTTTTTTTTTTTTATTGACCACATGGGGGTATTTGCTTCCTGGGAGTTGAGGAACGTGGCACCGTGAAAGCATCCCACATCCCTTTTCATCCCTACATGCTGCAAAGCATCATATTGGAACGGTGCTATTGTGCGGTTGGCTGTTCAGGATCTACAGCATGACTGCCCAGTTCTAGCCAAGATTAAGACAGGCAGCATGTATTACAGCATCATGGCAGGGACTGAGCTCAATTTTCTGATGCAGTTGATCTGCGGTCCCTCATAGTCATCAGTTTAGCAAGCTTAACAACTCCTATGGCAGGCAGATGAGGATTGCTGCAGAGAGGGAGATGAAGGGGGGTGGAAATTTGGGGTTGTGGGAGGACAGCGAGAAGCACTCTGCAAGCTGGGGAGATATTAATGTCTAACAGGTCATGAACCACTCCTGCTTCTTATATGTATCATGAGATTTCTGCAGTGGTGATTCCCTTGTAGCATCACTGCAGCAGCCACAGGTGCTCCTCCAGAAGAAAGTCAGGTCATCATCTCCAGGCTGCATTCCCAGCCCCTTCTCTAAAGTCACGGAGGAAGCTCCTCCATGTAATTAGGTTTTTCTGAGTTAGAATTTACATTTTTCCAGTTTTACCTTGGAGCTACACAGACTAGGAAACCTCCTTTCAAACCACATAAGCTGAGATTCTCATAGCATCACATGGATCCAGAGCCTGGGCTTTTAAGGAAGGCTTTCATAGGATTTGCAGTCATACTTCCATGGCTGGTGCTGATGCAATTCTGGGGTGAGCCAGTATTGCACAAGAGCTGTATTTCAGTCTGAGCTCTTGTTCTGCTTGCGCAGGGTAGCGGGTTAGAGAAGCTCAAGTCCTCCTAGTTACACCTAATGCTGATGACCAGATCCAGAAGACAGTGGTCTAAACCCATGGTGACACTGGACATAAGAAGTTAACATCTCTGTGACCTTAGAAGTCATTGAGAAATGATCTCAGGGACAGAGTCATTCTCAGCCCTTGATTAGGTGGGGGGAACACCTCTGTGCTCCTCTAGAATGTCTTGTCTTCTTCGCCATGTATGTAGTCTACTCTTGGTGTGACATGGCCATGGAGGTGGAAAACCTCCCCCAGTGACATGGTGCCTGTGGCTTCTGGTTGCAATTCACCTTTGGAACAGCCCAGGACACAAAGCACTGTGAAAGAACGAAGGGCTGGGTGCTGCAAGCCCTTCTTGGGCAAGCCCTTGTGCCTGCAGAGGTTTGTGCCTTAGGGCTGCTCTGCAGAGCTGGGTGGGGTGTGCTCTTGGTTGCAGCTTCTCTGTCTGCGGGAATGTGTGCTCTTCATGAACTGTCATCTGAATAGTTATTGCTGAAAGTGCCTGATGTTAACTAAGTTTTGTGTTACATCATCCATCTGTAGCATATATACCCTTCCTCAGGTGGCATCTGTCACCACATAGATAAATAAGATGCCTCCCAGGGCTGCCACAACTCATAATTTTCACACCTCTCTCATTATGCCGTTAACCTAGGGCAGATCATTCTCCTAAGTATTTCTGCTCATCCCTCCGACACAGCTAGACCAAGGCTTTGCTATATCATGTCCAGACAACCATAGCACAATGAGGCATCTGCTGCTGCATGCAATTAGCTGTGCACAGCAGCCCGTCTTGCTGGCGCTGAATTACAAGGGTTTGAGCCTAAAAACGTGGTGATTTGAACAACTGAAAAAGCAGGGCAGAGGATGACTGAGCCAGAGCTGAGCCTCCAAAACATTTAACAGCCCCTCTCGGCTCATAATTTATCAGGGCAAATGTTAACAGGAGGTTCAGAGCTGTTCCTGATTGACTCCTTTTCCTCTTGCTGTGCAGAGGCAACAGCACTGGGTCCTGCTGAGGGTTTGGTGAGAGCACTCGGAGCCAGGCTGGAAGTTGCAGGGATATCAGCGAAAGGAAAAGTTGGCCTTCTGTGTTTTCATACCAAGCCCGATCAAAGCTGAGCTTGGAAAGACTTTTCTGAAACTAACTTTGCACAACGGAAGGACCTTCAAAGAAAACAGACAACTCCAAATGTTTTGATTCTTGTGTGTCCAGTACTTTAGCGGAATGTGGGTTTGGAGTGTGATGACAAATGCCCTCCTAGGCAGGTCCCTCTAGTTCCCCACCTCTGGATGCTCAAACCAGTGTCAGGCAGAGCCTTCCCTCATTTCGATGCTGTGGATAGTCTTTTGGATAGAGTCATCTTGTCCGGACTCTTGGGCCGCCTTTGACATAGGCTCTTCAAAAAGCCTTGGATTCTGAACAGTAATTAGTAATAACACACATCACTCTTTTCTGTACCCATTTTTTTCCTCTTCTTTTCACAGACAATAAAGCTCTAGCTGACTCCAGGAACAAGGTGTCCTGCACATGACATTCCAATGGAAGGCTCTGGCTTTGAGTTTCAACACTCTCAGCCTCTGGTGGAATTGCAAAGGGGCAGGTGTTCCCATCTTTCCTCCAGAAATCAGCTCTAGGGAGTGGTAACACCCAATTACCTTCCATTTGCAGTCCAACCATGCATGGCCTTCCACAAACATCAACTTCATCCTAAGCATCTGCTTGTGTTTTCTCACACATTCCCTCACAAGACTGGCTTCTCCTTACTGTCTCTAACCCTGTGGGGACAAGTTTGTCCCCCACAACCAGCCCACCATACATTATACCTGCAAGCACCAGCCTTTTGCTCTTTCAGCTAAATAATTTCTTAAGGGATTTGGAAGCAGATGAGTGCTATCATGTACCGAGTTCTGTATGTGTTATGACTGTTCATGTCTACAGCAATGTTAGATTCCAATTTAGAGACACTGGCAGCCAATTTATGTTCACTTCATTGCAGATTATTACAGAGGGTGCACACGTGCACACACACTCACACGCTTCTCTCATGAAAACTACTTTTGTTCTTTCTTGTTTTGTTCTCTTACACAATTAAAAAAAATCCATCTGGCTCAAAGCACCTTTGCTCACTGTGGATAGAGAAACACACATTTTGCCAACAACTCTCCTGAAGAGACACCCTGCAGGGATATCCTGTCTGCACTTTTCCTATCATTAAGCAGAGGGTGGAAGTCTGTATTTGGGGAGCTATCAAACACCCACTCTGTTTGCCACTTTGCCAATGTTATCAGTGTTTGTCCGTGCTCTGTGTCCTTCAGTGTACCGCTGAATTCCTTTCCAAAATGTCATAAAACGACAGGGACAACTCTGTTGTTTTAGGAAAGAGGAGAACAGTGTGAGCGCGGTGGAGAGTGTTTACACCATGGAGATGTGCACGTACCTCGTGTAGGATGTCTGCCACGCAGCAGCAGCAATGTGAGTGTCAAAAGGCCTGGGGTGTAGACACTTTTGTGTGCACTCCTTTGGAGGAACGTCAGCACCTAGGAACCCAAAGCACCTCCAGTGTTAGGCGGCAGCTCGGGTTTTAGGTTTCTCAAGGATGCCTACATGCGAGGCTTGAGTACTTAATCCCCTCTGGATTTAGCTCTTTGGACATGGTGAGCTGCTTGTGCACAAGCCCTGGAGAGACTCTTAAACTAGGCGTTCCCCACTTTCTGTTTTTTTGGCAAGACCTGATCCATTAGGCATGTGCGGAGCTTGCCAAACCCACACAAAAGACAGCAGAGACGAGCCCTCAGACATGTGTGCGCACCAGGAGACTCAGAGCCCGGTGGTTACAGCACTTTCCTGGGCTGTGGGAGAGGCCAAGTGTGAATAACTTTACCTGTTTTATACCGTGGCTGCTAAACATGGAGCCTTCTTGGTAGGAGACAGTGAGGTTATCTGGGATTGGATATCTTTCCTTGTATTTTGTACAACTAATTAAATACTGGCTAAAGTAGAAGCTTGGAGGTCAGTGGGCTGCTGGATAGAGAAGGGAGGGAGAGACCCTTTTCTTCCAGGAGCTCATTTATCATGGGAAAGACATGACCAGTTCTTGTATTGAACTTTATACTGTGCCTGACTGGCTGCTGAACTCCCTTCTTTGTATTTCTCACTAATTTAGGCAGCTCTCTGCTCAGACTGGGTCTTCTCTGTGTCCTGACTGCCCCTTACGTGCGGCAGCACTGTGCGGATTTACCACATCCTATCGGCTTGGCCAAAAGCGGACAGTGGATGAATCAAGGTGAGTGGCAGGCTTGGACTTGCTCCCAGCTGGCAGCACGGTGGTGTTCTAAGAGAAGTTTGCCTGGGGGTGGTTGAGAAGGTTTTCGGGTGTCCTTCCTCATGACACCATGAAACCCCCTCTTCCCCAGCCTCTCTCTGGGGCTGAGCTCTTCCATCAGCTGCTGAGACCCCAAGATGTGCAGGCGATGCTGAGCAGGGAGAATGTGCATCTCCACATGATTTATGGAACAGAAACCACCCTGTAAACACCGCAGAGGCTATTTTGAGGAATCCCTGGGGTATTAAGAGCAACAGCTCTGGGGCAGCCGTGTCCTCTCACCTCCTCCACTACACGTCTGCCTTCTTGTCTCTTGGAGTTTCTATTGTCTCCAGTAACAAAGGAGATGGTTTGTGGCACCTAAGACATGTCAGACATAACTAACGCGTGGCCTTCAGAGCAAAACCACTCAATGGCCACACTGTGCTCCTGCTCAGCAGCTCCCGGTGGAGACCTGGGCTCTGAGCTGAGGTCGGAGAGCTCAGAACCATCCCAGACAGCCAAGGAGTTTCCAGGATAAACAGACAAAACGACCAGTGTGCAAGGAAAAGGACAATATTTCCTCCTCCTCTTCTTCCCTCCTTCTCCTTTTCCTTCTCCTTTTCCTTCTCCTGCTCCTGCTCCTGCTCCTGCTCCTGCTCCTCCTTCTCCTGCTCCTTCTCCTTCTCCTTCTTCTCCTTCTCCTTCTCCTTCTTCTCCTTCTCCTTCTCCTTCCTCTCCACCATTTTTATATGGGGAAGTTGAGACAAAGTGAATATTAGAAATGCGACTACTCTGGGTGAATTACAAACACAGCTGGCTTGTTAAACATCCTTTACAAATACACTGATTGTGCTGACTCCAACAAATTAACAGCAAAGCTAACAAAATTAAGCATTGTTATGAATTTGCAGTATCTCATGTCTACACTTTTGGAATGGATTATTTTACTATTCTATTTAAATTTACTTTTCCAAGTGAAATCTTTGCTTTAATGTACCAAAATTATTTTTAAGAGACCAAACCATTGCAAATGTTTGCTCAGAATAATACATTTCTGTGACACAAGATAATATTGCTTTTGAGTTTATTTCTTTATAGGAAATTCTTAATAGTTTTACATAATTTTATGTTGGAATATAAAACTGTACAATTTCTAGTGAAGCAGAAAATCTGGTTGCTACCCTGCTCTGATCCCTCTGGACTTGCAGTCACATACGAATAGTTATAGTATAAACCAGCCCGTAAGAATAAAGTTTCATGGCAAGCTGGTTAACTAGTAACTGAAATTATGGTTACATCTGTCCAAGGGCAGAGACATACAGCAAAAAGACACGGTTAACACAGACTGATCTCTTGCCAAGTTTGTGTTGTGATTCCTCAGCACCTAATTACTCTTACTTTAATTAAACTTTCTTGTAAAACTTTCGTTGTTTCCTTCCCTAAATGATCTTCTTCTGCAGACTGGAGTCTCTCATCTCCTACCAAAATTGCAAATAGAGCTCGATGGAAATTATGACCTTCTTGGTTTGCTGGAAATGTTTTGGGCTATTTTTTTTTCAAATCAAGTATTTCTAATTTCTCTTAAAAACAAGATGTTTTTAAAAGTTGTAAATCTGATTTGACAGGAGACTTTTTTTTCCATTACAATTTTGTGGCCCTGAGTAAAGACAATGAAATCAATTCAATCATTTTGCAACCAATTGCAAGACTGAGAGCTGAAAAAATTTTACTGAACGTAACAAACTGATTCAAAAGCTCTGGACTTCATTTTTTACTCTACCCATAATCTGGGGGTAAAATGAATATTCTGTGTTCAAATTGTTCAGTGTTCCAGCATCTGCTCTTCTGATTAGAAAACCTTCGTAAACTCTTCAGATACTGTCATGGATTTGTACATTGTTCAGAACAATGGGATCTGTCCTCTAGGTGGCACAAATCAATACATCAATAAACCATATCAATAATTAATAATTAACCACATGTACATGTGCTGAGGTTTAAAGGGCATACACCTGCATATTCTTTGTTTTCCTTGGATTTCTTCAAACTGTATTTAACTTCTGCCTTATTCTCTGTATGAATTTCTCTCTCCGATCAGTCTTCACAGATTACTTACCCCATGTATCTCCCCCAAAATAATGAGCTAGAAAGAGATCTGGAATGGGCATAAGCTGCTGGCCAAATAAAAAATAGTCACTTATAGGGAACTTCAAGATCATCTGCTGGTATCTGACCTGGATACCAAATGTTGCTGTGCCTGCAATCTGGAGCACCTTGGCATTTGCAGAAAGCAGCTGTTGCAGAAAGGGTATTCGCGCCTGCCCGGGTGGTAGGAACCCCACTGAACTTGTCTCAGCTGGAAATCGTTGTGTTACACAAGCTGTTCTCATGCACTTGCTGCAAAGGATAGGTATCATAAAGCAGTTAGCAATAGAAGACAGCTCCGAGGTGGTGATTAATTGCATTACACCTATTGTAATTATAAATTCCAGGTCACTCATCATTCTGGAAAGCTGAGGGAGTTCAACCATCAGGGTGGAGTAAATGCAGACAGCCATATTAAATCGTTCCAATGAACACCCAACATACAAGGAATGTCTCCATGGGGCTGTCTAAACACACACTGCGCTTTTCTTTCTTGCCCTTTGGGCACAGAAAGTATGTAATCCGACAGGCGCACAGGACAGATCTGTAATTGTCCTTCAGTTTAACTCTATTAAAAAAACCCTTTCTTACCTGCAAATGTTTCCCTTTGGTGCAACTTTTCCATCCACCAAAAGGGGTGAACATGCTTGGCTTCCCAAGTAGCGAGGGATGAGTCCACAGCCTTTAGAGTCCTTACATTTTTGAAAGAATGGCTGGTGCTGAAAATATTCAGCGAATTTCTTGGTGTAGACGAGCTGCAAGTTTTTGCCAATGCCTCTCCCCACCAGAGCTCCCACAGCAGTATCGAAGGGTGGCGTTGGGAGCACATTGATTATGACTTTAAAATAACAGCTGTAAAATCAGACTAAATCAGGCCTGTGGCAGTAACCAGCAGAACATATTGAAGAGGACAAGTCTTGCCATAAAGGATCAGGTAGGGCCTGCTCCTGCTGGAGGTCTCATCCAGGTCTAACATAATAGGAGAACCCTAATGCATGCAGTTGAATATCCCTTCCAAAGCTGCTCACACACCCATATTTTCAGAATATCCCCAGTTTAGCTAATGCCTTCCTGGATTTAATTTGAACTGGTGTCCTAAAGGCAAATCTTGCCCCCGTTCCCTGCTTTTATTTTACTAAAGGATTAGTTACTTTGCTATAAAATTAATGACACTTATGTAAGAGAGTGATAGTCACCTTAGACTACACAGCTCAACACATTTCAAAGGTCTCTGAGACACTGAGCTCATTTTTCCCCCGGCCAGGCCACCCTCCCCATGTCTGCCAGGGACACCGGGCTCCTCTGGGAACTCCTGCAGTGGGGAAAACACACAAAGATCTGGAAGCTGGAACCAGAGTAAACAACCCTTCATGGTATATTCAGGCACTGATAACGCAAACCACAGACAAACATACAATGGGGACAAATCTGTTATCAGTAAACCACGCAAACATGCACGTCTTAATGCTTCTTTTCTTTAGAGCTGCCATTTCTTGACTGCTTAGACTCATTAAAGTCCTTTTTGCTGTTTAAAGAGTAATCCCTCAGCCGAGAAGTCCCACTACTCATCTTACTGACAGGAACCTTCATGCAATAAAATAAAAGCGAGAGCCCAGAGCTGGTGTGCCCTGCAGAGAAGCTGAGCGAGGTCTTGCAGAGCAAATCTTGGAGAGGTGAGAGCAGTTTGGGTTTTCAGTAATAGCCCAATAATGACTGAAAGCCATCACAACTGTGAGGGTTGCCTGGCCATCCCAGTCCCCTCGTGGGAATAGTCCCTGTCGAAAGAAAGGAGCTAAAGGGGAATTCAAGAACTGCTTCAGATCTTCTGCCCCTCTGCCCTTGCAAGTACCCAGACCCTTGTGTGCGCCCTTCTTCACAACATGGAATATATTCTTCAGGCAGCCCTGTACTCAGCCTCCCAGCACCACCACTGAAATTCCTCGGAGTCAGCAGAAAACAATGATTTATAACAACTGATGTGTTGGTCTGAGGGGGTGGGAGGGTGGGGGGCGACGAATCTCCCAAAGGAAGCTTCACTTGACAATGTCTCTTTCTTATACTTCCTAACAGGGACTCAGTAGGAGATGATCAACTGTGGAAAAATTTTGCTAATGTCCCAGGACAAGAATTATGATTATTTGCTGGGCTTCCATCCACCGTGGGGAATTCTGGCTCGTGACATCACCCCATTGTTCCCACCGGTGCCAAGAACACACTGGGATCCCGTCTTCTCAATGGTTAAAGCGCTTTCCTGTTTGCCCGTTCTTTGCTTCCAAACATCGCACTTCACGAATGCTGCACGGGACGTCTCTTTTCTTGAGCTGTTTTGTCCCTTTCGTCATGTCTGCCTGGAACTCTTCACAATGAAGCGAACAATGTATTCCTACAGTCAGAAACAAAAGGGAAAAAATAACTACAGGAGGCAAAGCCCATCTTTGGCATTTAGGACCCTGCGTACGCCTTTGTTCCTTCTTTGGAAGCTGTTGTTTGTGTAGTGAGGACCCGTCTCTCTGCTCCAGCCTGGTGTTTTTCTTAGTGATTTTAGCGCGGTGATAAAGCCAGGAGGGTTGGTCCTGGGAAGTGGTGGCCCCTGCTCTTTATTGGGGGAATGGGGATGGTTGCAGGAGCCGTGGAGCTCCTCCGTGTCTAGAAGGTCTAGGAGAACCACCTCTCCCAGCCCCATTCGAACCTCCCAGCCCATGGAGGACTGAGCATCCAGCCTAAAATAAGTAGCTACACTCAAAATCACCGTGGTTAGATACCAGAATAATACTCTATGGGGATGGTTGATGCTGAGACAGCTGTTTCAGCCTATGTCTGGATGCTCTTTGCAAGCCTAAAGGCAAATTACTCTTTTAAATGTCTTTTTTTTTTGCTTTTCACACAGAAATTTTGTAGATCTGGACTAAGCTCCCAGAGCAGGGTCAGTTCAAAGCAGCCCTGGCCAATGCAATCCCAGCACCACCGTTTCTCTGCAGGGTTCCTACCTCCCTGCAGCAAACAGAGGCTTTTGTCCACAGCCCCACATCCTTTAAGATCTTCAAAACACTGGTGCCGAACACCCATACATGTGCTAGTCAGGTTTGTGCCTGCTCAACACAGCAGGGTATTTCCTGGAGTAAAAAAAAATAGTTCAAACTCCATTCAGTAGGCATATATGAACAAGAGGGTGTAACATTTGTTCCATTTTCTGCGACAGTGTAAATCTCTCGGGATTTATGAGAAATGAAAAAAAACAAGTGAGAAATCTCGGATGAAAGGTCGGATTTGTAAAGGTGTTTTTGCACCTGGCATTAGAGGCAGATACCAAGCAGATATCTGGGCATTTGTCTTCCAGACACACAATAAGAAACCTTTACAGATAGTTGCGTGTAGCTTCAGGTGCTCGTTGGAAATGTAAGCTAAATGACAAAGCTATGGCGACAAAAGGAGTCTGGTAAAGGAAACAGCTTGAACCCAGATCTCCAAAACCTCAGGTTAACTTGAGACTCTTCTTCCTTCCTGCAGGCACGAGGTCTTCACGTGACAAAGTGCTCTGCTGATCCTTTCAGTAAATGAACCCTGGAAAGCCGTATTACTGTGGCTCTGCCTCGTACTTCATGTAAAATGATGTCATTTATTCCCCAGCCTTCCCTCTGTGTGGGTAACGAGGGCTGCGTTACCTTCCCCACGTCCAGGATATCTTCTTTCACCCTGCAGTGACCAGAATGAGCATTGCAGAAACCGGAGCCAAGGGAGATTTATTATATCATTGAACTGGCATCTGGAATGTCACATCGTATCTGAGCTCTGACATAACGCTGGAACTTGGCACAGCTGGAATATGGGCTGTTACAGGTAATGCTGCTATTGTGTTTCCCTGTTTTCTTTAGAACGATTGTTGCATTGGTATAAAGGTTAAAAACTTCCCTCTGCTTGTTTGCCGATCACACTGAAGCTTTATTTTATCAGTTATATCTTTATTTTCTTTCTATCTTAAAATAAAATTTTCACTATTCCTGATTTTGTCTGTCTACATGTCCTCTACCCTGTAATTTTAGCTGCATTCCCACATGTACATTTTTCATCTGCTTTGGCCTCCTATGCCCCCTCACTTCATCCCTGCACAGCGAATGGAACTATCGACAGTATCTGCGCTCTCATGTGCCATCATAGTCAGAGTTGTTTGGTGAATAGAGCAATAACTTCCCCTGAGCATATTTTTTGATCCCACTGAGGGTTTTCCCCTGTGCACATCTTCTGCTTGCATTTTGCATCAATAGAGAGGGATTCACACTGCTGCTTGATCTGCGTGCATGTTAAAGCCTCTTGTCATTGCTTGCGGGAACACAATCACAACCCGTTTTACTTCCAGAGATGCTGTGAGCAGAAAATATTGCTCAGATGAAAGCAGTTTTCCCCACTCCGGCTATTCGCACTTTTTCCTGTTTCTCTTTCCGCACCTCATGCACGTGTTCCACTTCGCACAAGGCTTCACACTGATTCACTATTATTGCCATGATCTTGCATCTGTTCATGACAACAGTGCAATAAAGGCCTAAACTGTTCATTGTAAACAAATAAAAACACACTCCCTTTCCTAAGAAGCCTTTAGAAACGTCTTGAGAAAGGCAAGTGCAGGAGTCTGGTGTCTTCTCAGACGTTTTTGCCTGTTGTCAGAATTAAACAAGAAATATCCCAAAGCAGTTTTTAAGTGTGAATTAATTTGGCATGGTGTAGTTTCCCACATCCAAGGGATGAACAGCCCCAGCTCTCCCAGTCCCTCCTCATCACGAAGATGCTCCAGACCCCTCAGCATTTTTGTGTCCCCCACCGGACTCTCTCCAGTAATTCCTTGTCCTTCTTAAACTGGGGAGCCCAGAACTGGACCCAGAACTGCAGATGCGGCCTCACCAGGGTGGAGGAGAAGGAGGATTCACCTCCCTGCCCTGCTGCCCACACTCTTCCTCCTGTGCCCCTATTTCACCCCTAATTGCACCCCTCATGAACCCCTTCCGCTCCATCTGCCGGCAGCGCCCGCAAATTACCTCCCGCCTCCACCTGCTGCCCCGGGGGCAGAGCAGCCCCCACTCGTGCCCCCCCGCGGGCACAAACCCCGCGCTTCAGAGCAGCGTGCACACGGTGCCCCCCCCGCACGACCCTCCCCACGCCGCATCCACCACCTCCCGGCCACTTCCTCCTCTCGCCCCATCCCCACTCCGCCCTTCCCTTCCCTGCCCCACGCGTGTTTCGCGCAGCGGGCGCAGCGCCGGGGCTGGGACCGGTTTGTGGGGGGGTGGGTTTTCCCCGCGGGGGGTGAGGGGAGGAAGGTCTACCCGGGGGGGCCGCCCCGCCAGGCGCCGCCGCCGCCCCCACTCGTGCCCGCGCCCGGTTGTTTCCCCGCGGCCGCTCCACGCGGCGGGGCGGAGCGGGGCCGTGACGCGGCGGCGCCGGGGCTATAAAGCACCTGCCAGGCGCCCGCCGGCTCCAGACGCATCGCGGCGGCTCCGGCTAAAGCAGCGCACGGAGGAGCAGCGGGAGAGCAGGGAGCGCGAGGAAAGAAAGGAGAAAAAGAGCTAAAACCCTAAAACCAGACGCCTCCAACTCTCTCCAGCCGTCCCAGCCCCACGGCCATGCACAGCCACCCCGCCGGCGTCCTGCTGCTGGTCCTCGCCCTCTGCGCCCTCCTGGAATACGGTGAGCCCCGGGCTGGAGGGGGGCTCGGTGCCCCGGGGTGCTGTCCTGGCAGGGGGACCCCTCTGCACCCCCTCGGCTGGGGGTCTGGGGTGCCCAGGGTCTGCCCAAAAGCTGGGTGTGGGGACACTGCTCTGGGGGTCGCCTCTGCAGCTGCCGGGGTTCCGCAATCTTTTATGAGTCCGCAGCCTAATTAGCAAGGCTGTACCTCCTGTAAAACTGCCTGTGTATTGAAATCGCCGTCATCCTTACCAGAGGTGCGATTGCACGGGTGACACACGGACGGGCACTCCAGCGCCCTGCACCGAGCCTGCAGCTCATCCCTTCCTCCTTCTGCCGCAGGTATGGGCCACCCCTCTCTGCAGCCCCAGCTGCCCGCAGCCAGCGCCACGCACCCCAGGACCAAGCGATGTTCCTGCAACAGCTGGCTGGATAAGGAATGCATTTACTTCTGCCATCTGGATATCATCTGGGTCAACACACCTGGGTGAGTGTGAACGCAGCTTTTGGTGGGGTGCAGGGTGGATCTGTTGATGAGTGGCTGCCCTTTCTGATTGAGGATGGGGTTGGGTTAGAGGAAGGTGAGAAAGGGTCCCAGTCCTGTGAGGTTCTTGCAGCACCTGCTCCGGAGAGCTCTGCGAGTCCATCTAGAAAGGGACAAGCTGTGCTTCTGCTCGGGAGTTTCAGTATAACCCACAGGGGAGGGGAGTGGAAGAACAGGGCGCTGCTTTATCGTGGGTTCATCTTTTTCTGAGATTTGTACCTCTGCAAGCCAAAAGCAACACTGAGATGTCAGAGCTGCAAGTCAGAAAGTTACTTTAGCCACTTGCAGACTGTAACCCTGACTGCCAGTATTGTTAATGAGACCGTGGTGGATTGGCACCGAAGTCCTGTGGTTGCCAAGTCCTGCCCTCAAGAATGCTAAAACAGTTTTCTGAGCAGTTTTAGACCAATGGCCATCACACTGTAGCAAAACACATGTACTCAGGTGTGGTTATAATCACGCTTGCTAACGTGCAATTACAACTCACTACTTGCTCGGAAAATAGTTGCAGTCACTGCCAATTCTAAACCCTCTGGGAGAGTAGATTGTGATCAAAGATGGAGCGAGAATGTGCTAACAGCTCTGAAAGCATGCTGTGATCAGAAGAACTGTTATGGCCCCAAGACATCTTGATTTGTGCTGTGTCCTGTGTGTTAAAACCTGTGGCGGTGGGTAGGAAAGCCCTGACATCTCTGTGCTTGAGAAACCAGCTGCTGGAGGGGCTGCTGGCCGGGGCAGCCGCGCTCCCGCTGCGCTTCGGCACCCAGGTGAGCTGCCAGCTCGCCCAGCCCGCGCGGCGACCCTTGCACGGGCACCTGGGCTGCTGCACGGAGAGAAAATTCCACTTGCAACCCAGCACATCCTGGCACAGCAATCTCCCTGGGAGGGGTAGGGTGGGGAAAACAGTAGGTGGGAAAGCAGCTGGAGTTTAAAGCTTACACATATCAGTGACCTTTTCACCTCATGTCTATAGATGAGTCTTTTTTTTATTTTTTTTTTTTTTATTATTTTACTCTGGCACTGGCTTGGCTGCCTCCCAGGACTGTGTTATAAACCTGTTGGCTAATAAAAAGTTGGTTGCATAGCTGATTTCTTTTGTTTTGAACAGACACACCGCTCCCTATGGCTTGGGAAGCCCGCCAAGGCGGCGCAAGAGGTCGCTCGGCAGGTGCGAGTGCTCGCATTCCAGGGACAGCATCTGTGCCGCCTTCTGCCAGGCCAAGCCTGGGTGAGTCGGGGGGTCCCGGAGTGTCCCTGGGGGCTGCTCGGTGAGGGTGCAAGCAGACGGGCAAAGCGCAGGAGCTGGAGTAACTCTACAGCCTCCCTGGGGATGGCTGCACAGCTCTTTGCAAACAGCTGGAACTTGTCTAGTGGCTTTCATACCCCTCCCAAGAGTCCCTGGCAAAGTGTCACTGGGGTGTTTTTGTTGTACAATAGACTTTTTACTGGCTGATATGAAGCAATGTTACCTCCATCCCTGCTGCTGGCAGGAGGCTGAGGTGCTGGGTGTGCTGGTGGGAAGGGAGGAGCTGGCAGCAGGCTGGGAGAGGGACAAGCAGAGGCTGTGAAGCTTTGGGACACCGGTGTCTGCTGCATGGCTCAGGGGAGCAGGACTGCTGTGAGCTGGGACTCAAAGTCAGGTTTTTTATAGTGAGGGTGGTAAAATAATGGACCAGGTTGGCCAGAGAGGTGGTGGATGAGACATCTCTGGAGACATCCCAGGCCAGGCTGGACGGGGCTCTGAGCACCCTGAGCTGGTGAAGATGTCCCTGTCATGGCAGGGGGGGAACTGGGGGAGATTTGAAGGTCCCTTCAACCCGAACTGTTCTATGATTTTGTAGCCAGCTCTTTTTATAGTGCACATGGGCACAGTTGTCTCACTTCAGCCAGCAGCATAAGAGGAGAGCTTACACTGTGGTGAGCAATCATTGTAGAGGTCTGTCCTTAATTTTGTAGCCAGGCAGTAGTTAAAAGCCCCAATCATTAAATATGACTGTGAATAGAGTGAGATCTGGCAGAAGAGGGTGGCACTAAAAGTGAGCTATGAATAGCTCTCAAATAGCTGCAATTAACCCTTCAGAAACATCCATTCAGCTGTCTTAGCCTGTCACTGGTGAAGTTAGAGCGACACTTCTCCTGGAACTTACCGTAGCATGGTTGGATGTCAGTGCTTCATGCGCCTCCTCTTGTCCATTAGGTACCTCCGGAGTCTGAAGCTCCCAGTGAGCTCTGGAGCATCAGTGAAGTCTCTGCAGAATGGTGGTGTGAAGCCTTCCCACCACGGCCTGCTGAGAGCTCTCAGGTGAGCATCGCCACTCGAACCCGCTCTGAATGTCCCTCAAAAGTACTTTAAACTGTGGTTGTCACCCCAGATTGCAGTTTTGGGGATTTGACCTGACTTCCTCCTCTTGTCTCTCTTTAAATGAACAGATTTGACCGTTTCTGCTGTTTGTAGATTTTTAAGGCTAACTGTGGAGGAAACAAGGGCTGCTTGTGTCCTTCCAAAACTAGAGGAATAAAGCACAATTCTTGATAAGAGTTAAGTTCCTCTGATATGGGACAGGCAAGTGGGGGTGGACAAGGAGAAGTGGGACGGCATCATGTAGGAAAATGATTGATTGGACAGCAACTTTGGACCAAAGGCAATAGCTTTTCTCGCATCACATCAGTGGGTTGTGAAACTCACTGCTGGAAGAAACCATGGAGTCCAGGAGGGTAAATGAGTTAAAGGGTGAATTGAAGGAGGGTTGGTCTGTTGGTGGCAGTTAAATCGGATGCAATGGGAACACTTTGTGAAAGGCAGATCTGGGGAAGCATCACTTGTCATGTCCTGCTGCAGGACTCCCTGACTCTTGTGCCACCAGCCAATGGTGGAAAGGGATACTGGGCTGGATGATTCTCCGCTGTGGCTTAATACAGCTGCAGCTGGAAATTCCCCTTCTTCTGTCCCCCATCTGCCTCAAAATAAATCTCGATGAGAGGTAGATAAATAGCATAATATAGGCTGTTGCTGAGTAGTGGGAAAATGGGCTGGAGAATGAACATCGTGTCTCTTCTGTTCACAGGGCTCTTGCCATCTCGAGTCTGCGGTTCGGCAAGAATCAGCACCGTTCTCGGAGGAGCGCACAGCCAACAGTGTTGCCTTGGAAGAAAAACATCTGGAAGAAGAAGAGATAAGAAGCAGGTGCATACCAAGCTCAGCAGAAGAATCTGGAGTCCTGTGGGTGCCACTAACTCCGCTGTCGGTAGTTAGAGCTGAAGGAAAGGCCGTGAGTGGAAGGGGGAAGAAGTGGAAGTCTCCGTGCTCCTGTTGCGTGAACTGCATGCACTCCAGAGGCTGTTGTAAAGGGAAAACGGTCTCTATATACAGTCATAGATGTGTCGTGGAGCTGAATTGTGCCTTTTTGGATCAGGCAAGGGTCTTGCCGGAGGAGTATGAGCTTAACTCTGCACTGGAGTCCTAGGCAGAGGGTCAGCCTGCGCTGGGCGGTTGAATCGCTGACAAAGCAGGTGGTTCTGAGCAGTTCTGGACCTGGCAGCACTGAGCCCGTGTCGCTGGCCTGGTCTCCTCCGCCTCTGAGCCACGTTCGAGCGCGGTTCCAGCCTGGCCCGGTTCGGAGGTGGTTTGGCTGGTCGTTGCAGATGGGGGATAAGCTGCCTCCAGCGCGAGCCCACCTTTGCACTTTTTTATCTTACGTGTCAGACAGTGCGATGTGCGTATCCCGTGGTAAAACAGCTCCCAGTTTTCATTAAAAGAAATATATATATCATCTAGAAGCCTGAAAGCCAACTGAGTAGTCAGTGGCCTCTTTGGCTGAGAAACTCACTGAAGGGCTCTTGTTTAGGTGGAGGAGAGCTTGCTGACACTGGAGCTTGCATCAAATCCAAGCATGACCCTGCCGTCAGGCACAGCAGCGGGGGGGACACAAACTGGAGCTGTGTTTCTGCAGGAAACCCCCTGCACACAGCCCCACGTACCCCAGGGGAGGGACCCCGTGGGGTCTGAGGCAGAGCCGAGCCGCTAATCTGGATGGGGTCGGTGCTGTGGGTCTGTCTCATCTCCTTGGACACCCCCTTAGCGGGGTAGATAGAGTGCTTCCAGCTCTTGGCCTAATAGCCCAGCTTGCTTTCAACTCTGCCTGAAATGAAAGGCAAGGGGCGGAGAAGATGGGTGGTGGGGAAATAGCGCACAAAGGCTTGCTTGCCGCTTTGCTTAGATCGGGTCTCTGAGTTGAGCTCTATAGTCAATAAATGACCAGTATATGGATAGTGCATCACTATGAGGAGTGTAACCTTAATAGAGAACATGTTGGGCAAGGGGCAGCCAGGTGGGACTGGTGTGGAGAAAAGGATCGCGAAGAAGAGAGCACAGCACTGTCTGCACAGCTTTAGAAGAAAAGCTTGGATTTAAACCCATGCTGCTTCCCTAGGCCTGGACCAACAGGAGGGAAGGAATAATTTGGAAAAAACACTGAGCCCAGGACCTAGAAACCAATCTTGTAGGCAAACACAATCGCAAGGCTCTGGAGCTGTATCACAAATACACTTTTGTTTGCCTGGACAGATTAACTTCTGTTATAAATTGTGGCTGCAGCTGTCATCTGGTTTGTGCAGATAAATAATTGCTCTCTTGGAACTACTGTTGGGTCCCTCTTGCTGCCCGATCCAGTATTACACATGAGCATTTAATAAGGGCTGCTTGAAGTTGGTGGTGGACCAAAATCTGTGGCTGTTGCAAGTGTAGTCCCATTGGACATACAAAATACTTCCTTGATTCTGCTTTAAGTCTTAGAGAGAGGAAAAATGAGACCAATTGATTGTATCATAAATGAAACAGCAGACTAATCATTTGGTCCCCAAAGCTGCAGAGAAACTTTTTAATATTTGACCTTCTGAAGGTTTGAGTCAGTCTGAAAAAAAAATAAATCCTGAAAGGGTTTGTTCCAGAGGAAACTTTGCACATGGTTTAATGTGAGCCTGTTAATTTAAGGTAAAACTACTGCTGTAAAGTACTATGTATATCTCCTTGTGTATATAATGTCTCATCTTTAAGTGACTTGTTGCACACATGCCATATGTAGCATACTGAAATCTGTATATTTATTTAAATCTATTGATTTTTTTTTTTTTACACAGCAATTTGCTAAATTTAATTTGTAATAAATAATGACAAAAGTCAATACTTTTTTTTTTTTTTTCTTATCTGATGGCTGGGTGGGCATCAATGAAGGGAAAGAAACCCAAATGACCAGAGGCACTGTGAGAGTGAGTGGGACTGCAGAGCTGGGTGAGAACAGGGAGGCTGCACAGTCTTGTGAACAGTCCTCAGCAAATTTCTGTTCAAAGTGAATCTATCTAGCTGACTTAAACATTCCTTAACTTAAAATAAATACCTTGTTCCTTTCTAGATGTCTATGGGAACATAGATATGAAATAATCCCCAAACTGTTGTGCTTAGGGGTGTGGATGCTAAGACCAGGTCTAACACTTGTGCCAAGGGATCCTGTTAATGTTTTCCCATGGTTTAGTCCTTTGCCTCAAGTCTTCTTAGCAGCTCTGTGACTTTGGGTGTCAGCATTGCAGGGACAAAGCAACCACACACCCTCCGCTGCACCCACGAGCTTTTAAATCTGAGTGTTGCTGATTTATTTTAAGTGCAGTTGAAAAGTCACCATCCATTTGATGGTCTTCTTTGCATGAAGACCGCACCATAGATTGTTCTGGTGTAGTTAACTCAGTGTATCTCATGGCACAGCTGTGAGAGGGGAATAAAAAGGAGATATTAACATAATATAACAACTAGCCCTGTGTTTGCTGCATACCCAGAAACCACAGCACTTCTCCGTGGGTTTCCGTGGCTTCCTGGGAGCAGCAGCTCAGAGAGCTCCAGCCCCATCCTTTCCTATTTTCCAGCTTCCTTGGCTGGGCTGCACCACCCACAGCCAAACCTGCACCCTGTGACTTGGTGCTACAGTGTGCGAAAATCAGATTCCTTCAAATGTTTCTGTGACAATAAGTCATAGTTTCTATGGCCTTAGTGATAAAGGTCCATGATAAAAATGACCTTGAATTACAGGTAGAAGGGAAAAAAAGTTACTCTAAACCTCTGAAAGTTTCCTGCGTGTAATATCTAAGATGCAATTCTCTCCTGTCCAACGTCATTACAGCGCAGAACTAACAGTATTGCCTGTTTGGGGTAATTTCGGCAGTGTCCTGTTTGGACTGATTTCAGGTGGTGTGAATGAGGAAGCTGAGGGCCGTTGGAAATTCATTCATTTCCCAGGAAAGATTTCCCCGTCATCTGGAATGTCTATTGAGCCAGCCTTGGGCCCAGCCTTTTATTTGCCTTTCTTAAGTCACAGAAGAACTATGGCCTTAGTCAGCCCTTTGTCTCAGAGGACAAAGCATCCCTGCTCGGGCAGCTCATGGCCCACCCAGCTGTGGAAGCATCCCCTTTGCTGGAGGTGTGACCGCAAGAGCAGCTCTCCAGCCCTCTGTGTGGGCTTGAAGCAAGACATTCAAACAAGGAGAGGGAAATTTGAACTCATTCTTTCTTTTTTTTCTTTTAATTTTATTTATTTTTTTTATTCCTGGCCCCAAGATCAATGAACAGAGCAAAATTTCCAGATAGGGCTGAATGATGGAAAAATCTTCTAGGGTGAAGCTGTCCACGTTCACTTGGGGAAACTTTGGACTCACTGGTGAGTACTACAGAAAGAAATACTGGAAGTCAATGTATCTGGAAAACCAGTTTAAAAATATCACAGGCCAGATATCCAGAAAAGTTCCCCAAAGCCCCAGTCAAAGAAGAAAATAAATCTCAGCAGACGTCCGTGGTCAAATGCTGTATAAGGCACCTCAGGTGTCCCAGCCCCGTGGTGCTGCCTGGAACAACACCAACAGCTGTGCAAAGCCCAGTTTTAATTACAAGAGCTAATTAGGTACCACCCAAGGGAAGAAGAGAAGGCAGAAGCTTAAGAGCATCTTAATTAGGGTGAAAAGGGAGAACAGAGGACCATGCTTATTTTGAGGTTATTGAATTCAGTGATAAAGATTAGCTGAAATAGGTTGAAGGAGGCATATTTTATACATTCTCACGTATCACAGGAAAGAACAGAATAAAAAAACCCCTTTTATTTAAGAGAAAAACCCAGGAAAGCAGGCAGCTCCCAAAGACAGTTTTAAGTTTAAGTGATAGCATTTCTTTCCTAAGATACAACTTTTGATTGAGCGTTCTTTTTTAAGATGGACAATGCCCATGGAAGTGGACTTCTTGTGCCCTGCGTTTGACACTTTTCCTGCAGCAGTTCATGAAGAGGAGCCCTTTCTGCAGGACCCACAGGTAGTTAACTTTCCTTCTGCACTGTGGGACTGTTCTGTCCTCGTTAGGTTAGGCAGAAGAGGTGAAATATGAAATAAGACCTAGGGTGCGACAGGAGGGGAAGGGACACTGAATGGTGGGTGCATGGTCACGCTTTTCCATGGCTCAGCAGCTGGTCCCTGTGCCTTCGATTTTGGCACCTCCAGCCTGAGCTATAAGGTCATCATTGGCTTTGTGGAGGTTGAATATGGACCAACAGTATAGACCCCACAGACAGTACCGGTGGCTTCTCCAGCAGCTGCATCTCTATCTATAGGATTCAGGCTGTTAGAGAAATCTTTCAGTCCTGCATGTGACTAAAGTCTGTGATGGGGTTGTTCTGACAACATACCTAGGAATTGTGAGAGCCTACCAGAGACTGGAAAATCATGTTCCCTTTCCTCGCAAAGACACAGACCTCCCTTCAGCACATCCATGCATTCATTTTATTATGACCCTAATAGCACGTTATTTGCAATGTATATTAACCAATTCAATAAGTCACCCTGATGGCTTTTTTATTTTTTTTTGTAGTTTTCAATATGTGCTGTGAAAATCTCCAAGACTTCATTTCAGCAACAAGACCATAACAGTTTAGAGAAGATCTGAAATGGTGAGTAACACTCTCCCTGGAGATTTGATGGCAAATACGAGGTATGCCTCTGTGACTTTATTATTAAAACAGAATTATCTCCCTCCAGCTCTGTTGGAGGGGGAGGAGGAGGTAGCACACATGGAGCAATTAAGAAAAATGTCTTTGACCTTCAGCAACTTAATCAGCTGCCTGTGTTCTTCCTAATAGTGTGCTAATGGTTAAGTTCTTCTGGATGCCATAAAAAAGTGCTATAACTGGAGGCTACAATAAAGTGCTGATCAACCCATCAAGTGAGTCAATCCAAAAGTAATATCTGTCTTTGTAATGACTATAATAAAACCTATGCCAAAGCCAGGAGATGACGTGAATAAGAATGCTGCTTAATTATGCTGGGCTGCGATGCTGGGTGAATTTGCCACACTTCTGAAAACTTGCTCTTGGGTGACATTCCCACCCCTGCCTAGGAAAGGCATTTGTGTGGCCAGTGCTCCAAGGACTGTCCTAAGAGGTCTGGGCAGGTGACATCTCTATCCAAGCTGAGTTTTGGTGCAGAAAAGGCTGATGAATTTGGGCTGGGGCTGTTCATCCCGGCAGTAACCTCACTGACAAAAAGCAGGATGGAGGCACGACTGTGATTCCCTTTTTGAGAGGTTGAGGCTGGGAAGAGGAGAAGAGGTGTTTATAAATTTTATGTGTCCTGGTGTTAAAGACAGCCTAATTCTAGTGCCATAATATTGAAACAGGGTGGAAGTTCACTGGAGCATCCAAAACAGCACCGTGGGATCAGGTAGTAGAGTGCTATGCTATAATAAGAAAGCACAGACGTGGACAAAGCAGAAGCAGCTGCGGCAGAGGTGTTTAGAAGACATACAGATGAGGTTCTTAGGGACATGGTTTAGTGGTAGAGTTTGGTTGTGGTTGGACTTCATGATCTTAAGGGTCTCTTCCAGCCAAAATGATTCTATGATTCTCTCTGACCCCCACAACTTTTACAAACCAAGTTTTGCCTGTCTCACCCTTTGCAAAGGACCTGGAGAATGGTGAGGTCGGTGGGCAGTGAGCAGAGCAACTCTGGGATCTCAGATCTCCCGCTCTTGGAATTGTCCGTCTGTCCACAGACAGAATTGGACGGAACACGACAGACGGTGGGTGCCAGGAGCCAAGGCACCTGCTGCTATCGACGGAAGGATGGCAGCTCTTTTCCTACAAAACACAGCCGGTGTTTAGGGATCCCTTTGAGCACAAAGTTGCTCTCCAGGATGCTAAGAAGCAGGAACCGAATTCACAAGCCCAGCATGGAGCTGGTGGAAAACACGCTGCAGCCTTTCAAGGAATCGCGGAGCGGATTCCTCCCCCATCAGTAAAGAAAACAGGATGCAGGCCACATTCCTGGTCACATAGACAAGGCTCTCCACACCAGCACAAACACATTTTCTCAGTTTCAACTAAACCCTGGCTTTATACCACCTTGCTGCTGATAAGGGTCTGATTAATGGAATAATTGTCTTTTTTTTTTTTTTTTTTTTTTNACTAAAGCCTCTGGTGCTAATTGTTTTTTCCCTCTCCCATTTCTTGTTTAAAAGGCACTTTCGAGGAGGGCTGCTGATTGTGCTGGAAGTTGTATGGGAACACTTAGTCTCTTCCTGGTTTTGTTTTTGGGGCTAACTGCTGCCACTGAGACTAGCAGGTCCAACAGACAAATCACCTCTGCAGATAACTGGCAAAATCCTGCCCTTGTGCCTCCCGATAAACAAGTGCAGATTCATGTGTTTGTTCATGACACAGAAAGCAGCCAGAACAATGATTTGGTGACTTTTTGCCAGTGTTGTTTCCTCCAGGGAGCCGACTTCCCTCGCGGAGCCTCAGGTACATAGCAACAGCTCAGCAAAACAAAAGCCAACCACTGCGAGGCATTAGAAAAATATTATCCCGGTCCGAAGGGTGGGGTTCGCCTTCCCGTCAGCACCCTGGTGCTGGGACCAGCCCCAGCGCCCAACCTTCCCGCAGCGCATGCCAGGCTAATTAGCCAACCCTTCTTCTCCCAGGTAAAGCTGATGGAGCCGCGAGAGGCAGCTCCTGCTCCTTGCTCACCGGCGATGGTGTGATGATGTGCGCATGTGTTGTGTTTTAAGTGGAGGGATGGAGTCTTCCTTTAAAAATGTAGCTTCTCCAGCCACCAAAGCACCTTTGCTGCGTGGGGTGATGTCAGATAGGAATGGCTCCATCACCATGTTTGTTGTCCAGCCTCTAGGATGTGGAGTCCTGATCGGAGATGTGATTGGGGAGCCGCACTGTTGCTCATGCCCCAGCCGATGACAAGTCGGGCCCTGCAGACCCCAGCTCCAACGGAGCTGACACCAAGACCTAGCAAGGACTTGTGGTACTTGTCCTCTCAACTGTCCTTGAGCATCTTATTTGTATTTATGGCTGGACATGAGACCAGCCTTTTCTTCAACCTCACGGATAGATCCATCAGCTCTTTTGTGCTCAGCTTCCTCTTGTGTCCATGTCTCCAGAGGCAGAAAAGAGATGCTGCTGCTGGCAGCACGGAGGAGCCTGGTGCTGCTGCGTTGGAGGCAATTCTGAAACCGATAGGACACTTGGAAATTGTGTTTTGCTTACGACTGTAATCAGCCAGGAGTGAAGTGACAGCCAGCAACGTATCCTTGCGCTGACCTACCTGTGACACTGACTTGGAAAATTGTCTGGTATTTAAAAAAAGTAATTCTGAAGGCAAGGGATGGTGTTTCAAGGAAATTTATTATGGTTTATCGTCACTCAAGCATTGTGACTCTTGTCCTGCTTTGAGACTGTGAATGATTAACTCAGTTTGCCTCGCTGTAGCATGAAGGTGTTTTATGCACTTTTTTAAACTACATTTTCTACTTGAAAAGCCAGGTACCTGCTTCTTAGAGTGTAACCACTTGCTGCTTCTAACAGCTACCTGAATTGGATCTTTCACTCAACTAAATAAGCCCGGGCTTCTTGACTTTTGCATTTATTGCAGAAGATCTCAGTTTGCACATCATTTGCAAGCAGTAATGACCTAGTCATGGTGGAGAGCAGAACTCTGAGACCACTTTGGTAATATCTTCTATGAACCAGGCAAGTGCCTGCAATCTGCTAAAGTCTGAGATGTAAGGAGCAGTCCATACAGTGCTGAGGTCACTGCCTGAGGCCAGCAAGGTGTTTTGAGGTTTAAAAAGAAAAAAAAGCACAGCTGTAATTTTGGAGCAGACCCACTGGAGTGGCAAGGTTTGTCTGCAGGAAGGAAATGAGCCTGGCTTTGGAAAAAGGAGTTTTCTCTTTGATAATCTGAGAACTGAAGAGTTGACTTGGTGCCATGAGTAGGTCCTTGAACACAAGGAGATGTTTTACAAGAACAGCTTTTCACTCTTGTTGACAAAACATACTGGCACTCTGTCTTCGGTTTGCGTGTGTTAAGACAGGGTGGAGATATGCAGTCCCTCCTGGAGGAAATGGGTTTTCTTGCTTTGTCTCTGGTAAAACAGTGGTTCCGATTTCATCTCATGCTTCAGGGCTGATCTCTAACTTGACTTTCGCTTGTGGGTTATGAATCGTGTTTTACTCCCTCTGAAGCATCCCAGATGAGGTAGGATTTTGTACGAAGATGGGGTAGAGACCCTCCAGCACCTCCTTACCTGCACAGGTCCCCACGTTACCACTAGGTTTGGCATAAGAAGACTTTCCTATTATTAAATTGGCAGGTTCACAGCCCTCCTTCACTTATTCTAAAACATAAGAAGACACATCAGTTTCCCGGTCATCTCTCACCCAAGCAGTGTCCTGCTGTTGGAGAAGCATCGGGATCCGGCCCTTAGTCTTCCTGGGCTTTTCTGGGTCAGACAGTCAGACACGCTCAGCACAGATACCGACCCAGCTGGAGTCTTTGGGTTTGCTAGGTGTTCTCATTTAGGAAATGTTGATTTAACCCTCTCAGGAATTAACATTACTCAGGGCAGTGCTGCTTTGAAGTGGTTACCAGCCTAGTTAGAGGTAAGTGCTGGGTGTGGTATGTATCTGCAAGGCAAGAATGTCATTCTGTTTCCTGGGGACTGAACCTTTAATAAGGGGAGTTTCCCTCGTTGCAGGGGGCAGGTGTGAGACAGCTGCTGTTTTGGGTAGCCAGGCGAGATGTAGATGTAGATGTAGCTTGGAGAACACAGTAAAATACTGCCTTCTACTTCACACTTTTTCACTGGCACAAAGCTAGAGGGACCCCTATAACTCAGTAGGAGACAACGTGGCTGCGTAATTGGAGCAGAAGTTTCCTGTTATGTTTAGTACTAAATCATACTTGCAAAACCATCTCTGGTTCCTGTTCGTAAGTGGTCTTCAATGATGCTCACCGGTATCTCTAGGATTTACGTGGGTCCTGTGATGTTCGGTAAACACATATAATGCTGAAAAGTGCACCAATGGGCTGTGCATAGAGACGTGTAATTCTGTGGACCAGAGTTTGCGCTGGGAACATAAAAATATTCCTGATTTGGTAAACCAGCTGCCACCAGAGGTATGGCTCCAGCTCATCCCTATTGCAAAATAGCACGCTGGTGATGCCTAAGAGATGCTGTCAGTGTGTTCCGGAGGGGATGCTTACTCATTTTCTTGAGTGCAAAGTTGGTCGCTGGGCATCGGTGCTGGCAGCAATGCTGTAACACCTTGCCTTTTGGCATTGGTTGTGTAAGGATCTAAATGTGCTGCAGTGACTCACCTCACTGTCTGAACAGAGCTGTTCGAACAAGAACAGCGCACTGAGTTACCCCCGCGATGGGCGCAGAGGAATCCCAGCCACGTCTCCCCTAGAATGACTGCAGAACCACTACACAAGCAATACAAGAACAGCTCTCTGCAAATGCCATCTGTCTAACCTGGTACACGTGGGGTGGGAAGCGGGGCTCATGGTTCAGTTCTTCAACGATTAGACGGGGAAATTTAATCTCCCCAAAGCTCTGTGTTGGCGCACATTTTAAAGTTCTCAATGTTAATATTTTTTCTTTCCCTTTTCTAGATTTTCTGTAATATAATATCTCCTTGTTTCATTTTTTTTTGGAGGTAACATGAAAATCTTCTATCAGCTGATCTGAATTTCTTTATTCCTGGAATAAAGAAACAGTGCCCCATCAGAAACAGAGAGCAGTGCTGCTTTCGTTTTATTGTCACAATTCTCACTTCCAGTGCACCCAGATTTGTGCAAGGATTCTTATTTTAGAGCCACTGCTCCCAGTGGGTCAGCTGGGAGACCAATGACACAATACTGTGAAGCCCCAAATTGCCATTCTGAAAAAGTGTATTATGATGGTTAAGAGCAGTGGGAGGGACAGTGAAAACAGCGTGAGTGTGAACCAGGACTCAGCAGTATACTGCTTTATGATCACAATATGCAACCTGTTTGCACACTTAAGCAAGGTGGAAAATTTTGGAGGCTTTTGCAAGCTCCACGGAAACATGCTGGGCTTGTGAGCTGCTCCAGAGAACTGGCAGGAGAACAGGAGCTCCCAGCGGCATGGAAATGGCTCAGGGACATGAGAGCAAGGACATCCCTCCATGAACATGTTGACTCTGCCCTTCCATGGCACAACGTCACCTCTATCTTGGCCTATGCAGCTCCATTAATGCAGTGTTAATGCAACTCTTTTATATGCCCGTATTCTTCCACGTTCAGGAAAAAAAGTAAGCCATTAACCAAAAGACCCCTAAATAATTGATAAAATAAAGGATGACTTATATTATTCAAACACATGCTTTTATTTTTAAGTTTCCTATGTTGGCTCTATATGCGGACATAATTTATGTTTTGGGTGAATGCCATTTTGCGCTTAATTCCTGAGTCTGACACCATCCTAGGCGGCATCGCGTGTGATCTTGAGAAGAAAGTGAACAATGAAAGATTTGCAGATCACATAGAATTACTGAGGTCAGTCAAGACCTCGGAAGAATGGGAAAAACTCCAGGTGGACTTGCCAGAGGCTGGTGAATGGGTAGATTCGTGTCGGATGAAATGCAGGATGGATAACCACCAGATTAGGAGGAATAACAAGCTTTTTATGTAAATGGCTGGGCAAGGAAAAGCCGCATGTGGTCAGTTACAAGACACCTCAACTGAGAGCTTGATGGTAACAGAAATAATTAATGTGATGATGGGCTGTAGAAAGAATGAGAAAGAAAAATGATACTGAAAATATGCCAATATTATTAGATAAACCAATGCTTCTATCTCACTGGCAAGATGCTGTGTGGTTTGTCACCTTGTTTAAGGAGAGGGGAAAAAGTAGTGATTTCAGAGACAAGCAATGAAGATAAGTGACCTGAAGAAATTTTTGTAGGAGGAAATGTTGAAAAGCCCCTTCCCGACCTCTCTCTTGTACATGCCACAGTCTCCATTTATCTTTTTCCTTTTCCTTTGCCTACAAGTCATTTTGTTCTCTTTCTGCTTTCCATTATTTTGATTAAGCACTTTTGGGGGCTCTGATGTATGAAAGACTATATGTGAAGTGCACTGGACCAGTGTTACCCCTTTAGTTCCTGCTTTGCCTTAATTGTACTCTTAGCCCTTTGTTTGGATATCCACTTATTTCATTTGTCAGGATGTTGGAAAGTGGCCTTTTCTTTGAAAATTTTTTTCGTCTAATTTTAGTTTGTTTTATTACATGCACGTTGTCCAAGGAAGTGATTAATAATACTACATCGCCTTCATGGCTTGCAGAAAAGCTTTGGCTTAAACTTTATTTTTTGACAAAATAATGAGTCTTTAAGTTTATTAATCCTTTCCCAGAAGTAGCAGCTTTCTTCAGAAGTTTTGGTTTGTTGTTTGTTTTTTTTTTTAAATTCAAAACCAAAGTATTTGAAAACTTAGAGTTTTATTTTAGTTTGGAAATGCTGTGATTTTGATACCTTAAAGAAATTGTAACTTGGTCTTTTCACATCTCTGGTGTCTCCTGTGCAAGATTCCAGGTTTTTGCATCCCATAAAACTAAAAATCATCACTGACTGTTTAATCAAAGCCATTTGAAACTACTTCCAGCTAATGCAGCCGTGCAATGACAAGTCTTTAGCAACTACTTCATCCTGTGTCACTGTGAATGGATTTCATGTGCTGCAAGTTCTGTAGTAACCGTTGTTTTCCATCATCCTAAGAATGAATAGTCCAGGGTAGGTTCCAAGTGGCTCTCTGGGACATTTGATCAGGTACCTGTTTGATCCAACGCAGGTTTTCTCCTACATTGCAATATGTTTGTCCCATTTTCTTTCTTTGGTGGTTTGTATATTTAGCTGGAGGGTAACATTGTCCTCTCTGTGGTGAATAAGGTGTATGATTTTGTGAGAAAAATGTCCAGTTCCAGCTTGGTTTGTAAATTCTCTGCTCAGAAGTGTTCTACATTTGCTCCTGATGAAGTAATTTTTCAGTGCAATAAGTAATTTCACTGTTCCCCATCACTGAGTGGCCCAAAGCTATGGAGCATCAGTAGCAGAAACAAGAGTCTTGACGTACACATGAACTGATGTTTTTTTCCTGTAAATCTCAAAAAAACCTCTTTTGGGCACATCTCAGCTCCTCCTCACTGCAGAGCTGGTCGCAATGACCTTCCCCTGTGGTGGGGAGGGCGGCGGGGCTGGACATCTGGTCCAGGACACCCCGCGGGATGCAGGTGTTCTCTTCTCCTTCCTACGTGACACTTTTCCACCAGGTCCCCCCCGTGTGCATACGACATCCTTAAAACACGTGAAGAGTGCGAGCTATTTCCCTGGCTGGCAGCAAACACAAAGAATTGTTCGCTGTATCTGTCGGCTACTTAAAAACAGGAAACGTTCTTTCCTTAGTGCTGCTTTCTAGTAGGGGTGGTTCGTACTGAGCGCTGCGCCTGTTCTCCTCGCTAAGGCGAATTTTTGTCATGGCACACGCTGTCTCATTTGCATGAAGTATACGTGTCTGGAGGTGACTGATGTAAACAGAAAGGGTAAGTACAGTATGGAGATCAGTGGGGTGTTTTATTTCAACTGCTGGAAACAACTGAGATCAGTCACTGCAAAACACAAGCAGCGAGTTGGTTATCATCTTTTAAAGTTCCAGTGTCAGAAAGTGTTGCTCAGTTTGGAGTTTTATCTTTGGGTAAAAGGCAGAAGAAACACTCTCCGGGGTGTCTAAACCTTCTTTTGCTGCTGGCTTTCTCTCCACCTTTGGACACGTCTGCACGTATGGATTATTATTTTCTCTTTGATCACATGCAGCTATATGTGTGTGTCTCACTCTCACAATGCAAAAGATTTGAAAAAGAGCACTTGTGGGGATAGTGCTGGTTTGGAAGCCAGTCAAGGGGGGTATTTCATCAACAGGCAATAGCTTTTCTGGAATCAGTAGGAGGGGAATCAATGCACAGAGTTTCTTGTTTTCTTAATCATGCTCCTATTCTATCTTTCCTGGGAGATTTATGAGCCTCTGAATGTTGGACAAACACCAACAGTAGTTACACATTTTTAGCATCTGAATGCTTTGCTCTGCCTGGCTTATTATGGAAAGACAAGTCCAGACAAGGTGGTCCTCCAGAAAATGGTTTATTGGGACAGAATTCTGGCCTGCAGCCACGGCACCTTGGGCAGTGATCTTATCAGACCTCCTGAACAGAGCAGGGTTGGGCCTGTTTGTTACTCCAGGAGAAGACCTCCGAGGAGAACCTGGGTGTTGCAAGATGTGGTATCAATTGTTCTCTGGGCGATGATTTCCCTGGAGAGGAATGAACCCGTACTGCAGGCTACAGCCCTGCTGAAACGGCACCACTTCTGGGAGACGCAAAGCCCCGCTGAACTGAGGATGAAAAGCAGAAGGAATAAACAAAATCAGATGTGAATTCTCCGTGGTATTCAAGGAAACCAAGGAGGAACTGGCCATTTATTTCCAGGGAAGTCTAGGTAGCTAAATACTGCAGGTTCCTTTGGGAATCCTAGTCCAACTGTGTGTCTTGGAACTGTACAGTGGATTTGGCAGAGATATCAGCAAGAGTCTGCTTATTTCTCGTTTCAGACAGCGTTGATATGTGGGCTGAACTTTACCTTAACTTAAAATCCTCTGGAAGGGCTCTCATTCCATTTTTATTGAGCACTGACTCACCTGGCAGGTTTGATGTGATTTCAGACAACCTTCTACTGAAAACAACCACATCCATAATGATGACATTTTTGGCCTTGACATGACTGTACCTTTGAACTTGATTAAGGTGACTAAAAATAGACTTACAGTGTCCTTTGAGACACTTTAGGGTATCTGAGACACCTGCATAGGGTGGCAGATACGATGAGTCTATGGAAGACCCGTTCTCTTCTTAGCTGGCAGCGGGTGGATGGGTTGGCTGCCCATACACTCTTGAGTAGAGGTGGAATCCTACATCTAGATACTGGACTGAGCTGCCTGTGTCCATAGTCCTTACAAGGCAAAGGAACACCCTTTTATCACCCAGAAGGCATTTGGAACAAATGCTGTCTACGCCTGCCTTTCCAGAGAATTTCGGTTATCAAAGAGTTCCCTTTCTCCTACTTCCTCTTCAAGGCCATCTTTCATAACAGATCTCTTTCCTCTTTACATTTCTGCTGGTTTTTTTCAGGCTTCTCTCTGCATGTAGATGACTAGACAAATAATTTCCCATCCCCTGCATTTGCCAACATCTTGCAAAAAATGCTTAATGCTCAGATCCCACCATGCAGTCAGTTGTTTGTTGACTTTCTCTCCATCTCATTGGATTGATCCCCACGAGAAGAGGGGTTGATGAGGCCACTGATTTAACTTGATCTTTGATCGATGATAACTGAGTCATCTTCTGGCACAACAGGGTGTAAATATGAAAATAAATGAGTTAATTTTACATGGAGTCTAAGCTATGATCACTATTGCTCAAGCCTCTTCTATCAGGACTCATGCTTGAAGTCATTGAGGTAATGCTAGACTTTAAAGACAGGTAAGAAATATCCTCTGGAAGTTCAGTAGAAGTGATAGCAAGAGATTCTAGGCTGAGAGGGCATTCTTTATGTCTCTATATCAAGATAGATATAAGCTTCATTTTTGTTGTCCTTAAAACAACCTTTTATCATGAAGATGTAGCTGGAATAATCATCATGAAAAATGGGGCTACCCTGGACAGAAACACGCATTGTTTCCTGTGTATTTTGAAGGGATATTTATCTACTTTATGGCAAGGTCACAGGAAAGTTCAGAACATTTTCCTTATAAAGCAGAAAGCCTTGGTGAAAGCAATTTAACGATCTTCATTTAAGTTTCAGCAGGGCCCAGCTGTGTGACCTGTGTGGCCAATGTCCTTTCTTACGAACACTTCAGCCCTTTCTTGATTCAGAGTGTTATGGTTGGGTGTGGGGAGTTGTATAAATCCATTTCCGAGAGCAGGTCCTGAACACTTGCTCATCTGGCTATAAACTCTTGGGTTGTCCTGGTCACCAGAGGATGACGTAGCCACCGTGGAGGCATCACCTGCCTTTGATCATCTCTGCGGTCCGTTTGTTGCAGATCTCATCCTTTGCTGATGCCCACAGGTATTCTCTCCAACCTAGTTCAGATGTTACACGAAGAGCAGCAATTAAGATGTTGACTATGAACACAGAATGAACAGCTGACCAAGCTGTGACAATGTCATTGGTGTGGACATGGTGTCAGAAGAAGGTGTCTCAGAAATGCCCACACATGTCCTATTTATGACCATCTGATAAAGTCATAGATGCTTTTAACAATGAGGCAGAGGGAGGTGCTGCAGCGTGTGTCCAAAGAGTACTGTTTAACTGAAAAGGAAAGTTTCCTATCTTATCTGGAATTAACCTAAGGAATTTACGTATCTTCAGGTTAAGGAGTGCGCTGCCACCCTGTACCTTGCTCTGCTAGTGGTGTTATATAGAGGTGTTATAAATACGAGTTTTGTTTTGCTGGCATTCAGATGTGGACGGCTTTTTGTGGGGACACAATGTGCAGAAGTGGATATTGTGCAGCGATGGCTCTGAGTGCGCTGGTCTAGCTTGTTCTGAGTGCAGTCTAAAATCCGCGGAGCCCGACATATAAAAAGTAAAAATGTTGCCAGACCTGGGATAGTTTCTTTTTTAGGCTTTCCTTCTTCTAAGGCTTCGAACTACCTCCCTAGGAAAGAAGCGAGCGGGTAAAGAGGTAACAATTAGCGGTAGGCAGGCGGTGACAGAGGTGAAGGGATGGATGCATTTGCAGGATGCAGCAGGCAAAAAAAACATGAGGGAATTGCAGCCTCACACAAACAAAAACATGCTGATAGGAAAGTTGCTTGGTGCTTCTAAAAAGCCATGCTTAGGAAATTAATGAATTACTGAAGGTTTAACTGGGTCAGTGGGGGGGAAGTAGGCCAGATAAGGAATTCCTCATACAGGAGTGTTTTGATGTTTGGATACGTCTGCTTATTTTCATCGGTAATATAGATAAGACACTTCAGGCTGTATTGTAAGGTAGTTTAAAACAGTTTAGTAAACATAGTTATTTATATGCATGAATATACTTGCACAGAAACATACATATGGTAACATATACATTAGCATATACTTCAGCAGATTTTTCAATTATGATTACAGTCTTTTTCATTAGAGAGGTCTTTTATCACTGAAAGCCAAATTTTCCAGACAAATCACTGTAATTATACCTGCAAGATAATATAGCGGGGTTTTTTGGCCAAAGCAGGTCCCTTGACCTCTGTCTCACTGCTTTGAGGGGGCCCAGCTGCTGAGGCTTTTTCTCAGATTTTTTTCCTTTATACATTTCACTGACACTTTCTCCTGGAAAACCTTTCCATCTAATTTTCTCTGAAAGGAGGAGAAACAGCTAGCATAGAGCTCTTGATCTTGCAGACTGCCATGATCATAAGAGAGACAGGAACTCACTAGTAGACCCCAACCTGACAGTAGGTCGTGAACTAGGGGGTCTTAAAAGCAGAGCACGCAGCGTTTGCCCTCACTCTTGCATGTCGGTGTAAATAGGACGGGAGCTGTAGGTGCGGGTCTTCGCGTACAGATAGAAAACCAATAGTTACTCCAAGTGTGGAAGAGTGCATGTGATGGGTGTGTAGACTGGCAATGGACACGTAAGCACCTGCTCATACCAGCAGGTATCACAGCTCCGCCATTCACGTCGGCTCTTACGGAGCTGGGGACCGATGGCCGTGCTGCCCTGTGCTCCCTGACCTTCTGTGCTTTCCTGCTGGCTCCAGCAGCCAGGTACGTTACATGTGTTTGGGTGAGTTTTCAGGATCAATGCCTCGCCGTCCACGCTTCGCTGCAGGCATTGTAGGTCTGTTTGTACATTGCCCAAATAGCTTCTTCCCAGGGCCTGGGCTGGGGTGTGGGAGAGCTGCCCTGTGCTCTCTTACCAGTGTGTGCTGGGGGTTACTGAGTGCATTTCAAGGTGTACAGGGCTGCTTTTGTTCTCCAGCTTGCTTTCCTTGCAGTGCAAACTTCATCTTGGAGCACCATTAGCCTCGTGCCTTAGAGCAAAAGGAAAATGCCAGCATTGACCAGAAGACACAGGACGCTCCTTGGCAGAGCGTGAAGGCCAACAACACCATCAGTGCCAGGAAGTTTAAGGAACACACGTATTTCCCTGGACATGGCATTTGGGTACTGGGGGCAGGGGGAAGAGGAAGTGTGTTCCTGCCCCTTCCACGCTGACAGAACATCTTGTTCCTCCTCTGTTTTGCACAAAGTAAGTTGAGGACTGGGAAGTTTTGCCCAGTGCCATCCGTCTGCTGTGGCAGAGATGGGATGAGGATCTTTCCTCCCCAAGCCTCGTGCCCTGGACTCTAACAGTTAATGCTCTGCGGTGCTTTCAAAGGTTTCCTTTATTTCCTGCCTGACAGACATGGGGGTGGAATTTGGTCTGCGAGCGAAGGAGAAAGATGTTTTCCTACAGCGCTCCGATCCAGCTCCATCCACACCCTCTGCTCAGAAGGACGATTGTTTCCAAGAGCAGTACAAAACCAGGCCATTCACATGGAAGTAAGTAAGAAAAATCATTTTTCCCTGTTTCTCCCCACCATCGAAGAAACTTTTGTGTTGCACTCAAGTACAGAAGCCTGCAGCGAGTCTTGGTGCCAGGAGAGTTTTCCACTGGAGGGCTCATGTTTTAGCATCACTGCAGAGCGTGTTGGTCAGCACAATGTGCCCATTGCCACAGCACTGAGCTTGGCAGGATTTTCCCTTCAGGGAAGTGAAACGAGGGCTTCATTCTCCTCAGCTTTCCTCCAGCATCTCAGGATGGAGTTGGAGTAGATGGGTCTCTTGGGTGTGTGACTGTCACCTTCTCCTGTTACTTCCAAACGTTCCTCTGAAGTAGACAACACATTTCTTGTCCCTAGCTCACCAACAATTTTCCTCATGGCAAAGGGAAGCCTGCAGTCCACTCTGCATTTCTTTTGCTAAGGCTTTCGCTCGTGTCTCCCATTCGTAGGAATGCGTAACAGTTAAAATTAATCTGTGGACAAAATACTAGAAGGAGACACATCTCTAAAGCCTCACTAGCACTCATCAGACACCAGCTACCACCAGCTCTGTTCAAGCCCTTCTGCAATGCTCAGTCCCTGCGGTAAGTGAAGGCAGTCAGAAGGACGTGTAGGTAACATCTGTGTCAGCACCTTCCATGGGATGGCAAGTGGCATAGGAAGGCTCCACGGACCTTGCAATTTTTGCAAGCTTGGGTGGAATCTGCTTCCTAAAGTTCATGAATTCAGATGTGTGATAATGCCTGGGGGCAAACACTGCAGATTCCTGGGCTCAGGGCTTTGGGAAGCAGCAGCGTAATGCAACCAGATGCTGCATGCCACAGGCCTCCTGGCCAGCTGCCTCGGGCACTGCGGCAAGCAGCATGTCCATCCCTGCCAGAGGACGTAAGCCCTGTGTGCTCGTGCTTTGTACACATGACCCGGGAGCAGCATTCACACCGCCAGACGATCAGTCAGGAGCCCTTTTTTTTTTTAAAGAAGAAAAATAAAACAATAGCCTTGTGTTTTCTTTGGAATTTCTAACCACGCAGTACAGTTAGCAGCACAAGCCGCGGCTGGCAGCGAGCGCTGCCTGCTCACCCTCCTCTACCTCCCCAGCAACAGCCTGAGTCACGGCTGTGGTCACAGACAGTGACACAATGCCATTGTCATCCAAAGAATGCAGTGTTTTCCTGCTCTGCACAAATATTTTGTACAGTGCATTTTCCATGCTCTCCAGAGGAGACACTGTCCGGATTCTTGCTGTAAGTACCCCCGGGAGCGCTGCTGACTAATTTCTCTCCTCGTGTTCGCCCAAGGTCCCAGTTTTATTTATACCCTGCACAAAGAGCTCAGAGTCAAGGCTGGTGAAGTGGATTTCCTCTGAACAGCACATGCACCGAAGTGTGATGAAATTGTGGATTTGATCTCTGGAGGTACGATTCATTGCGGCCGCGTCACTGAAGCCGGTTCACGGTTAAGGTCGCGGCTCGGGGGAGTTGACTTGGACATATATAGTCAATAGCAGAGCAGGTAGATAATTTGGGCCCCCTACGCAAGAGGTGGTCATGGGGCGACTCATCCTCTGCAGATGCCTCTCTTGCTGTCACCTGCTGAAGTAATGAGACACACGGCTCAGACAAGAGCCACGCCACAGGCACACTACCCCTGCAAAAATGTTATTTAATCACAGCCATGCTCCTGCCCTGTGCACACACTTCAGGGAACCGCAGCCTGGTAACCTCTACAGACTGGTCTGCTCTGCTGAGCTTGGAAATGAAGCTGCAATTACTTACTAATACTACAGCTCTGTCTTTCTCATGTTGTGCAGCAGACAGCGAAGAACGGGGCTAGCGTTTGTTATTTCTGTCAGGTAGTTATCAGGGTGATTTAAAATCAAATTGCTTGGGAATATACAGGATAAAAAAGTTCAAATGCAAAACTCAGGTCGTGGAAAAGACCTCATTCCCCAAAATGTCTTTGTTTTATCACAACTGAAGGACGAATGATGAGGTTGCAGCAAAACTACTCACTGTGGTGGGCTCTTCCACTCTTTAACACCGAGGGCTGGTGCAGCACTGGCAGGTGTGTAACCCTACAGGCTCCATAGGCAAAAATGATGTCTCCAATGTGACACGGGGCCTTGCTGAAGTAGGGTTGTGTGATGTAGCATAGCCAAGGTGCTTCAGTGCATCTTGGGATTCAGCACAGTTTTGGCAGGATGAATGTGTAGAGTGGGACATGCCAGATAAGCCCTGAAATATGGACATTTCCTCTGTTTCTGTACATGTAGGACAGATGACTGTGGCCATGACGTAGTGGTTGTGGTGCTTGCTTCCCATTAAGCAGCTGTAAACTTACTGTATGTCTGTGGGAGGTGTGTTTGTCAGAGGAATTGTTTTGAAAAATGGAGTGATTGATTCTACAGAAATGTGTTGGCTGGATTTTGGGTTTCCTCAACCATGCTTTAACTGGGATAAAAGGAAGACGCAACGTTATTCATGTCAGAATAATCTGTGCAAAGCGCATTTCCTCCCAAAATGGAATATTTGTGTGTATCACTGACAGCGCGCTAGGGAAAACCAGGCTGGATCTGACCAGTCATCCTGGTAAAAGCAACTGGTGAATGCTGCTGAGTCTGAACCTTCAGTGAATGGTGAAAATCCTGCACGTTGCACATAGGCAGCTGTGAAATAGCGGATGTTTTGGAGAAGATGGGTGATGCAGAAAACTTCCTTCCTCAACTCGGAAGGCAAATAATTTGTATCCTGATTACAAATTATGAGGGCTTGTAGATTGCAAGGTCAGAAGGCCCCATTATAATTATGTCATCTGACCTTCACAAATAGTGCAGCCTTGCAATGACACTTGGTGATTCCCACGCCGAGGCCAACAGTTCACGGCTGAACTACAGTGGGTCTTGTCTTGAAGACTCAGAGACAGGAGCTGACTGTCACTGATTCTGTGCCCTGCGAGGTTATTCCAATACAGAACATTTTTTTCTGCTCAAAACTTGCAGCTCATTCCCATCCCTCGGTGTCCCTGGTAGGCAGGTATGATGGCACTTCATCCTTCTCTCTGTGTCTTTGATGCTTTGTGCTATAGAACTGGAGACGTGATTTCCATTCCCAGTTTAAGAATTTTGGGGCTGTTCTCTGTGCCTGTGAAGCTGGAGGCCGCTGCAGTTTCCTGTCTCACAGGTGTGCGGCATGTTCCGCCCCACACAGTGGGACCTGCAAGTTAGGAACTTGACTGGAAGGGGCTGGAGACCTTCCAAGCACCGCGATTACTTTAGGGTGTCACATTCATAAAGCAGACTGTCTCCTACCCCTTGAGATGTTCAGCATACCTGGCTGAGAGTGGGGTGGAAGGGCCGTTCCAGACTCACACAGCAGACCCACAAATGGATCACCCCATGAAGTTGACCCACACCTATCGCAGGTCAGGCTGCAAGATGACTCTGAGGCTTTGCTGCAAAAAACGCACAGCTAGTGCAGGGAAAAGTCTATCCCTGCTCGGTAGACTTTTCCCTGCGGTATACAGCACATCCAGAGATCCTGAGGCACGAGTCAGGCTTTGCCTTGTCTGAGCAGAATGCAGGTTGTCCTGGTTTAGCCCGGGGGGGAAGAGCACAGCATCAGCCCCTTCCCCACCGCAGCTGCCCACTGGCACCAGCACTGCTCTAGGACAGGTCCCACGTGCGCACCAACTTTTGCAGGCTTGCGTACAGCCTGGGGATGCCGTCTGTGATCTGCATGACCAGGTTTATGCAACTTCTCAGCTCTGCACAAGCTGGCAGCGTCAGCCCTGCTGACTCGGGTAATATTTCAACACGAGGACAGTCCAGGGCAGAGAGAAGAAAACAAAGCAAACCAGCCATTCCCCGGGGCTGAGTTAGCAAAGGGTGGCGAGGAGATAGCGATGGGACAAGGACAAGTGAGTCAGGCTGCTCGGTCCAGTAGGGATGAGCAGCACGAGGAGCTGCTCCCTCCGTCCCGCGTGGCTCCTGGTCCCGTTGCATCACCACGTGCCCTTGGCCCTGTGGTCACCGGGCTCCCCGGGTGCATCCACCCCAGGACACACCGCTACGTTTGCAAGTGTCGTCCTTTTCCCCACACACAGACGCTGCCCCATAGGCTCAGCACAGCAGGCTCTTCCTAGGCTGGTGTGGCCGGGGGGGACACGGGCTGGCGAGCAGCAGCTCTGGCACCTCCTCAATGCGGGACACAATGAGGATTAATCACAGCCTGTCAGAGAGGCTGCTGTATTTTTCCTCCATTCTTATTTGCGTGCTAAAGCCTGGAAAACAGGATGGCGATGTTTTCCTGCCGCGCATTCACCGAGACTAAACAAAGGAGGTTGTATTTCCAGGCCCCCTTACTCTCTGATAACTGCGGGGCTTTCAGGAATCACTTGGGGAGAGCGATAGTGGGGGGGGATTCAAAGATCTGCCCCTGGGGCCTCCTGCATGCGAGGGGGTGGATACAGATCTGAGCATCTCCGGTTCGGTTTTCATCACTTCATTATATCCCTGGGTTTGTCCCTGGATGTTCTGTCCCCAGGGTACTAAAATGCTGAAGAAATCCCTGCCCTGCCCACCCCCAGCAGAATCTCACCGGATTAAGGCCTGAAACCTTATTATAGTTTACAAGATAAGACCTTATTAAACAGCGTGAAAGTAACCTTGAAAAAGGGGATTTCAAAATCTGCAGTGCAAGGTCCTGAGATTGGAAAGCTGTGAAATCTGATTGGGTTACTTCATATTCCTTGATGATCCTTATCTCGATTATCACCAGTAACTGTCATATGGGAACCTCACCATATCACGGACTTGATTTTACCAGGAAAAATGGGAATGGCTGAGAGGAAATAGTTTGCATAGGTATTTTTCTGTGTGGATGACTCAAAGGAGGAATAAGAGTACAATCTATAAAAATATCTGCAAGATCTTGAGGCAGGGATGGTATCTCAGAAACACTATTCATGTCTAAAATAAGCCCCAAAAACATGCATCCTACTGAACACTGGCACACCACAAACCACAGCTTTAGCCGGCAGCAAAGCCGCAGAGCACCTGTGCTGCAACCGAGCAGAAACATCCAGGAAAGGTAGAAAGGGGTTGGGGAGGGAGAAAACTCACCTGGAAATGGCAGCGCCAAAGAAAAAAAATCACAAACTTTTCCCCTCCTTCTGTCCCCCCCCCCCCGATTTCTCAAAAAACCTTGTAAATCGCAGGTTTTAAATATGTTATAAATGAATAAAAACTTGCAATACTGCCTGGGGTACGGTAAGAAAGCACGTGCTGTCATGATTAGAGCACTCAGATAGCGTGCTAATTACATAACACACTAGGAATTTGGCAGCGCTGATCTAGAAATAGGGCAAATAATCATGTTTCCCCAACTACCTCCTTCCCCCGTTCTCTCTGCTTCTGTTTCCCTTGATTGAAAACTTAATTTTCAAACCCTTCCAGACAGCTCTGTAGCCTGGAAAAAGTGAGAAACAACTTTTACAAAAGCTTTGCCATACCTCAAGTAACTCTTTTTTTAAAAAAAGAAAAATCTGCATTCATCATTCAGTAGTATTTTGCTTAAGCGTTAAGAAGTGCTTCCAAACAGTGGCATAAAGCGGTATTACTGTTGCTTGGCCCCACTTTTCCTCTAGGCAAAGACTTGGCCCGGAATAATTTAACATTCCAATCATTGTAATAATTCAGCACCGCACAAGCATGAGGACTTACTTGCTATCTCGCTTGCGTTTAGCAGGGAAGCAATTTTCCTATTCGATGGAGGAAAAATGGAGACAGAAGCACCACCAGTGCTTTCCACGCTGGCATAAACAGATGTCGAGTCCTCTGGACGTGCTCCCGTCCACTTGCATACAAGACACCTCGAGAGCTCTGTGCTTTTGCTTTCCCAGGTCTGTGCAAAGGACAAATAAAAGGCCATCAAACACTTATCAAACACCGCCAATGCAGAGCTGTGATGGGAGAGGGACCAGAGCCTCCAGCATTAACAAGTGCTTATTCTAGGCATACCAAGGCAGGTATGATGAAGCCACCCCTCGTATTTGGGCAGATTTGGATCTACAGATGTTTTTCTCCTGTAGCGAAATCCACAATATTTTTGAAGTATGCAGGAGCGTTCCTCCAAACTGCAGAGCGAGGGTCCATCTTGTAGTATAGGAAGATTTGGAAAGCTTTTCTTCCAAACAGACAGCACAGGGTATTTGGAGAGCACAGAAGCCCCTGGAATTACTGGTAATTAAAGGAATGCCTTCTCCAACACAACCTCTTCTTCAGTGGGCTTTGGTTCAAGCTTCTCCATTGTATTTCCATCATCTCTGAATGAGAGCCAAGGAAAGCAAACAAGGCCCATGTTGCTTTTTGCAGAAGTCAGTCAAGCAGCTGGCAGCTGGCGATAGCACAGTTCATATCTACATGAGAAGTTTAACCTGCCCTCAGACTCCAAAAAAACACCTTGACATGCTTGGCATTCACATGTAAAAATATGTCATGTTCCTAAAGCCTGGGTTCAGACTGGCTCCCAGGAATACTGGGCTCACGACAAGACTTGTGGCATCCTCAGGTCATGCAGGGTTAAAAAGTGGTGAGGAGTTAAGTCTTGTACAAAAGCATCGCCCAGCCACACTGTGTTCATGCGGCCCAGAAACAAGCATATGCAGATAAGCAATATCCCTAAATCTAGTTGCTTAACACATGTATCAACTCCGCTGTATACCCGAGTGATTTTCATCAGGTTACTACTTCTCTTCAGTCTGCCCATTGCTGACATCACATCTATGGGCAACTACCACACCTGCCTTCTCAGTGAGGAACTGCAAAAAGTAAAGATATCATCCTCCAGAGCAACAGACAGTACCTTATTTTCCATTCACATCGCTGTCATGTAAGACAGACCCATGTTTCTCTGTGGCTCTAGAGGATCGATCATTAGCTTTGCTAGCCTGTATGCAAAATGAAAGTCTCAGTCCAACACCACAACCTCCTGGCTGTGCCCAGGATCATTCCTGGAGTCACCAAGCTGTTTGCTGCAGTTCTGAGTTCATTTCACTTCATTGCACTTTGGCTACATCCAGGAAAACTTGCTTCCCAACCACTTTGCTCTGCTGGCCGTACCTGGAGGGGAGGAAGGCTGAGCTCGTTCTGCAGCCCAAGCCCTTTGCACTACTTACACAAACGGGAAGCTGAGAGAGAGCAAAACTCACAGCATTCATCAAAACTGCCCATTTAAATACATGGGAGAGGTTGCGATTGCTATCTGGGCATGCTCGTCAGGTGAAGACATCTCAAGACAGATACCGCAGGAGACTTTCTGCTAATTGCAGCATCGCAGAGGAGTCTGCAGCTACTTGTACCCACCCATCATTGGAGCAAAGAACACTTCGATTCCTGGCTGGTACCTGAGCTGATAATTGCTCAGAAAAATTAAGGGTTGGGTAATTCCTCCTGAAATTAATTGCCTCGCTAAGGTGCCGCAGGGCAATTACCACAAGAGGGTTTGAACCAGATGATATAACCATTTCCCTCTCCAGGATTAAAAACCAGGAAACAGGTTGTAAAAGTCCACCTTTGTCACAACAGGCTTTTAACTTTCTGTATGTTTCTTCTCTGGAAAATTTTTGGGTCTTTTCAGGTGTTCCTGAAACACACATGAGGGTCTTGAGGAGCTGGAAGATTTGTGGACACTCCTATTGTCTACCTCATCATATTATTAGGTTTTTGTCTGGTTGGTTTTGGTTTTTGTTTTGTTTTATTTTTCCTCAAACCATTTCTTGACCATTTTGAGTTTCGATTTGATCTTCCAACACATTTTTCAATCCCCTTTCTACTTCATGTCATCTTCAGGTTTGCATGTTCTTTTTCTTTATCGAGGAAATTTGGGAAGATGCTGAACCACTGCTTGGTAAATCCTGTCATTCTGATAGTCAGCCTAAATGTCAGCAAAATGGCCTGCTAGTGCAAATTTACATCACGTTTCCCTGGCTTGCTTATAAGGGTGTGCCGTAAGTGTGAAATCCTCTCTAAAGGCAAGACATGATATCTTATAGCTGTCCAATATGCAACCTCACATTAGATCCTCCATCTAGTGTGTTGAATCTTTGCAGCACGGTTCTGGTTTCTCCTGTTCCCAGTAATGGAGAAAATCCACAGAAAATACCTCTTTCCATAAATTTTCAAATCAGGTGTAACCTCCCTGGGTGATATCACAGCAGAAAAGAGCCTCGTCCCACAAATTTCATTAAGGAAGCTCCCATGGCATTCCCCATCCCTCCTTCTTCCTCTGCTTTCACATATAGAGTGGAGGATCTACCAGCTCCTGGCCTCCAAGGGTAAGTCCACACGGCCAGCAGAGTGGGCAAAGGTGGCTTGATGGATGCTTGGATGTCTCCTAGAGGACCTGGAATTTGGACCAATTTGGACCCCAATCGGACCTTTGGGGAGAATCTCAAGGATTTCATGCTTCAAAGACAGCAGGTGATACACATGGAGAACGTCAGAGGAACCTCTGTTGGGTAAGCACCTCCTCTTCCTCAGCACTTTTGAATAAAGAGTGAGTCTCTTCTGTGTTTCAGGAAAAATCATGAATTCGCAAGCTTAAGAAAATAATGCTGTGGTCAAATGCTGAGCTCGCTAAGAACAGATGCCGGCTCTAATTGCTGTGATTCATTGCAGGTACCTGGTCCTTCCTTCAGCAAACTTCAGCTCCCTCTGGTCCTCCAGCATCCTGACTTACCGATGCACTTCAGAGAGCAGGAAATCCAACATCACCAAATAAACGCAGTGGGGGGGTGAAAAGCAGCTCTTCTCCTGGGCTGCCCTTGTTTTTGTTGCTCCTGTTTTTGGCTTAACCTGGAGTTAATCACCGATGATTCCGAATTCCACTCGAGAAGAGGGGAAAGGGAAATGAGCAGGAGAGCTTTGATTCAGCACCAGGGCCCTGCATGCTGCCTTGAACCCCTTGCTGCTTCATTAGTTGCTTTTCCATGTTGGGAGACAGAGGCTCCATGAGAGACAGGAGATCTGCCAAGGCCAAGAACCGGTGCCCTTATTCAGAGCACACAAACGCACTTTGCATTGTTCTCATTTCCTCTCATATGAATAATAAAAGCTGTTTGACAGCCTGATGCCTAAAACTGTTTTCTGCCATTGCTAAATCTCCAACATTTGTTCCGTTTGAACCCTTAAATCCCTTTAACCCTTCTCTGTCCATCTAACCATAAGAAGCATATAGGTAGACCAGAAGTGATAGGCATGGCATCAGTCCCTAAGACAGAGCTTAGATGACTGAGAGCACATTGCAGGTGTCTGTGTTGTTGCATGTACATATCTATATGCTGTCTGGAAAACTGAAAACAGGTGTAGAGTCAGGTGGCTGAGCAGAGATCAAGGATGCAGGTTTGTTTTTTCACTGTTCTACTCTGGATTTATTTTTGAAACTAGCAAAGGTTTCCTTGAAGAACAATCTGTTTATATAAGAAAGTTTTTAACCTCTCTATTACATAATACTTGAATGTAAAAACGAAAGTACCTAGCACCAAAGTTGAGTGTTTGCCATGTGCCTACTCCACATTAAGTGGAGGAGAAAAGCAGAGAACATGTGAGCAAAGTGTTCTCAATAATGCAGAATCCTTTGAGGAATCCTGGAAATGGAAAAGCATCTTTTTCAAAGCTGAGTGAGTGATAAACCCACCAGAATCTCCTTTTCTACAATGATACAGGATCTATGGTCCAGATTCTCAGAAGAGTATAGGTGTCCACCTCCTGTGGAGTTAGGGGCCCAGCTACTCTGAAGTACCTACACCAACAAGCTCCATCGTGCTGAAGGTCAACAAGATTGCCTTAACATCTTAGTGAATTTTGTAGTTGGACTAGTGCTGTTCAGAAGATTGTTCATACAGTCTTCCTATTGTGAAGATACTTTTTTTAGAAAAATCTTCAAGTTCTTTCCAGGCAATCACTGTACCCAACCACTGCGAAGATGTTTCCAAATGAAACATCAAACCATCCTTGTTCAAGATACTACACGACTTGTTTTTGCATTTGTGCAAGAACTGCATTTGTGCAAGAACTCTCCCAACCTTGGGGGACAGAAGGGTGTTTAAAGCCAACGGCGATCGCCTGCTTCATGCCTTGCAACGTGCCCTATTGTTATTAATATATATGAATATATAAACATGGAATGTTATGAGATGACACTCAGCAAAATGACGGCGGTTGGAAAAAGAGATGGGTGGAACTCCCTGCCTGAACACACGCTCTGCTGAGCAAGGCTGGTGTCCAGATGTTCTGAGCCACCAGTGGAGATGGTGCCTGCAGAGAGCTGAATTGGGGCCAGATGATGTCTGAGGGAGAGAGCTTTGGCTCGCTCCTCTCTTTTTACCCCAAAACGAGCAGTTTGAAAGAGGGAAATTGCATAAGGCCATCAGTTATGGTGCCGCACGCCAGGATCACTGTGGACACAAGAGGTCCATGTGAGCTGCAGTTACGTGAAGAGTTTCTATGGTTATAAGGGAGAACCGCACAGAGCAGCCCCGCAGAGATGAACGGGCGAGGATTTGCTGCTGTAACCCGCCAGCCAGAACGACATGGGGGACCACCGAGGGAAGCCGGGGTGCTGCAGGGCGAGGTGCTGCGTTCTGGCACGTTGGCCCGTGAGTCAGAACTAAGTCAATGTATTCTGGATCTGGAAAGACTGTGACGAGTCCCCGTGTCTGAAGATCCCTGGCTGTATTTTTTTATATAAGGGTACTGAATTAATCTTATCCTGAATTCCAGCAGAGGTTACTGTATCTGTCTGACAATTCTACCCCAAGGGACACAGGCCAGGCTGCACTTTTGAGATGAGAGCATGAAGTAGCGGAGCAGGAAAAGATGTTCTGCCTTTTGATATCAGTGGGGGATCTGGCTCCAAACTTATTTGTCTTTTCCTGAACTCCGTAGATTATCTGTTCCCTGTTCAGCAGCAACAGTATCCTTGCCCAGAAGCCATCTCAATCCAGAATGAGATAAAACAGTGACTTATGCATTGGAAACCTTGATAATCATTCTAAAGCCATTTTATTATCATTATTGTCTAATTGTTGGAGTGATTTGGGTTCCCTCATCATGTTTGCTGGGTGTTATGTTGTTTGTTGCGATAATTCGGGGGAATGTCCTGTCAGCAAGGTTGAAACTGCATCTTCCGAGTTATTAATAGTTGAGATGTAGGTATCTGCATAGCTTGGGTAGAGTTTTCAGCCTTGCTAATACACCTACATGACCTGCCATGGCCACGGTGCCACCAGGTCTCACTCACAGCTTTCAGTGTTGGCCAACGGGAGAAGACAATTCAAGTATATCTTGTATCAGTAAGGACTTGAGGTCTAAGGGGGCTGAAGACATTGACAAAGATACCACAGAAGAGACTGGTTACTGGAAGAAAATGGAGGTTCCCCCCTGTAATGTTGACTCTTTCCATCATTTGTCTTCTTCAAGGCATTAGGAGTAGAGTCTGGGCCCTTTTATTTTTTTTTTTTTTTTCCTGGAAGCTCTATTTCTCATGGCAGTTTGGAAAAGCAGCAAATTAACTGTAATCATGCATTGCATGCCAAAGGGGAGTGACTTGCACTCAGCAGAGAAACAGCTTAATTAGGGTGCCCTTGGCAGAGGCAGGACTCAGTTCTGGGTATATTCTGAAAAGTAATTATAATTAACAGTTGACTTCTAAGGGTGGGAGAATTGGGCTGTCAGTCTGGGACTTGAGTTCGCTGCACACAAGAGAGCAAAGAGACTTTATGTAAGGGAGAAATTGATGGAGGCAGATGCTTTCTTGCCTGGGAACCAGGCAGAAGGGGAAGGAGACATCGTGTCCCTCTTCAGCTCCCAGAGTGCGAAATGGAAATGCAAAGCATCCTTTTGAAAAAGGTTATGCTTCTTTCCAGGCAGGTGGGAGAAGCCCCAGATTGAGCCAGAGCTCAGCTGTGTGCCAGCCACACAGGGCACCCCAGACCTGGCCTGTAGATGACCATGGACCATTTCAAAGTGCTGGACCACTACAGAGCTGCAGATGGGGAAATATCTGCAGATGGAAGAGCTGAGATAACAGCAAAGATGACCACCTGAAGGAATGCCACCTTCTTCTCTGGACAAGAGCTCATCAGAGCAAGATTAGGGCAGAAAGATCCTTTTCCATGACACCACTGACCATGAAAGATCATGGCATCTTGCTGTATCCCTGGCCATTGCTGAGAAATAAGGTGCTGGACCAGACAGACCAGTGAGCAGCCTTGAGCTCAAAGATGCAGCCTGAAGTACGACACTCAAAGAAAAACAGGCAGCTTGCCTCCAGGACACAGACACACGCAGACAGTGCTTTAATGAGCAGATGTTATAATAGAAATCTATCTACGGTACCTCGTGAGCATGAGCTGCCAGCTTGCGAGGCTGGAGAAGTTTATGTGGAGCTACAAAATGAGGTCAGGCTTGACAGACACCCCTGCCAGGCAAACTCACGAGGAAGGGGAGAACAAGGAGACCTCCTTGCTTTCTTGTTCCAACCTGTGGGGACCTAAATATAGACAGGTCTGACGAGCCCGCAGCCAGTCCCGCTCTGCCAGCTGTACTTCGCAATCCCCACCACACCTCCCAGCACTCAAGGAGGGCAACTTGTAGGGCAAACACTGGGAATTGCTCGCACTCACTTTTTAGCATTTGGAGTTACACATCCTGGACCTGCCTTTGCCCCTCAGCGCGATTTCCTAGCAGCAGGGTTGGTGTGATGCTGCAGTGGGAGGCAGGAAAACCTCTGAAGCTGGGACAGTGGCTCTTTTAAGGGGACAGTGGGGCAGTAGCCCCACATTTCAGGAACAGATCTTAAAGACGTATTGCGAGGAATAGAAAAATCTTCAGCAAAGACCCAAGGCAAGATAACCTGATTTTGCCTATAGCTATTGCGAGGCACCACAAGGACTGATTTTCTTCAGTCACCACATAGGCAAACCAGAGATACCACTAAAGAGCCTCAAATCATGGCTTAGGGTAGACACGTGGCTTGAAGCTTTGGTTAACCTCTTCAGCTGGTCCACAGGAGGGTATCAAATCTAGATCTAGCCCTGCTTCAGCACCAAGACTGCAAGTCCCTGGCTCAGCTAACTCACCTTTCTGAACTTTGCACATTTCCTGGGGACTTTGGAGTTAAAATTTACCTTCTCCCAGTCACCTGCATGCCTAAGCTTTACCCTCAGAAGTGACAACAATACTTAGGAACCCAGGACTATCAAGGACTTATCACGTTCCAGCCTCTGGACAAATTACAGCATGCCGGGGATGATAGTAGCTGTCTGTGGATATGCTCCTAGTCCATGGCAAATGCGAGGAATGCACCTTCCTTCATGGTGGGTTAAGCTAAGTCACGTTGCCTCGGATTTGCTCTGGGCTAAGAGCATACATGAACCCTTTTCACAGCTCAGTGCATGCACTGCGTCTTGTTAAGCCACGGTAACTTGATCACACTTGCGCAATCCCCAGGCACCATAAAATCTCTCTTTTCATGCGGTGCAGAGGCTGCCTGCCCGCTGCAGGCTGCATGGTCCTGTGCATTAGCCACAGATAAATCACTTTGTCTCACGCTTAATAAGAAAGGAAAAGGAATGAAATGTGGTTTGCATAGTGAACCTGGGCTGTGGAAAGTCGCAAATAGAGTCCCGGAGAGAGATGAATGTAGAAGAGTAAAGTCATTTCTGCATCTGTGCAGAAAACGATTGTATTAGGATTCCTGCTGAAGACGAGTTATGCTGCGTCTGGAGGAAGAAGGTGGTTGAGAAGTGCAGCGCACTTAGTCCAGGGGATGCTCTCTTCCAGTCGCCGAGTTTTCTGCCATTAGAGTGCTGTTGGCAGCGCTGTGGGTGCCAGCTCCTGTTCCAGCTGCTTCTGTAGAGCAGGGACCTTTCCACTGCTGCTCCGATGCCTTGTGCAATGCAGGAGCCAGGCAGACAGCCCTCTCTCATTGCATCCCTGAAGCATCAGGACAGCAGCTGCTCTCTCTTCCATCGCTGGAATAAGATGGTCTCAGCCCTAGGCCAGAGCTAGGCCTGCACCTTGGTGCCATCCTCCAGTTATCGACTTGATACCATCCTTCCATCCTTCCCTGGTGACTCAGCAGTGCTGTGGTCTTTATGCAAACAACACGTTCCTGAGTGTTTACTGGTCTGATTGCTGTTGATCATGCCCTTGTCTATCAATAAATGCCATTCTTCTAACCTTTGCTCCAATATTTCTTCTGGTGCTTCATCACAGATATTTTCGTTTATGCTCCGTTCAGAGCGGTTGACACTCTTCTGTTACAAATCGTGACATAATTATGAAATCTCGTGGGACTTTTGATACAAATGCAAAATGACATAATGACAAACCCTACTCTGTGGCTTCCTCCCAGCAGCAGGTGAATGATTTATTGGTCTCATTCCTGAAACACAAAGCTGTATCTCATTTCTTGTCACCAAGGCTGCAAGGGAGGAAGGTCAGAGAGCCCCAGAGCTCCTCATGAGAGCTGGTTTGCCCATTTTGCAGCATCACCTTCCCAAAAATGCAACCTGACCAGCCTCTGCTTGAATGGGACTAAGACTGGAAGAGGGAGGGATGTTCTCAGTCTGACATGCCTGTCTGCAAAGGAAAGACATAGGCCTATAGGGATTGAGATGCACTGGCAAAGATGAAAAGTGGGCATTTGTAGGGTACTAGCATGTACTTCTAGACTATCAGGTCCATTGCTTTAATTATCACTAAATAAATACCCTAGTATCAACAGATAACATGTGGCTGGGCTTGTTCTTGCATCAGAGTGCCTTACTTTGCTTGGCCCAACCTACAGTGTGTGCAGGCTTGGCACACCAGTGCCTGCTGGAATGGGAATGTGTTTTACTTCATCCTTATCTACCAGATCACCGCAGTTTTGCATAGGCATTAACAAGGGTGCTGTCGGAGGGCCTCACCTTGAGATAACAGGGCACTAAAAGGGCTGAGTGGGGATGGAGAGCAAATACTGTGCAGGGTGAACATTTGCAGAGTGTTGGAGCTGGGACCGATAGTGCTGCTGTGGACCAACTTTGCCCCAGTGAATCTGAACATGCCAAGCAGAGCCCAGGACCAACCCAACAACTCGCGTCTTTTGACAGCAATGGGTTTGCTCCTCAGCATGTGGGAATGGAAATTACTTCTGCTGGCTCGAGGATTCTGCTGAGGCCGTGACCTCCAGTCATTAGCCGGCAAATGTTTGATGAGCCCAGCGTCTGCGACTGACCTGGCATGTGGCTGATGGCAGGACCATGGTTTGGGTGAGGGTCCAAACACCTTGAGGCTGCCAGGAGCCTGTAACCCAGCTGGTCCTTCCATGGGAGAGCTGCAGCAACCCAAACTCAACACTGACCACAGTGTCAGTTTGCATTAGATACACACAAAAGTCATTTTATCATTGTATGACCTCAGGGTCATACAATGCCCCAGGTACTGTACCAGGTCAGGAAATTTTGTAGATTAAATTTAAGTACCCAAAATACACTGTGCAATTGTTCCCTGCCTAGTTGGATGTATTTTTATCATAACTTGGAGCAAGATGTCGATGGTAACCCGCTGAACGTCTTGTTAAAAGCCTGGTTGTGTAGTACCACAAGTAAACAGAAAGGCTATGTAATAGGTAAGATCTGATTAATTAGTGTATGCAAATCACATCACTTACGAGATACAAAAAACCAACTTGGACTCAGAAGCTCTGTCACTTATCACCAAGAACAGTCTGGCTTTCCCAAGGCTAAAACTCACCGGTGTTGCAGCACCAAGTTTTAATGAGGATTAGGAGCAGACTGCAGTTGTAGTTAAGGGCAAGAGGAGCTCCTCTTTCCTTGTCACAGCCCTGGTGTAAAACCATCTCACACCAGACAAGCAGGTACACCCAATATGTTATCTGCAGTTAGAGTTAATTTGCTATCTGCACTTTCGGAAAGCCCCAACTTATTTTTCTCTTCTGACACGTCTGACATTTTTCCTGCTATTCTGTTTCCTGTTCATGTTATTTAGCATAATTTAAGTCAAGATGCAGCCTACGCTATTGGTAGATATAACATTTCTACATTTATGAGCATCTGTCCTATATATGTAATTTACATTTAACCTACCCCACTTTACGGCTCGAAGTGTAAAGGTCATGGTCATTACCTACAGCAAGTCAATTTATAGGTGATGTGGACAATTGGGGAGTTTATGCCTCAGGCTGCTATCACAGTATGGATATAGTCCTGTCTTGTACCTCTGTCCATGTAACAGAGAAAATAGCACTGTGCAATGCAGAGTTTGAGAGGGTCACATACATTCCCCAGCACCACTGTTGTGCTGAGTGGAAGCATCCCAGTAGCAGAGTGAAATCTGTTCTCTTCACAGTTAAATAAAAATCAGGTTTTAAAATGTGTTTCTGATGCTGGCTGAATTTGCATGAGGGTAAATAAGGAGTATTTAAGTGGAAATAGTTTGATGTGGATTGTGCAACGAAGGTTTTATGATTAGTGATGGTAAATGTGTGGTTTGCTAAGGGATAGGCACTTTCTAAAGGGAATTACAGCCACCAGTGGGGCCATGGCCATTCCAGAGCTGCTTTTACATTTATGGCAATATACGGACCAGCCAGAAACTCACCCCCTGTGAATTAGCATTGCTTCACTGATTTCTGGCCCAAAAACTAGCTCCTGTGCTCCAGTTTTTAAGAGAGATTTATCTCAGTTGCAAGTGTTAACTACATAGCACGTGGCAACCTTGTTAAGTCTGGGTTACTGAACACAGGAACTAACTGCAGGCTTGGCAAGAACTGGTCTTTGCTGTAAGCATAAAGGGTATGGAATACAAATGAGCCAACAGCTTAAAGGGAGTTAGAGAATGTAAGAAAAATAAAAGCGTAATTAAATGAGACCGCAACTATGATGACACGTTTCAAACTGCAAGTGGGGAGACAAATCCCTCAGAAAGCAGCAACTGAGAAGGTTGTGCTGCTGAGTAATGAGGCTTCTGAGCAATATACTGAGCAATGTCAGGCCCATGGATTAACCTCGTCCTGAGGACAGGTCCATTGTCAAGGCCCTAGTATGTCCCGAGTCTCTTGTTCCAGAACTGTGATCTCTAGAAAGACATTAGGGAGAAGATAAGATGTCTGCAGGGTTGTAAAAGATCCTGCAACAAAGAAATTTCCAATGGGGATCCACTCCCTTAACAGATACTCAGAGGCGAGGATGCAGACGGATGTTGGGAGATCAGTAAAAGTTTGAAAGAGGTGCTGGGCAGGACAGGTCACAGTTTAAGAAGATCAGAAAGCTAAGTGGTTCACTGCCATGATGAAAGCAAGGGCTGAGACTACAGAGCTGGGAAACATGAGTCCAATTTCTACAGAATGCTGGGGGTCTTGTTGAAAGATTTCAAACAGTTTTAGTCAATACCCAGGCCCTCAAATATCCTACGCAGCAGTCGTTGCTTCTGTCATCATGTCAGTGTGCTGGGTGAATCAGTCGTGTCCTCCCAAAGGACAGTTGTCCTTCCTACATCCGTTTCCCATGCAGGATGATGTGCATCTTGGTCTTTAAGCTCTGGGACACAACTTGATGTTCTTAGGCAACAGGACTTACAGGAGAGCAGCTCAGTTTAGGTGAATAGTGAGAAATATTTTGGGGGAAGTTTAAATTATTTTATTCACTACGTATAACTGAAAATGGAATCTGGAAAACATACGGAATCTGAAAGAAGTCTGAATTCTGAAAGTCACTGCAGGATTTGGCCTTTTACTGCTTCTCTTGCGATAAAGGTGAGACAGGATGGGCTCCTCCAGCCTGCCCATCCCTGGCTCCTCTCTGCTGCTAGCCAGGCTGGCTGTGCTGACACGGTGACCAGGAGCACTGGAGCTCTCACTTGCCTGTGGCACCTGCCCAAAAGAATTAATCAGAGTAGCTTGGCGGCTGCCTTGGAGGAGTCACCTCCGTGCACCCTGCCAGGATCAGTGGGACTTCAGACAGAGGGCACTGTCTGGGTAATTTGTTGATGCCAAATGTGTTCATTATCCATCCCTCACTATCAGATAAGTGTCTGGAATAACTGTTTGGCAGCCATGGGGATAGTGCTTTCTGGCAGTGTCTGACAAGGGCAGAGGAAGCCCTGGGGAACTGCTGCATGATGAAAAGAAGAGACACTTCTAGTGTAAGGCCAAAACCACTGAGGACCGTTGTATTTGAATCCCACAGTAACAGCCTTTCCTCCCCTTGTCCCCTGGCAGCAGGGGTCCCGAAAGCCAACACATCCTGCTCTGCGGGGCGCTCCCTGCTCCAAGGGCAGGAGACACTGTCCTCTCCATCTCACCTCCCTGCACAGCAGCACTGCAAGAAAAAGCAGCTCTGGAGCAAGAAAGAGGCAGGCCAGGGAAGCGCGTGTTCCCGACCTGCATCTTTTTATTACGGTTATCTTATCAGCTCCGGTACTCACAGATGATTGTACCCAGCACCCTGCAGCAATGGCAGACCAGCTGGGTTACAGGAAATGATGCTCTGTGAGTTACCGAGCCAACGAAGGCAGAAAAATATAAGGACTCTTCCCAAAGCCTGACTACTCAGTGCACATCATTAGGAAGGGTGGTGTTCAAGCATCTCATGAATGCTCAGCATCAGCAGTTCTTCTTTGAAGCCTACCCGTATTCTGTATGCTTGCCCTGTGGTTGAGCAACTGGTCGAGCATCTGGAGCCCAGGAGTCCCACCTCCGCTCTTCCACATCTATTCGCCCTCTCTGTCAAACGAGATGGCATTTCCTTTGTCTGTCTAGTCATTTGGGTGTGGACTAGAATCAACCGGGATTCTTCAAAGAAACTATCACTGTTGAGAAGTGTTTGCTTGTCAAAAAAGGTTTCACAGACCCAGCATGGTGTCTATGGTAGGATGTGGACGGGATTAGTCACCCCAAACTAACACAGAGGCTCGGCTGCTATCAAAGGCTGAGACACATCAGGTTCAAGTCACAGCTGAGCTTCGTTTAAAGCAGGAACTGGAATTTGATCTCCCACATGCCTGGTGAACATCCTAACCACAGGGCTGTTCTGGAAAGGACTTGAGTTTGTCGAGAAAACATTTCCAGAGATCTCCGTTATTATATATTACATTAAAAACCAACCCTCAACTGCTTCAGAGTTTCTTCTTTTCCCTAAATAAAACTCTTGCTTTCTGTCCCTGTCTTATATGGATGCTTATTTGCTGTATGTACACAAAGCTCCAGGCACAATGATATCCCTTCAGCTGAGCAATGTCCTGGCTGTTTCTACCCCGCATTTTGTGAGATGCTCTCAGCTGATGGGCTGGTGCGTAAGCACGGTCTTCAAAATAGCTCGGCTCATATTATAGAGGAAGTTTTGTGCAAATTCCTTCGAGACAATGTACTTCCAAAGCAAAACGTCTTCAAGCCTTGTACAGAATATAAATCCCCCTGTGCCCTTTAACTACTGACAAATACAGTGCAGCAGACATACTTGGTATTCACTCATAGTGAAGTTTCTTTAGCGGGAACAACATTCTCTGGGACTGTAAAAGGAATCACTCGACTGATGTTAATAAACTGACAGATTAGAAATTGGAGGAAATAAGAGGCTGAGGCGCTGCTGCTGAAAATGCTCACAAGGCTGGAATAGTTCTACGCATTGTGTCAATCTAGTCAGTTAACTGGAAGGAAGAATCCAATTTATTCTGAGACCCCAACATGATGAATAAGTCATTTCCCCGGATGGGAACAAGAAGAACTCCTCGAAACACATCGGACAATTCAAAAAGAGCCTTTTGGCACTGAGTAATAAATGTGGAGGAAAAAATAAGAAAAAAAGAGGTTCAGTTTTGAGAATGATTTTCACCTCTCTGTTGAGGAATTTCATTTTATCTTTACACTTAGCAGCCTGTAAGGCAGGATTGATTTTTTTTTTCCCTACAAGAAAGGTATCTGTGCTAAAAGGAAATGGACCTGAATTACTTTGTTCAGTGTGAGGCTTTTACGTTTCACATCAAGAGGCACTTATAACAATATTCTACGAATATTGCCTGCCAACATGCACATGGTGGATCCAAGACAGAGAATTTCATTCATGAGTCCTCAGAGGTTGGCCATTTGCTTGGTAAAATTTACTAGAAGGAAGTAGCTTTAACCCTTAGTTCTGGTTACCATCAAATAGGTGGAAGAGAAAACAGGACACAGCACTGTAACCTGGTCAGTCCTTTTCTCACCAGGCTGGTTATCCAGGGTACAGCACCCTGCTCACCCAACAGAGCCAGCTGCACATGCACAAACACACTACAGAGACGATTTGAACTACTACTTGATCTTTTCAATGCCACAGAAATTATGCACACCGGCATTTTTACGCAGTTACTGCGGCTTCTGTTACTTGCCATGCCTGGAGATATCGCAGCAACCAGAACTGCAGCAAGGACCGGAGCACGCACGAATCAGCCTGTTTGTTAAAACAGGGAAAGCATCACCTCCGGGGGGAAGGAGGGCGAGCTCCAATTTCAGCTCATCTGCAGCTTTAGCTGTTTCGCACAGGTGAAAAGGAAACACTGTGGAGTACCCAAGGCCGAACCTGCAGCGTCCGCGCACATCTCCTGACTGCAGCCCTGCTGCACACCTTGAATTTGGAGCTGGCTCGCACACGAACGCCCGGGTCCGTGCGCCCGCGCCGAGCCCTGGCAGCCTGGTGGGTGCACGGACGTGTTCGCTCACGCACGCTCGGGGCTGTTTTGGTCAGATCCATGCAATGCTTAAAACTGCGTTTTCTCGGCAATGACTGGGCCAGGTCTCCATGTGCAAAACCAGTTTTAGCTGGGTTCTCCTCACGGTCACACAAATGGGAGGAAAAACTGGTTTTATATGCATAGTTTATCCCCTTCTCCACTTTGTTGTCCTTCAGATACACTAGTATTCAATTTATTTATGTATTATACAATGTAACCTTAGCTTCAGGCATTATCTGTCCTCATTCTATTTTTAACAGCCAACCTGATCTTTATATGTTATTTCCTGAACTAAAGGCTCAGGCCTCTTTGCTGTCATATTTGCGAGTATTTTGCAATCTGCACTTGAAAGATAAAGCCATTAACCCAAGTCCTGATGATTTCATGATTAAAATAGAGGAATTATGGGCAATGCATCACACTGCATCTCACATTATAGGTATGGGAATGTTTTTCCCCATACCAGAGTTAAACACTTCTATTCAGCACATCAGCCCTGATGGCAGCTCTCAGCAGCACCAAAGGATTCAATATAAGCACAAACATTTTTATGCATCAGTACTGGCAGTGTTTCTGGGTGAGACGTGCTTTTCTGCACAACTGTAGTATGCTACAGGCACTTGCTACAAGGAACAGATCAGACCCCAAAGCAAATTCACCTTGGTGAATGAGAGATGCCACTACTGCAGTCACACTGCCAATGGAGCTGGTGGTCATGGGTCCAAAGGATGCTCGAAAAGGGACTGCACACAGGTGAGAGTTAGAAAATAAGACTTTAGCATCAGAGTAAATGCGTTCTTCTAGGAAGAGGCTTGAGAAAGCTAATTTATTTATCTTCTTGTAAATTAAGATTGGTTTTATCACGAAGGATGGATACCCTTACTATCAAGAAGTACTGTAGGGAAACCAGTTTTCAAGAAAGCAATCATATGAAACTTTAAATAAGAGAAATTCAAACAAGGAGGAGGCAGAAATTTTAACGAATTGATGTGCACATGCGGTTTAGATGATTCCAGTAGAAGGCGATTCCAGTAAAGGCAATATAATCCACAGTAAGCGCAAATAAATGTAATATGGTTAGAAAGGCACACCACCCAAAGAGAAAAGAATGTGTGTGGGGTGGGAGACAGAGAGCACTGAGAAAAGAGAATTCTTTAGGGCAACAGGGCAGACTCGTTATTGGAGACACATCACGACGCTTTGCGTGTCGTGTGATCATGCACAGCATTAGCAAAAGCGGAATGTGAGGGAGATGAGTGACTTCCCTCCTTGGCTGGGCAGGGCAGGACAAGGTGTATCATGTAGGTCTGAATGTTTTGTTTCATTCACACTCCTCTACTTGCAATTTCATTTCTCATTTATCAACAAACTCCACTGGCAAGCTGTGGGAGTTATACTCTTCGTTTAATTACCATCATGTTTAAATACTTTTGTCTTGGAGAGCTGAGTACTAAGAGGCTTGGGCGTGGGTGTGAGAACTTGTGGGGAAGAAAAACTGTCAATCTTAAAAGTGTCCTGTTTGGGGAGGTGGGTTGGGAAATAAACAGATTTATTTTCAATACAGAATAGTGTTACTCTCTGGCATAACAGGAATATTTTTAGGCAAAACTTGTAAGAGAGATGGCATTTAGATCTCTTGTATAGTGCTCACGCTCACTCTGTCACCCTGCACCAATCTGAAATAAAAACCGGAATTACTCTGTTTTAAAGGCTGGCACTGTCAGAATCAGTCACCTCATTACAGACTTTTGGAAACACCAGCTGTGTATGTCTCTAGTTGAGTGTTGGGGACATTTTTATCAGCTGCATCACTTTATCCCTACTCCCTCCACTACCCAACAAAACATCAGGGTGAAGCTGAGGAGCAGGAGATGCTGCTCAGGCCCTGTGTCCCGCTCTGACAAGGTGCCTGTTGGTGGCTTTTTGACTCCCCAGCTCTCACATTCTCAATTGCCCAGCAGCTCAGTGGGAGAGCTGGAGGGGAATTAAGCAAAAACCTCCCCTAGTCCAGCAATTGCCGTCTAGGCAAACAATGCACTTGTCAGTGACTCACCACAGGCTTCTAGTGCTTAATAAGGGAAAGAAAATAATTTATTATCAGAACAATTCCCTTTGTCTGCACAATGTCATTATTTTCCAACAATATTTATAGCTTAAGAATGTGTATATTTGCTCTGTGGTTTTTTTGTTGTAACATTATGTACATCAAAAATATAAACAGACCGTGGGATAAAAGGAGATATGTACGAGCACAGCAGTAAGTGATGAAGAATGGGTTTGAAACTGGTCGTGCCAATGGAGACAGGCTTGGCAGTGTCTCCTGTCCACTACTCTGTTTCCACAAAAACGAGACAGGGTCTTATATTCATTTTTGCTCCAAAAGATGCGTTAGGGCTTATTTTCAGGGGATGTCTTTTTTTTTTTTTTCTTCCATGAACAACAATCTACCTTTAGTTTTGAACAAAAAATTGACATTAATTCAAATATAGTCATGTCATCACGTTCTATCATCTCTGACATATCAGTCCTGCTGCATTCTATTGCCAATTAATTTTACTTTTTTACATGTATAGCTGCCTATTTAAATCGACTTTTTTTGACTAGGGCTTATTTTTGGAGTAGGGCTTATATTTCAAAGATCCTCAAAAATCCTGAAAAAATCATGCTAGGGCTTATTTTTGGGGTAGGTCTTATTTTCAGGGAAACAGGGTAACTACACCCCCTCTAAAGCATCTCAGTGCATTCAAAGAAGCTGTCACACTTTGTCGAGAAGATACTGTCCTCATTCTCATTTTCCTGAGAGTACCTTTTTTTGGTTATTAAAAGCTCCGGACCTTCTAGCCCAGCTTTCTTGATCCTGTTCGGGGAGCACACTGTCACGCTGGGGATTCCTCTTTCTCCTGGTGGAGCACAGAGCCCGTAGAGCCCGGTCCAGCCTCCCCTCCTGCCGTGAGCTGGGAGGCAGAGACTGGAGCAGGATGAACCTGGCACTTCCCATCAGGTGAAGGGGCCCTCGGGGGCCGCTGTCTGGGGCAGGCTGGACCAACGCCAGGCTGGAGCCGAGCTCCTTTTGCCGAGCTGCCAAGCAAAATCTCGGTGAGACGTAGGGATCTGAGTCCAGGAGGGAGCCTCGTCTGCAAGAACAACTCCTTAGGGAGCAGGGTTTGGGATCTCCAGGCGTGCTGCCCATCTGTTAGACGGGGACAACTCCCCCATTGAGCAAGCAGAGGCACCTCCGGGGAGCAGAGGCGTGTGGAGCTCCGGGCACACGTGTTACTACAGTAGCACCAAGCGGCCCAGCTCAGCATCTTGCTGCAGCCGGATAATTGTGCCCACGAGCCAGGATTTTGCTGGAAGCGGCACTATTAGCCAGGTATGCCGGCTGGTGTAGCCAGGAGGTAAGGCGCAGTAGCATTAGTTCAGTGGGAAGGTATGATTAAGTCACCCGGCCTTGTGAGAAATGAAACACGGCCGTGAGGAGTGAGTCATGGCTGCAAACGAAACGCATCTGAACTGAGTGAGAGGCAGCAAGCCACTGCTTCTGGAGCCCAGATCTCTGGTGGAGTATTGCTTGAGAGGAAGGTGAACTGAAGCTCAGATACCAGCAGAATACAAAGCTACAAGACCAACAGCTTTGAGAAAATGTCTGAGCTCAGCAATGATAGTAACTTCAACTCCAGATGCACTACTGGCTCTGTTCTTTGGCAACCGCATGGAAAACAGAGTTTCATAGTCCATTCGATAACTGGCAAGGGTGGCTCACCAAGGGGTTAAAGTTCCAAGCTGTCTTCTCTTCATTTACTGAAGAGGCATTACACTGTACCTGTGAGCTGTATGATGCTGCCATACTGCCACCATCCTTTTTGTGGTTCTGGCTATAATGATTAAAGAGTGAGGGGTCTCAGCCAGAGGTGTAGTCAGCTTCTATCCTTTAAAACAAGAATCTCAGCCTTCTTCAGCCTATGGGTTAAAGTACTGGGCAAGAAACATGCTGTGGGCCGGCTGCGCTTGGATTTTGCTGCCAGCCTGGGTTTTAAGTGGTGGCAAATTTGGTGTGTTCATAATTCTGTGGTTATGAGTAACAGCGGAGGATCTTGTGGGCAACACGCTGGGAACCTATTACTTAACTCTGAACTAAGATTAGGAGGTGTTTCTGCAAAACAGTCTCAGCCAGAAGAAACAGGATCACCTGTGACAGTCTGGGGTCCTTTGTATTTTGGTGTAAAAGCTAGGGATTTCTGGCAATGGTCGATCAGCCTTACTGTTCACTCATTTCCAGTGTTTCTGAGCTTTGATTTTTAGCTTCCAGCCAGTGGAAATTTGAACTGCACAATCATCTGCTCTAATGCATCACCAGCCACACCAACCAGCATCTTAAAAAGACCAAGATCTGGGGTTTGCTGGCAGCTGAACCTCCTCACATGGAAGACATAACCGGAAAGTGCCTCATAGTTGCTTAAAAAATAAATCTTTGAAAAGACTTCTGAAAATTTACCCCAGCAGTGTTGATTTGAAACAACTGATGTTGGTTGAAGTTTCAAAAACCCGTGACACAAGATCTTAATAGCCTTGGGATCCCTCCAGCGTTGTTGGGCAACTGATTCAGCGTAATTTATAAAAACTCACGTATGTTACGTGTGAGTACCTTGGCACAGGAATCAAATCCCTGGCCACATCGCACCCTTGGCAGATAATCCCTAAAAGAGCTCAGGGACCACACGGGCAGCAGCATCACAGTGCAGAGGAATGGTCCTATGTGAAAGACACTCCAAAGACCTGAAGGTCCAGTGAAACGGTAGAGCATATTGTGTATGACAGCTGAAAGAGCGAGCTTTACAGAAGGTAAAGGGAAAAAAAAAAAAGAAAAAAAGAAAAAAAAAAAAAAAAAAAAAAAAAGAAAAAAAAGAAAAATGAGGAGAGCAGCCCACTGAAAAAAGGCTCAGCAGCACTGAAGAAACTTGAGGTTGTTCCCTGTTTCGTTGATATTATTTTTCCTAGAATGATCTCATAGCAGTTTGACACTGCTGGAGAGATGACCATCTGTCTGCCCCTCCCTGCCCTCCTACTTGTTCTGTTTTTCCATTAGCACTGATGCCTTCAGGGCCTCTTAAAAAAAGAGAGGCAAATAAGTTACCTAACCACACCGGATGGGCCATGGTCAGCAGAAGCCTTCAGAGGCATCTCCAAAGGCATCTCCATGGCGTGTCTGCTGGGTGATTTAACGGGAAGGACTCATTTTTGTGGGCATGGTGATAGCATCTACGCCTTCTGAGCCACTTCCCTCTAGGTCTCAATGCTTTTTTTAAGCAATGTTCTTCTTGTAAGACAGTGAAGCTGAGGCAGCAATTTGTGTGAAGTCACCTGGCGAAGCAGATGCCAGCAGGTTATAGGAGAGGGTCTTTGATAATGAGCTGCAGCTGCCTGGGGCCACACCACAGAGCAGTTTGAAGGAGAAGAGATCTCATTATGCCTGCCTTGTGGCTGCATATGGTTAAGGAGAGAGTGTTCGTGGTTTGCCCATTTCTCTGTTGTGATGGGGGAGGGAGGATGAACTTTCCATCCTCCCACAGAAGAGGACATATCCCCTTCCAGACAGGCTGCTTGCAGCACTGAAGCGAATCCTCTTTTTTTGCACATCTCAGAGCAAAGATGAAGTCAGGGGAGACAGCATCTCTTCCTCTCCTGCATCTGCAATCATTTCTGAGAGCAAGTACCAAAGTGTCACAGTGTCTGGCTTTAGCCATACCATACATGTCCCATGGTGTCTTGGTGGAAGAGAGAAAGTACAAAAACCCAGGACGAGCCCCAGCCGCGCTGGAGGACATCTGCTGCTTGAGGTAAAACCTCTTGGAGAAGCAACTTTATGACTTGTGGCCTGTTTATATAGTGGAAAATGTTTGCAGGAGAGAGGATATAGGATGAGACTTTGGCAGGTGAACTGCTGGGAAGCCAGACGACCCTCCTTGGAGCTCCACACAAAGGGCAGCTGGCCAGTCAGGATGTTATATTCTGTCTCAGTGCTACTCAGGGATGAAATACCCTGGGTGTTTGGCCTGGATTTTCTTTTGCACCTCCTGGCAGGCAGTGTATTGAGGCCTCTTCTGAAGATGTGTTGATGTGCCAGGAACCTTAGTGAGCTTTTGTGAGTAACATAATGAGCAGAGTGTCCCTTCTGACTAAACTTTGGTGGCACAAAGCTAAGGTAGTTCAGCAACAGGCAGGATTTCTAAAGAGAACCCAGCAGAGCCCTTCCAAACCTGCTCTGGACAAAAGCATCCCATGGATTTTAATAGACAGTAACCTCCTTTCTTTAATTTTCTTTCTTCACCAGTGTTTCAAAGAGATTTCTAGATGCACTCCAGATTAAAACAAAACAAATACATAGAGAGGATCTCACCCCTGGCAAAATCTTGGAGTCTGCAGATCTCCATAAGTCCCCAAGAACATGACTGACTTCATTCTTAGTAAAGTGTCTTAGACATTTCCCCCCCTGGCTCCAGCTCCTCCTGCCCAGACATCCCTGCAGTTTCCAGCAGAGGTTTTGAATCCATACGACACTGCCCTCTCATGGAACAGCCACGATTGTCACTCCCGAATTTCCCCGTGTAATGGCAACAGGGATGAAGGGGGAGGTTGGTTTGGAAATGAAGGGATTCTTGCACAGATGCCATCAAGATTCCTACAGCAGAGGCACATGTCTCTGATACAGTTCCTTCACCTAAGTTTTGTTCTGAGATCAAGTGAGACAAGAGGACCAGGATCATAAGGGTGGGAGATACAACTGGTACACACCTAGGGCTGATATAAAAGGAGAATCACTTGAGAGATGGAAACCATTGGGGAGAAAGGACTGTATCCCAGAAAACAGAGCTGAAGGCTAGCAGGGTTGTCACTGATCGGCTAGGCTGGAAGTTGCTATTCTAAGAAAAATACTTCTGTGCCAGGCACCTGGAGATCTCTGATGACAGAACAGATGTCCAGGGACACTGGTGTAGATGACTGGTAAAAATCTTGGTAATTTTACAGGTGAGCTCAAAGGTGAGGTTATAAAGAAAACCTTTGACTGAGACAAGTACCCAAGAGCCATTTCTGGACTATGTCTGGACAGTAACATGCTCCACATGCTGTTATAAAATTTTCTCTGGAGAAGATACCCGAATAAAAGATCCAGAAAATCGGAGCCAAAGCAATAAAGAGTGAACTCTAAATGTACACTGTCCCAGAGCTGCAGCCTTTTCTGGGTGCTGACAGACAGAACAATGGTGTTGAGAGGTGTTAGGAGAGAATCAATTAATATATTGTCTGCACTGTTCCCTGCATCCTCAGAGGACTCCTCTTGTCAACTCAGAGGAAGGCTGTGCGCACACTTGGGGCCAACACAGGGATGCCCAGTCTAAACTGCCTCCTCCTTTGCCCCTGCCCATGCTCTCCCATCCCAACTGGCCAGCTCTGCGCTTGCTCCCTTTGCACTCTGTGGGGGAAATTCGGATTGTTCTGGAGGTTGTCCAAGCCCTGAGCAGCTCTCCCATCCTGTGCTGCCCCTGCCCGTGCTGGTCCCTCTGCTGACTGCAGCAGCAGACACAGGACGAGGTGCCTGGTTTAGCATCTCGTGTGAAGCAACACCCCACCAGGGCTGGACTCTGCACTGTGGGCTCCTCAGATAATGTTCTGAGCAGGCCGCAACATAAATTTGGATGACACACGTGTGAATGAGTAACTAAAAATACCAATATATTCAAATGTGAGATAATTTCAGATGGCATATCCAACTGGTATTTTAAAATCTGAAGCCAACATTGCTGAAAGGTACACATTTGCCATCAGGAGAGAAAGGACGGGAGTCTGCTGCCTGAACTCCCACAGAGCACACGGAAAGTGAAAAACACTTCAAATATCTTTCCAAAGAGAGTTCTGCTGATACATGAAACTCCATATTTTCCAAGGCTTGTCCCGAAGCACAGATATGCCGAATGTTGTTTTCAATGCGTGAATTACATTTAGCTTCCAGCTTAATTTTAAAATATGTATATTTTACCAAAGGAAACAGATACAAAATGTTGTTTAAGGACCTCACCAAATAACCATCCACCGCCCGGATGCAGAGTACAACAAGTATGGACCTGTACCTTCCACATAAACACACACATATGCTACCCCACATAGCTCACCGACGCAGGCATAGGCACATAGATAGTAATGTGGACTCACCATAATTCTGAGCAGACTCTCGTCAAGAACCGATGCACGTATGCAGGGACTTGTACAGAGTTGCATCTTTGTCATCCGCACCGTTTACTGGGACAAGAGATTTCTTGATGCCGGGCTGCCTGGTTGTCTTGTTTTTGAAGTGCAGCAGGTATACTATGGTTTCTCTTCAGATCATCACATGAATCTTCCTGTGATTCAAGGAAATGTCAGTTAGTTTGTAGCAGTCATTACATAGCACCATGGAAGCCCATCTTCAATACTGAGCTCTCTCTTTGCCCATACCAAGGCATGGCTGGAGGTGACACAAATAGACCTATTCCCTACTGCCTGTGCCTCGCTGGGTGGTGAGCTGTAGTGTGTCCGCTTTGTTTCAACCAGGTTCTCAGATAAGTAATCTCTCTTGAGACCTGATAAATATGAGAAAAATGAAGGAAGTAATTTAATATCTTTTCTATCGCCACCGAGTTCAAAGGGTTTGCGTGGTATCTAGAAGGCACCACTCAGTTTGCTTTGCCTTCCCATGAACTAAGGATAGGAAACACCAAAATGGTCCCATGTTTAACATTTTGAGACTCTCTGACTCCATCCACTCTACCACCTGCTGTAGAGTGGCTGGAGTCATCTGAACTAACTTAAAATGAGAAAATGAAGGTAGTAAGAGCAACATTTTGCAAGCATTTGGAGCTCAAGGTCGTGTTATTCTGCTGTCTCTCTTCTCTCTAGGGTCTTTTGTCTTGGCAATTTGACCTTGTCCTATGCATAGGAGCATTAGTTGCTCATGCTTGTGTTGCCCAGCATTCACAGAGATAATAAATTGCCTTCTGCTGCACATACACAAAAGCATTAAAAGTTATTAGTCCCAAAGATGCCCCGAACGCTCCCCTAGCTGACATTCAAATGAGACCCGGCCCAGCCTGTCAGCATCTCCTGCTTTTCAACGCTTTCTGGCAGATGGTGCTGGCCCCAGGAGGCCTCTGGTGTCCCCAGGGAGCTCATCAGCTCATCACTGTCCAACAAGAGGTGTCAGCGGCGACCACCCGCAGCAAACCAGCCAGCACCCTCCAAGCCGCCGCACCCCCCGCTGCTGCCAGCCGCAGCTGGATGTGTCACGCACCGGCTGGTGACAAGGAAGCGAGGAGGGATGTCTGCGGAAGGTGGATGCAGGGAGAATTTAAAGGAAGGCTGGATGTTGTGTTGTCCATACAAAGCAGCCCTGTGAACAGTGCACTGTGATTTCCAGCGGTGGGGTGGTCAGCTTGTCAGGGGCCTGAGGGCACTAATTGGCCTTAATCACCTTGACTGACCTGGGGTCCCCACCCACAGCCCTGGCATGGGCCCAGGGACCCATCTCAGCTCAGCCATGGACCTTCAGTCCAGGGGTGCTGGTCTGCAGCTCAGCCACAGCCACGGCCCTGCCTGGACACGTGGGACCCCCTGGGGACATCCATTTCAGGGATGCTGTGGGATCAGCCCTGGGTCTCCATGAGCAGTTATGGCAGCATCGGTTCTGTGATCTTTGTTATCAACGAAGCAAATTTGCTATAAACCACCACATTGCTTTTATATAATATATATATATGTATTTTGAGGAGGCAGAAAAACAGTTTTCTGGTCTCATCTGTCTTACGTTAGTTTTAATCCAATAAGGTTTACAGATGGATCTTCCTGTGACAGACTAAAGTGATTGAGAAACCAACGTCAAAACACACAAGTAGAAAACTTTGTCAGGCATTTCTGAATATATGGTCCATATTTTCCGTGGCTACCTGTTATCTTCACTTAGGGCAGAAGATGCATGAAGTATAAGTTAAGTGCACTTTGACAATCTCCCCCAACAGCGTGTGCTCTGCTTTGAAGACAGGAGACAGTTTTTTAACCTCCCTGGGACTCGAGTCTGTCACTGCCCGGAGTCCCAGCAGTGTCCCTGCTCAGACCGTGTGTGCAAAGGCCAAGCTGCAGCATTGCAGAGGAGCTTGCCTGGGACAAAGCAGCTTCAACCTCTTGTTTCTACCCTCACCTCTCTCTCAGATCACCGCTGGCACAGAAGGACCACGTGTGCTATTTTTTGCTGCCTCTTTATGGCTGGGTCCCTTTGAAAAAGGCTTTGGCTTGCACATCTGAAGAAAGAGGGTTGAATGTAGCTTAGACCTCAGAGCAGTCATTTGTCTCTGTCAACAACACCTTTAATCTGTCATTCATGTGTTCAAACTGTTTCTTATAGCTACCTGAAGGAATATGAATAATCCTCTGGTATTTCTATAACCTCCTTCTGACCCGCTTGTTATTTTTACCCAAGTGCTTCATGTTCCTTGGATGATGCAGATTACCAGGGCTATAATTGTCAGGGGCTGGCAACTTGTTCAGCCGGGGGCAGTCCCGTCACGCTGACACAGATGCAAAACCATGAGATATTCCTTGTTTGCTTTTCAAGTGGGAAACGCCTCACCACGTCCCCGATGCTGGTTTTGTATGGTGGCCAACTTGGCAGCCCTTCTCCACCACTGCCTGTCCTACGTGCGATGCGAATCTGTGCTGCTGTGGCTTGAGGTGACCACCCCGCTGTGTGTTCAAAACATGATTCCACACTTCTTCCCCACTCTCACCAGCACTGTGGGTGCGGTGGAGTTGTGGAAAAGCTGTTGGTCATCTGCTAAGTGAAGGTTGCTCACTGGTGTGCTAAAGAGACAGTGCCAGAGACCTTCAGTCTACCTGGCATGGAAACAGTGATGGTTACTGGGTTTGGGGTGTGACTTGGTAGCCCAGTGTTAGGACAGTTGTGTAGCTGGAGAGAGAACCGGATATTAACCTGAGCATCTGAGTATTTAGTGGGGGTTTTTTGTTGTTTTGAAAGACACTTTCCTGCACTCCTGAGTTCAGCTGGGAGGTGAGACACATGGTCCATGACCCATTCAGCAGAGGAAAGGTCTGAATCCACCAATAGTCAAGATGAACCTTAACCAGCGAGTTGTTTGGGCAGGATGGTGGAAACTTGTTGTGGTGACTGACACCTAAATTCTTTTGGGACTGTGACTGGTATTGTTATTCTTACAGGTTCCTACCTTGGAGTATTGACTGACATTCACTACTCAATTCTGATCTCTAGGAAACCATTTCTTACTCATAACTACTTGATGAATACTGGAAGTAAAATGATGCTCTCTGGAGAAATTTGCCAGATTTCAACACTGACAGAAATGTTACCTTTCCTGTTTGGATTTGGACTTCAAACTGTCAGAAATCCTATTTAACTCCTATATAATAAAGGCAGATCTTGTTATCCACATGTTCAGGGGGACCCTTACCCCAGTAACTGGATCATTCAGAAATACCGCTCTGGTACAGTCAAACACAGAGATGAAAGCTGAGATAATTTTAGCACAGTGATTTGTCTTTGGTATTGATAAAAGCAAAAGGTTGCTGTTAAGCAGCGCTATCTCACTGAGAAAACAGCAAGTAATTCACACTGTGGACATATTCATTGTGCAACAAGTCTGCCTTATTACTCTCAAGCTTAATCCACTTTTAATGGGAACTAATCTAAACAAAGCAAAGTTTTTAGGAGGCGTGATATCTTTCCCGTGATAAATGGGCAGAAAAAAACTTGTCAGCTATTGGACACATGGGCTTCCTTCGTGTCTGCTTCCGTGTCTGAGAGTTTGTCTGAATTTTCTAATGCTGGTTTTGGTCTAATTGAAGATATTATCTGTCCTCACAAACCTTGCCTATCTTGTACCCTTTAGCCTTCTTATCCATAGAACAACTTGGACTTAACAAGAACAAAAAATATGGGCATCTATACCTGGCATTCCTAAGAATAATAATCGCACTTTCTAGACAAATATATTTTTGGATAAAGGACTTTGCTTGGCCAAAGTCTGGTACTCTCTAAACAAGACTAGCAAGCCTTCTGCGGTAGCTTTGTGAAAACATTATTAATCAGCAGAGATTAGCAGTCGGCAAGTTCTTTCTTCAGATATAAAATCTGGATTGTAAATATGCCCGTTCAGGGCATGTGGGAGCTCTGCTCGTGGTGTGCGAGCTGGACTGTGCCTGAGCACACTCTTCCTGAAGCTTTCTGGAGACCAGCAGCTGTTCAGAACCATGATTTAAAACCCAATTACAGGCTGTGTAAAATCCCTCTTATTTAACTCAATAACATGTAACGGGCTCAGCTGGGATTTCTTTTGTTTGTCTACTTTTTTTTTAAATATCATCCTCTTTAAAATCCATTTAAATCTATTTTCAACAAAGACCTTCTGTCTGAGGAGACATGGGAGATACAGTGGGGATGTATCAAGGGAAAGGGTATCTGCTTTTGGTTTAGTCTGTTTTTCTGGGCAAGAAAAATGAAGCTTTGCCAGCCTGAGAGCTGGCCTTAGAGTTGGCAAAGCAGCTCTCAAAGCTACATCCTCATAGCTGGTTCCAGAAGAGAAGTCTAAAAGTTTAACTCCACTCATCCAGCAGCACAAAGACTAAGATCTCCTGTAAATACACCAGGGAGTAAAAGATCAGGCAGCTTTGCAAGGTGTTTAAACTTGAGGACCGTGGTAATGCAAGGAGATGAGTACAAAGGGATCGTGAAATCACAAGGAGGTTTCTAGGACTTGGGGCAGCAAAGAGAGTTGTGGGAACCACCTCATTTTAAGTCAGAGCTTGACTTGTTCCTGAAAAGGATCATGTAATAGGACAGCCTGAAGGGAAAAGACCCAGAGGAGCTGAGGAGGTCTTTGGAGCCTGGAGATCTCACATAAGTGGCTGCTATCTGCATTAGAGGTCTGATTTGTACCCTCATATTGAAGCTGTGCTAATGTCCCTGTGAAAACTAGGTTGGTGAGCAACGAGGCCATGCCAAATAACTTGGATGTGTCTGCTTTTCTATGTTTTATATATATATAATTTTTTTTTTAATCCTTCATCAAGTACTTTTACAACATGGAAACAACAGAGTACTCAGCTCTTCACACTACAGTAGGTGAGAACTGAAACACAGAAGACCAGAAGTTACCTACAAGGTATTTCTCTCTTTTGCCAACCATTTTGCCCAATGCAGCACCGAACAGGCATTTAGCACATCAACACAACCACGATCAGCAGACAGTACCTGCACTGTGGGTGGAGGATCCTTCCCCATTGTCCTTCAGAGATTTCCTTCTCACACCAGCCAATCCGTCCAGAAGTGGAAATGTCTCAGGGCCACAGACATAGTAGGAAAGAAGGTGTTTTAGGCAAATTAAATGCTAAGTCAATTACATAGGCTTAGCTGATTTCCTAGGGCTAAACATGGAAAGAGAAAAAACAAAGTGGTTTTAATGACTTAACTGAGCAAACATAACAAGAAAGTGATGAAATGTGAGGAAGATAAGACAGAATAAATAGAGAGAACTAACAGCAGCTTGCTATGCAAGAGCAGCATTGCACTAGGGAGGAACCCATTACTCATACTGCCAAAGGTACAGTGTGTGATGTGTTGGCCGGTCATGTAACAGCAAGGGGTTTGTTCTGCTATGGTTTTCTCTTTTAGAGAAGCAAATCTTCCAGTGAAGGAAGAAGGGAAAAATCAGGAGCTGAAGAGAAAAGCCTGTAGGGACTGAGGTGAGAAACGGACAGAGAAACAGAGACTGAGTAGGAAGAAGACAAGCTGTGGGAACTCTGGAGAGTTTAAAGCCACTCCTCTAAAGGCTTTCACCTGTGGAGTGAGGTTAATTAGCCCAGGGGCTGTGGTTGATTAATACAAGCTGCTCAATGAGGATGCAGGTGTGTTGCTACTCAGAGACCAGCACACCGGAGTTCACTGGGGAGGTCAGAAAAGTGGGGGGGGCATTTGCAGAGCACAGCCAAGGGGACTCTTAATACCAAAGGGCCTGATATGACCTGAAGATCTTATCAAGACCCTACTATAGGTAAAACTTTCCTTGTAGCCTTAGTTCCTGCTGCCAGACAAGGGATTCTGGTCTTAAAAAAAATGCATTTCAAAGATGCTGAACGTTCTTGTGTGTGTCTTTACCACAGACTGATAAAGAAATACTTCCCCTGAAGTGACTCCTGATTTTTAAAGCTTCTGTTGTATAGACAGCAGCATTAAAAAACATCATGTAGCCCCCAGGGCCAAACCACAGTCAATGATGAATAGCTCCTTTGAGAGGTGTTAAGAACAATCCTAGGAATTAGAGATGTGCTAACCTTAGTTTAGGATCACTAAAAACAGCTGAGGCAATGACTGACCTAAAGTGAGCCCCATGACGGAAAAAAACCACATCTCTAGGCAAACATTTCATATTTAACCTGTCTGAATTCTCAAAGCACTAACAGAATGCAACATGGCTTCGGGAGCTGGACGGAGTGCAATATATTTAGGCTTCTTAAAGATCCTCAACAGATGCTTGGCCAGGTGGTTGGAAGTGCTGGGTAACAACAGGTTGAAGGAGGAAACCCCACCACGGATGTGAATTGTTGTGAAGCAAAGTGGAGAAAACAAACTGATTCCTTTACATGCCCCAAAGGTCCTGAGGGACCTCAGAGTTCAGTGCTTGGCTCTGCCAGACAATCAAAGTACCTTAGAAAATAGTCACTGCTGTGTTGACTTCTGTTTCCATTTTGAGTTCTGGTTGATCCTTGTACATCTGGTTGTGCCTGCTCCCTTCCTTCCAAGAATTCATAGGAGCAAGGCCAAAGGGATAATGAAGACTAAGTGATGTAATTGACTTCATTTGAATGTTGATTTCGCAAATATTACTACGTTTTGCTTTGGGTGGGAACAGACACGCAGCCTGGCTTGTGCTCTCCACAAACATCACAAGCAGCCTGGAGAAGCACAGAAGAGACCTTTTGCTCCTGACACTCAGCCCATCTCATCTCAGGTTGGTGCTGTCACTCTGGACCAAGCCAACCTCTCCCCATCAGTTCAATTAATGTTGATGCTGTTGTTAGGATGAGCTTAATACTTCCCCCTTTCCTGTGTTAAAAGTGTTAAAAGGTATAGCTAAAGTGACTACCCAAGGGAGAGACCAGAAGGTACAGATTACAAGATGCCTCCTACTATAAAATTAAGTGAGAAGAGTCAGAGTGAGCGTGTTTGTGATTAGCTTTGATTCCTCTCTGGCTATTTGGACACTGGAGCAGCCAAGAAGCAACGGTTGTTTCTGATCTAGCTTGAAAGTCCTAATGAATATGTGACTCCAAGTAAATCAAAGCACTTTTCTGTACAGAAATAACATTTCCATCCCGTATGGCTGGGATCCAGCTAAATCCCACTCCCATTGAGACAAATGGCAATCGAGAGCTTTGAAAAGAGTCAGAGGATTTCTTCAGAATAAGTGAGCCTTTAGTAAAGCTCCTGCAGGCAGTGAGTCATTGCTACCACATTATTATTGCTGTTGTTATTATACTACTACCTTTCTTAGGAATCCATAAGCAAGTCATGAGCTGGAAGTTCCCAGTCAGGAGTGTGCCCCTTGTTTGTTGGGTAAGGCTGAGTTTATCATCTGTGTTTTCCTTTAGATGTGTGCATTTACTGAGAGGTGCCTGGCTCCATCTGTAAGACAAGAATAGATCGTGTCTTCCACCCTGAGAGCTGGTCATGCTATCTACAGGCAGCAAATTACACGGTAATTTGGCTTTGAATTACTCAGTAACTCCAAAGATAATTACCAGGTAACCTGCAACAACTTGCCCTAGCTACTGCATGGACAGTATTTGTATGACATTTGATACGTAATTAAAGAGCAGGTCGCTAGCTGGATGTGCTCCGGGAAATAAAAGGATACCTGAAGTGTGACTAAGAGGAATCCAGAGTTAATGCTTAGTGTATTTAAGAAAAATATTATATGTATGTCATCTTCCTTGACTTCAGGCCAAATCCAAACCATTCCCAGTCTGCCCTCTGAAGCTGCCTCAGTGAAAACCACATTTCTACCAACTGTACCTTCGAGAACTGGAAATTTCTTTAAAAGGCCTGTTGAAGGGAGCCATTGAGGGAGTTGCCTCAGCATCACTACCCCTCATTAACAGGGAGTTACCTGCCTCCACCTCCACGCACGCAAATTGAATTTATGGAAAATATCACAGCTCCTGCAGAGTCATTTCTGCAAGTCCTTCAGCTGGAATTCTTGTTCCATATTTTATAAGCTCTGAAAACCAATCATGACTTCAGACTTCGCCTCTATTAAAAATTGTTCAAAGCAAACAGTTTTAAGTCTTTCCCTCCAAAACGCGGTTGCAGATGTGACCGGAGACAACACGGAACAATCTGTCATGATCTGATGCTTTCTTGTGTTCTTCAGTTCACTGGCTAAAAACTCCCGAAGGAAATCAGGTGCCTTTAATGAAAAGGGACAGGCCCTGGCAAAGAGCAGCTCCAACCCATTTTCCTCCCATTTTCTGTAGCTGAGCTCCCTGCTGTCCCACCTGCTACCCAGGCCTATTTCCATGGAGAAGAAAAATGAGCTGAGCAAGCGCTGGGATTTCTCAATTGTATGTTCCCTCAGTGCAGGGGAGAAATGATTCCCAAAGCAGAGCTAGACAGAATGAAGAATTTTCCACCGCTTATTTTGAATGAATAATTTTTTTTGTTTTGCTGGAAATCTGTCATGGAATTTCTTCATTCAGTGCCCTAAATTGGATATTTTCCGGTTATTGTCTCTTATCTCAGTCCCAGAAGCATGGAAAGAAATAAAAACATCTGAAAGAGAGGGTTCTTTTGATTCGTTACCTTGAAAATATTTCAGCTAGGCATTTCAGCTAGCTCCATTATGAGGCCACAAGGTTTTCCTGGCAATACCCCTTGCTCATTTGCCAAAGACATCCTGTTAAGCTCCAAACTGGTACTGGCAGATTCATTTTTGCCCTTATTGTAGCATTTTCCCAATTCACTCAGTGAACGAGATTATGTGTCACCTACCTGAAATGCCATCAGAGCTGCAGCGCAGCACAGGGATCTTGCAGATGCTCAGCTCCATCCAAGCTGCTTCTCCACCGTGACCAGACCGGGGCAGTGAGGAGCGGTGAATGGAGGACACGCTCTGTGGGCACACCAGGCACACGATTTCTACATGGCCAGGCCCGCCATCTGGAAAAGAGACGTTCAGCGAGACACTGCGCATCCTGACAGATGAGTCCTGGGCTTCTCTGGGCCATGGACTTCGCTCTTGTGTTTGCTTTCTGCACACGTTGGACCGCTGGCCCAGCCACCTGCATGCTAAATACTTTTTTGTGCTTTAGCACTCCTTTGGAAAGGTGTTACTTCTTCCCAGGGAGCCAGAACCTCCACACACATTCTCAGACCAGGAATGTTCATGATCTGGAGTATTTTTTCAGCTCCATCCGAAGCTGAAAAATGCCCAAGGCAGACATTTATGTCATCTATGTTTGCAGATACTGGGAGACATTTTTCTGCCTGTGAACTGAGAGTGAGGGAGCCCTGGGTTCATTATCAGGCATGCCCAGGCACTGAAAAACAATCCCGTCTCCGATGCACGATTCCTTGCTTTAGGAAGAAGACATCTTCACAAGGTGCATAACAACTGGCAAAAAGCCCATCATACACCACTGGAGCCTTTACAGACCTGTCCTTGTCACCAAGGGGTGTAAACACGTACAGAATACGACTTCTAGAATATTTCCCAAAAAAGACATCCTCGCATGGTGCTTCCAGTAGGTTTTCTTAATTGCTGGCCAGATCTTCATTCAGCTCCTCTTCATTTATATGCAGTGTTTTATCAAGTAGCTTCTACTAAAGTTAATGGTACTTTTGCCTTAATTAAAACCTAAATGAGGACTCCAACTGGTCTTGTTTCAGCTAATCTGTATATAAACCCACGATTTTGTACGACGCTTTACAGCGAAGCTGCAAAATCCCTGCTGGGAGCTAGTGAATTGGTCAAACCCAGTGAGTGGAGAGAGCTGTAAGGAGGAGGGGACAGGAGGACGAAGGGCTGAAAAATAGAGATTGGGTGAAATTCCTCAAGTTTCTGGGAGTGTCTGCATGTTGTCCACAGTCAAGACAAGGGGAATCCTAAATTATTCCTCTCCACCCAGCTGGGTGGATATGGAGCTTGGTCCTCAGGGCCCCGTGGCCTCTGTGGGATGCACCCATTGGTATGAGAACCAGAGCTGGAAAGCCAAAGGCAGAGGGAGCAGCTGGCCGTGGGGCCAGCCTGCCTTCGAGAGCAGAGATCGGCTCTGGAAGAGCACAATTCAGCTTAAACTGGGGTCAGCAGGACTGTGGAGATGCCCGATGTGCCCGTGTGGCTTTGCTGGTTAAAGGACAAAATAAAACCTAACGCAGGAGGAAATGTAAATGCTCCGAGTAATCGTGTCTGCTCCCTTTCACAAAGGGGCACTTGAGGGTTTCTGGATGAAGTAATTTGCTTGGCCTTGGGCAGGAGGGAGCCCGGCCAGGAGCAGAACACTGTCCAACCAGCCCTTTCCCTCAAAACTCCTGAGCTGGCAGCTCACAAGCTCCGGAAGCGTGCTTGACACCCCTAGTGAAAGCATTCCCGAAAGTGTGAGGACAACACAGCCCAATTTTCCACCACTAGCAGCCAGATCCATGTTCAGCGACAGGCACGTGTCAGGGTGGTGGCTCCAGCCCCCAGCCCTGCTCCTGGACCCCTGGCACTGAGAGTTGCTCTTTGTCTCTTCTAATGCCAAGATACTTCAACCCACGGGTTGCTCTCAACCATCTTGGTGCTAATCCATCAACCAGAGAGCTTTAAGGTAGGAAAATGAAATCATGTTCCTTCCTGCAACTCAACTGCTAACTGTAGGGCTGGGAGGAAGGGGAGTAGGTCCTGGCCAGGGTTCAGGACCTTTCTCCGCAAGGAATGTGGGACCTTGGGCAAGCCCTGTGCATGTCTTGCTTCTCCATCTGTGAAAGGGCCACAGTCATTTCCTGACGCGGGGTTTCAGGAGTGGCTGGCTGGTAGAGGGAACCAAATCTGGAAGCTTTGGATCAAAACTTCTTCTCCCAGATCTCGTGGACAAACCACATGGTTCCCAATGCACGGTCCATGACCAGAGACCTCCACAGCCCCTCAAGTTCTTCCTCCTCGTCTGCAAGGCATGAAATAGAAATGACTTTGTTTACTTGCCGCGTTTAAGTCTCATTCCCCCCTTAGCTTCCTGCTTGTTCAGACTGTTCCCTCTTTATCTTCCCAGACGATCTCCATTGCCTTTGTTTGGCTTCCAGAAAATCCCTGTTCTAACTGGGCAGGAGGAAAAGCAAATTCAATGGCTTCCTCTCACAAAGGAGGAATTTTGAGAAGGCAAAGCCCAGAGCAATTTAGTGTGTTTTGCTCATTCCACAAGCCACGTGAGTGGCCAGGGTTCAAACCTACCTGTGCCATCATACGGATTGTGCTCTTGAGTGGGAGGGGGAAGAGAAATCAGGCCCATTACAGACTGCTTTACCAGTGTGCAAAATTAATACATGCATATACTTTTTAGAAGAAGGACGATTTCCTCCTCAGGAGGCTGCTCTGAGCCGCCCAGAAACAGATTCACAAGCTGCACCAAAACTTCCCATCTGAAGACCCTCACCTGTTGCTCACCACACCAGCCATTGCACTAAATACTGCACCAGGTGCTCGTTACCTCTGCCATGGAAATCCCCGAGTGCCCGGGATCACTCCTGCACGCTGGCACACCATTTATTGGAGCGATTAAAGAAGGGGGTAGGATTTATGAGGATTGCCTTACTGGAGGGTTGGTAGGTGGCTGGAAGGGCAGGAAGATATGCAGGGGTGTTTTGACATCATAACTATTTTCCTATTTTCCTCCTAATTACCGCCACGTGCCCGGTGCTTTCATGGGATATTCATTAATGCTTTGTTTGAATGCAAACAAACAATCATCTCCATTTGCCCCTCGCTGGACCCCTACATCTTCTTCTCCATGAACTGAGCAGGCAGGAAGAACACGAGCCCTCTGAACTCGCCTGTTAGCCCAAAGGAAAGAAATAATGATGGAATTTAGCAGAGTGAAATGTGTTGAGGGATGTGAAGTGAGATACTTTGTAATACAGAAGCAAATCGGGGCAAAATTACCATCTTAATTGTATTAATGTTGCCAATTAGAGGCAGAGCCCGTGCTGCTCAGCAGGAGTGTTCTGGGATAGAAGGGAAGACAAATTATCTGCAAACTCCGTATTTTGTCTTTGTGAATTACCACCCCAAGGTACTTAGTTGAATCTCTAGTCCTGATCAGTGAACATTGTTCAGGGAGTGAATTAAGGAAAGGCCCCACAGGCCTGCTCTGTTTTGTCCCAATTAACAGAAACACTATATTTCTCTCTTTTTTTTTCTTAATCACTATATGTCTAAGAGTTAAATTGTACAAGAGAAGATGGGTCTAAACCATTAAATTTCTGCCCAGAGCGGAGTTGGACAAGTGTGTTGGGTGCATGCATGGCAGTTGGCAGGTTGTGCTACCCCTCTGAGCAAAACAAAAATAAATGAGAAAAAGGAGCTGGGAGCCCCATTCAGAGCATGGATCCCCTTGATGTCTCCCTCGGTCACCCTCCCCCTGTCTCCTGCTGTCTCCCTACGTGGGGTAGAAATTATAGAGCAAGTGTCATCACTTGTGTAGGACGGCGCGGTGCAGGACGGGACAGCTCAGACCAAAGGTGTTACCGCCATCAAAATTATCGCGAGAGTGGAAATGGCCGAGCTCTATCAGCTGTGGAGTTTGTTGCTGGTGGTGTTTCAAGATTTTTTATGCGGTAAAAAGATGGAGGGGATGTAACTTTCATTGCTCTGATACAACATCAGGGATAAGCACCAGCCTGAATCACTTTGTGAGTGCACCCAGTGTCCTACGTACTGCTAGAGCAGAAAAATATAATGTTTTGACTAATCCAAGCTCTATAACTCAGGGTTAGCCCATTCTTGCATTGCTTAGAAAGTATACTTGGTGTGGAAAAAAAAAATCAAGAGGTTTACAGACACTAATTATCTGTATTTTACTTTGAAAAGATGAGTTGGTTCTGATTCTGGTTACACATCCTTGAAAAGTGAAGAGTGGGGATTTGGGATTCAAAGGAACTGACAGTCCTCATGTGGGCTTTTATTATTATTATTATGGGGATTTCGTCCTTTCACCCACAGGGTCCCAAATCCGTCTAGGAAAGAGCTGCACATCTGCCAGAGCTGCCCTGATCAGAGCCGAGCCTGATCTCTGCTTGGCTGGGAGAGGCTGTTGCTCTGGAGAGAGAGAAAAAGTGCTTTACAGCTGTGCAAAGATCATTTCCACCCCTGCTCTTCGCGCTCCCTTCAGTGTCCTCGTGCGCATTGAGCATCGTGGGCATCAGCATCAGGAGCAAAGATCACTCCTCTGTGTGCAGTATCCAGCACATTGTGGTCCTCACCAGATCCTGAAGGTTCATTTATAGCAATAATAATGAAGGGTTCAGCAGCTTCTCATTGAATGCCAAGGAAGAAGTGACCTACAGGAGAACTCTGAAGGAGATTCCTAGAAGGGAAGGAGACGAAGCACTGGAGCTGGGCTCTTTCAGTCAGGCTGCAGGCACATCTGTGGACTCTGCTGAGGGAAAGGGGCCAAGAGGGGGAGTCATTTAGGTCAAAATAAATGCCATGAAATTCTTTTTATTGTATCTCACTGAATACAGAAGCTTGGATGATGAAGCCATGAATTCCAGAGCAGGGGCACCTGGAACAGGGCCTGTGAGGAAGAGGAAAAAATACTGTAAAACATAATGATCAAACAGTAGGGGAGAGCAAGGACCACAAAAACATCAAAAGTCATGGCAATTGTTTTGGATGAGAATGTTTTTAAGAGTCCCTGTTTATGTTGGACAGGAGAGTTTGCTTTGAACAATAGATGAACTTTCGCAAACCAGGCAAAATCCACTCTACTCACTACTATGAGCTTCTTTTTATTTTCTTGAAAAAATATATGCGTGTATTTACCAAAACAGTGAAAAACGAAAACGCGTCTTCTTGTTTTGCTGTCTGCCCTCTCACATTGCTCATGCTGGACTGTTAGGGACAGGACTGGACGAGATGAGGGGGTAATTTGCCCTGGAAATGCCTGTGCATTTGATGTGTGGTTGAATTCATGGGGTTCATGTGTCTTCAGGTTCAGGCACAGACACAAGTATGAGGCTGGTGAAGGGTTTGGAGATGAAGCCATGTGAGGAGCGGCTGAAGTCCCTGGGTTTGTTCAGCCTGGAGAACACGAGGCTGAGGGCAGAGCTCATGGGGCTGCAGGTTCATCATCAGGGGAGCAGGAGGAGCAGGGCTGAGCTCTTCTCTCTGGCATATACAGCCCATGAACTGTCCCTGGCAGTGACACCCTCCACGGTATTAATGAAACCCCCTCCCCTTCACCTCTGCAAGGACCTCCTCACCTCCTGCCCCAGTACAAACCCCATGGGGGACTGGACATGGCCAGTTCACAAGGGTTTTCCCCTGCGGTCCCTGGACAAAGGCGAGCTGTTCCTGGAGTGCCTCCTACATTCCAGGAGGCGCTGGGCCTCACAAGTTAAATATTTAGTCTTTCCTGAATCCAAATACTTCCCAAGCTCCTGGTTTTGTTGTTTTCATACATTCAGCTTTGTTTCGTTTGATTAGAGCAGTGGGGGTTGTAGATAGGGACTCTATTCTTGGCGGAAAGCTGAATATTATTAACATTCCTTATCGCGGGAGTGTATATTATTGTGCGACATTGCACAGCGTAACCTTAAAATAAAAGCCCTCCTCTGCCATTCTGGGCATTGTTTTGGCTACCAGCCGCCTCCACAGCGCTCCGAGCAGAGCTCCCGGTTATCGGCTGCGATTTCCATCGCTTTCCCAAATCTGTGCCGTTCGCTCACAAAAGGACGCACAGTCCAGCGCGTCTCTGGCGGCACAGCAGCACGGTGCAACTCAGAGCCTGGTTTCTAGCGAACCAGGGGTTAAAGCCAACTTGGCTGCCTCCTCTAGCTGCCGGCTTGCTCAGGGGAAGGGTATAAATTGAGGGCTTTGGAGAGAGATAAGCAGTTCGGTATCACTTCAGAGAGTGCGTCGTTCAGAGCGTCTCCTGATCTCTGTGTCACCTTTCTGACACTCGTTAGCATTTTCCCTGACCAGGGGCCGTGGCAAGGACAGGGCACGATGCTTTCAGGTTTCGCTCTGCAAAAGGTGCACTTGTGTCTGCAGAGCCCTCTCAGCAAAAATATGCGTGCTGGAAGGATGGAGCAGGTTCTTACAGTTTTCAGGCTTCCCCCTTGAGTTTTGGTACAATCCATAAATTACAAGCTTCACATTAAAAAAAAAAAAAAAGTCTAGCTTTTCCTATCACAAAGTAACTGTGATGCAGTCCTGTCATCCAACCTGGCAGAAAATTGTCTCCTAGTAAAAAACAGCAGCACAGGCAACAAACAGCTCATGCACATCTATCCCGTGCCTAATTAAGGCTATTTAAATGGTAATCTTATTAAACAAGAGTAATTTCTCTTTCTGTCTCCTATTCGTAAAAAAACGCAGGAAAATTAAATGTCTTAATAGAGGAACTGGGATTGTGGATGTGCCAGAAGCAGCATTTACTCAGCCATGTTAGAAACATGCAGGGTTTCCTCTTTCTGTTTTTCTGGGTCGGCGTGCGGCTTGATAGATTGCTATTTGTATTGTAAATCAGATGTCCCAAAATATGCAGAAAGTGCAGCCCAGTTGAGTCAGTGCTGCTGGAGCTGTCTTGCTGCTTGTCCAGCCTAACGCTGCACTGTAGCAGGTTTTGTATTCCATAACTGTGCAACTTACTGGGACCAGTTCTACTCCAATTCTGTCCTACCTCATACTGACAAGCTAATTACAATATGTGGTAGAAATATATCTCAGTTGCACTGTCACCTGTCTCATCAGCCTCACTTTTACCTGAAATTGAGAAACTGGAGAATTGCCTCTTCTGCATGATGGAGAAATGGAGCCAAGAGCAGTTCGCAGCAGAAAACACCAAAGGAAGCTGATCTTCATCCTCAGACCCATCCTATTCCATTGCAGTGCTGTTTGCTAGTAAAGAGTAAGATGTCCTGTGTTGCAGGTGGATTTGATAGGAGAAAAAGCCTTCTCCAAACCTCAAGGTAGCCCAAGGGAAGATTTTTCTTCGGCTCTTTTCAGGCATGCTGGTCAAAAACGGAAAAACATTGAACCTGGCAGGATGTTTTCTGCAGCATTTCTTATTGGAGAAGTTACAACTTAATAATTGAAGTGTTTCCGCTCTTCTCAGACTTTTAGCTGGATGATCAATATATATAGGGTTTTTTTTTTACAAGATTACAATAGTTTCCAATAGCTCCATCCATCATATTCTAGATCATCAGGAATTTAGGTGCTGTAAAGCAACCAAGGAGCAGAAAAATTGCACTTTATGTGCAGATCACTGCCACAAAACGCGAGAGATGGGTACGTAAAGGAGTATGTTGTAGCCTGCGTGCTTGAAGTGGCCTTGAAAGAGTGTGAAGATTGTCGTACACAAGCCTAAAAATGACTTCCTTGGTGTAGCAGCTTGTGCAGTTTGCTGGCAGATCTCCTTCAGGCTGATGCAGGCTCTGGGGAAGCAGCAAAAGGCTTCAAGGCATCACTGCACAGAGATCTCAGGAGCCTCTGTGATGGGTACATTACTCCTCAAGTGCTGTTGTGTGCCCAGGGCAGTGAAGGTCCCTGTGAACCACCAGCAGCAGATATGAGGAGCAATAAATAGCATCGAAACACACTCTCCTGCCGGCACTGTCCCTGCAGAGCTCCCGGACCTTCTCTCAGAACAGAGAGGTCCATGCTGGCCAACCTGGCTGCCAGGCTGAAACACAAAGTAGACAACGACACCTGAAGGCAGCAGCTCCATGCCTTGCAATCTTGGCGAGGTTTTCACTGAGTCATCAAAGTGTGTTTACAAGTCTCTCCCACTATTCTCCTCCTGCCAGCAGCCGGCAAGCACGTCTAGTTAAGCTTAACAGAAGTATGTTTAATAATTAGCAGATCTCAGGAAGACCTTGCTTGCAGCTCTGTTGTGTGTGGAGGTGTTAATAAGAGCACATGAGGAATGAGAAATGTTTGGCTCTTGCAGCAGCTGGAGGAGGCTCCCACCCTCGTTTTGGGAGCAGCATCTCTCAGTGGCTCCAGGCTGATGTCATCAGCACCTGAGGCTCCTCTTGGTCTTTGCTTCACCATCTGCCTTTCCACTCCAGGAGTGAGGGGTGGCCAGGACAGCAAAAGAAGCTCCAGTGTGTGGAGTGGATGGTCCATCTCTCCATCTCCCTGCCCATGCTGGCTCAGCCTGGCCAGCTCTGTGCAGGCAGGAACAGGCAGCCTCCAACCACGTCCTAACACGGATGGCCCACTGCCTTGCTCTTGTTGAAACTTTCCCAGCAGGCACCATCTCCTCTTTTTCACAGGCACATATGACAATTTAAGCAGGGCTGCCCTGAGCCCGTCCTCCCCACCTCATGTTTGCTGCTGGCCACCAGAGCTCCGGTCTTGCCCTCTCCTCCTGCTCTCCCTGTCCTCAGTCCCACTCACCCAACCTTCTGGAAATGTCCCTTACCAGGGTGTTTTCATGAGTTCCACAACTCTGGGTTTCAGCTCTCAGAGCTGTTGTCTAGTCCATCAACCTATTGCCTTGCTCATTTTCATCTCAGCTTCACCCATTCTCCCTTTCAGTCCATCCATAACCTTCCTTATTTCTAGAGCATACCAGACTGGCTCCTTCTGTTTATGTACATTTGCTGCCAACCTTCAGTCTCCTTCACACTTCCCTTTTCTTTGCTTTTATGGCCTTTTATGATATTTATGTTACATCGAGGCCCTTTCCCTTTTTATTGCCTTCCTGCCCCTGGGTAATCATTCTTCCATCCATGGCTTTTACTGCGTGCCTTTATCATGAATGTTTCTGCGGGTGACCAGAGTGTCTGGAGCACATAACCTCTGTCTGCAAGCTGACAGACAGCTCCGATATGGGTCAGGACTAAATATGCTTTGCTGATGGACTCAGTCTCAAGGTCCAGTCCATTTTACCTGCTGGACCTTCCCTATGCAGACCTTGAAGCCTCCTACTTGAAGCTAAGATAACCTTCTTGACTTGGCCTTCTATGAAAAGCCAATGGCTACCACTTTCAGTTGCCTTCTTGTTTGTCACAGTCATCATCTGGGAGAGGTGACAACATCCCCTGCCATTCCTGCAGCCTCACTTTTGGGGACAAGGCGAGTCCCAGTCCTTTGCATCTTGGAAAGGCACAAGGTTCATCCCTGCTGCATGTGGATGATGTGAGTGAACAGCAATCTGTATGGGAATGCTGATTTTTCGTGGACCCTGTGAAACAGCCTGTCTGTAGAGCTCAGATAGCATGGGCTGACATCTGCAGGTCTCTGATTTAGTCCAGGGGTGATTTAAATATCTGATCCCGTGCACCCACCCTGAAAATGGGGTAGTGGCTGATCCATGGGCCTGCAGAGGTGGGGAGCAGACGGGAGGGCTGCTCTCTTCAACACCCAGCGTCTCAACCACCCCCACAGCTCCCTCATCCAAATCAGGAATGAGGACATACCATCACCCCTGCCAATTAACTGATGTGTTTCTAACCTCAAAGTCTTCTTGATTCCCAGAATAATTTAGGCTGAGAAAACAGTGTGTCTGGCTTTCTATGGCTATAGGGCACCTGGAGGTGGCCCCTGCTGCCCTGTGGCCGAGGAGAGGTGGGTTGTAATGCTGGGCCCAAACAAGGGTTCAGAATGAGATACGAGTCTGGGTGGGCAGAGGAAAACACCTGACGGCCTTGTCCTGGGTCTGCACAGGACTGTGAGGGCCCCACAATGTGCTCCCAGTCCCAGGGGGAGCTGAGGGACCCTAAAAGTTGTTAACCCCTCAATCTGCCCCAATAGTACGATACAGGGTGCAGCCAGAAGAACCTCACAGCTCCCTCCTGCATGCTTCCCCCTTCCAGAGGGTAACAGCCAAACCCTTGTTTTTCATTCTCTCGCATGTTTTTCTTTCCCTTGCAGCTGCTGGAGTAATTTAATTAAATCGTAATGCTGCAGAGCTGGCTGCTCTCCAAGGGCAGGAGCAACAGCTTGCCACCTCGAGGGCAGGCGGGCTCCGGGGAGCCAGTCACACCATGCCAGTAACACACTGCACTTGACTCGTAAGCCTCCTGATGACAGGTTTAAAAGAAACTCCACCCTGCACGAGCACCGTGCTGCGCAGCCGCCCCCAGGCACCCCCTGCACCGCTCCCTGGCACCCTGGCAGCTTCGGGCACCAAGGCTGTCCTGCCTGAGGTGATGCTGAGCTCTCCGGAGAGGTGCTGAGCTCCCTCCTGTGTCTGGCTCCAGACAGGAACCAGCAAAACCATGTCAGCTGTAGGGCAGCTTCTTCTGCAGGGGTGGAGAAGTGTGGGACTGCGCTGGGCAGCCTGGGGGACCCAAGCAGTGTCTGTTCCTGCAGGAGGGAATGGGGACATGGGGGTGATGTCCTGGCCTCAGCAGGGTTGGTGCAGAGCCATAAAAAATGAGCAACAAATGAAGGCCCTCTGTCCTGCCAGCTGAGTGCTCTCTTTGCATCCTTTCTTCCCCCTCTTCCCCTCGCAGCATCTCCAGCCAGCAGCCCCATTTCTCTAAACACAGGGAGAAATCACTGCCCTTGTCCTGTCTCCAGGCTGAGACACTCCTCATGCCCCTTCTAGAGCATTCACCCACACCACAGAGCTGTGCATCACCACCATCCTGCACCACAGAGCTGTGTATCACCACCATCCTGCACCGCAGAGCTGTGCATCATCACCATCCTGCACACCCCGGGGTGCAGCAGTGCATCCTCTGCCAGCCAGCAGGTACCAGTGCCCCGTCCCACCAGCTGCAAACAAGCTGTAGCCCAAATTTCATGTGCCCAGTCTCCCCAGCATCTCCTGCAGAGCAGCCTGGCACTAGCAGAGGACACACAGCATTTGTATTCCCACCTCTGCGCTGCTTCCTCTATTTCTCCCTCTCCCAGAGGCAACCTGTGAACAAATGCAAACCGCAAGGAAAGTCTCAGATCTTTTAAAATGAAAGAAATCCCCTCTGGAAGAGAAAGATGCAGAGAGGCGCAGCTGCTGCCAGCGGGGAGCTGCTCCTCGTGAGCATCTCTGTCTGAAGGCGGATTGCAGCCAGAATGAACATTGACCCTGTGAGCAGCGGGTGCTGGTGGTGCTGGGCACATCAGCAGCATCACAGGTCAAGCAGGAGTGAGTGGGCAGAGAAGTGAAACCTTCCTCTGCTATTCCTCTGCAAGAGCGAAACTCCTGGCTGTTTTCATAGAATCATAGAATCGTTTCAGTTAGAAGAGACCCTCAAGGTCATCGAGTCCAATCATAACCTAAATCTAGCACTAAACTATGTCCCTAAGAACCTTGCCTATAGGCCTTTTAAACACCTCAAGGGGTGGTGACTCCACCGCTGCCCCAGACAGCCTGTTCCAGTGCTTCACACCCTCTCCGTGAAGAATTTTTTTATAATATCCAATCTGAACCTTCACTTTCCTTGCATTCCTTGGAAAACATACCCTTAGCAAAGCCCATCTCACCTCCAGGAGAGATGAGCCCCTGCAGGATTTCCCACCAATAACCAGGCACCTGTGAGGAACAAACTTCCATTAAAATCTAAAACGTGAGTGCATGCTGGTGGCAAACACATTGGCATCGCCACGCCGGGAGCGCTGGGCCAGGGAGACGTGAGCTTGCTGAGATGCTCTGGGCACAGCTGCACGCCCCAGGCAGCCGAGTCCTGCGACTCCCGAGAGTGCCCGTGCTCGAGGCAGAGCACAGAAATCATGAACAGTCTGTCTGCAGCACTAGGAACAGAGACAGGGAGAAATGTCAGGATATTTTCAGAGCTCTAGGAGCAATCAACCTCATAAATCATGACCTATTCCCTGCTGAAAGGGTCGTGCAGTCCCGTGGCTACACAGCCCAGGCAGCTCTTGCTACCAACTTCTCATAAAGAAGATCACCCAGAGGAAAAGCAGAGCTCCCAGGTCAGCTTGTGCAAAATCCTGATCCCAGCAAGACAACAGAAGGAGGAGTGGGTCAGGATGACTGAAAAATTGCTGGGTCTCTAATGTTAAATGAATGTCCATGTGCACACAGAGCAGTGTGTTGCACCTGTGTGCATGGGTGGGTGTGCATGAACAACAGAATCATTTCGGCTGGAAAAGACCCTCAAGATCATCAAGTCCAACCGTTAACCCACGCCTTACAATGCCCCATGTCCTGAGAACCTCATCTCCGTCTGTCCAACCCTCCAGGGGTGGTGACTCCACCGCTGCCCTGGGCAGCCCGTTCCAATGCCCCACAGCCCTTTCTGGGAAGAAATTTTTCCTGATATCCTATCTAAACCTTCAGCAATCTGACCAGGATTTGCTTTGAAGTCAGGTTTCCTATTCTACTGGCATGGTTTTCTTTTGGTATGAATTGAAAAGAAAACAAAAACACAGGAAAAGGTCCCACATCAGGATAAACGAAATACTCCATTTTGATGTAATCTGGATTTTTGGGCCCTACTGCAATTCTGTTCTTCACCATAAAAGGAAATTTCAGCGATTCTGAAGTGAAGTCCTCTGACCTCACTGAAATACTTTGGTTTGAACTCTTTATCCAATGCTGAAGTTTGTCAAAAGCAGCACTTCCCTGGAGGAAAAGCTCTCCTCTGACGAATGGGCATTTTCCAAGAGAGATATACTCCATCCGCAAACATTCCCCAACTCTAATAATGGTGCTTTGGAGGATGTTATTATTCAAGCCCCACTTTCCAGGCAGCAGATGTCTGTCACTAGCCTCTAGATAATTTGGATGGATGATCACAGAAAGGCAGGAACAACTCATGCACAACATGTTTTGAGAAGATCAGATGCTTAGTGAAAGCCCTGGGCATCAGGGCAAGGTCCAACAGGGCCAGGACTCCTACCACACTCTAATAAGGGGAAAAAATCCCCAACAAAATGGGAGGGTGAATGTCAACGACTCAGCAAGTACGTTGCTTCATCTTGTAAACCATAGTCCAACAAACAGTAAATAATCTCACAGTGAATCTGACCTCAGGTGCTGATCTAGGAGCTTTCCCAGTGTAATCTCGATGAAGTTTCTCCTCTTACCGACAAATCATCATGTCTGATTTTGGCAAAGAACATCTCCAGCATTTGTTCGCTGACGTCCGGTGCCGTTCTCTGCTTCTCCCAATGCCTCATGTTTCCTGTTTCATGGACTGAGATCTGATGTGTGGCTGTCTTTTTGTACGCATTTAAAAACTGGAGTCAAACAGCCAATTTCCATTGGCATCGTCACACTTTGCTCTTCCAGAGATGCCTCATCAGAGGATCTCAGAACATTTTGCAACCATTCATTAATAAACCAGCCACCTGTCTTGGAAGATAGGCAGAATTATTCTTTAACTGCCTATAAGTAAAATCAAGGACACAGATATTAGCTGGCTTGCTATCGGTCATAAAAAATCTTTGTCCTTGCATAACCCTGTGCTTCACAACTGATATCTTGAGAGAGGTTTTCAGAGCATTATGCAGGTGCACTGGCTGATAGTCAAATAAAAAACAACCCTGTGATGTCTGATTTGTCTTCCAACATTTCCTACTACTGTTCTGCCATCTCATACCGTAGGGGAGAGCATTAACTCTTGGATGGGATGGTCTCTTTGTCCATCAGACCTGCTATAACCACCGGCGATCTTTTCCTCAGCCACAGCAGCAAGAAGAGCGAGTGTCCCCAGCTTTGATGGGGAGGGAGGGAAGCAGGTACCGAGCCCTGCGGTGCACCCGCAGGTTGTGGGATTGCTTTGATGGCTGGCAGCTTGACAGTGGCTTGAAGCAGCACATATTTAGTTGTGCTAAGAGTCTGCCTCTTCCTTCCTCCACTCAGATGTCTGCTTTGAAGAGAACACCAAATGATGGTCATAAATATCGGGCGATAATTAGAGTTTCCCTTCTCTTCCAAGTTTGAGCGCTGCAGAGAAGATGATCCTTCCCCCTGAGTGGGCTCCCACACTGGTCATTGGTGCATCTCACTGAGACACCACTGCGCTTGGCAGCCAGTTCCCTTCAGTAATTCATCTCAAATATTCCTAGTGCTGCTTTAGATTGATGATGTTTTCCCCTTTTCTTTCTCTTTATATTGTCACTTAACTGCGCCGACTTATAAAGCTGTTAATCTTTCACACACATGCTTACGTTAAGCAGCTTAAGAGCACTGCAAACACTTTATCCTCATAAAGATTGAACTGCCCCGATATGAAACTTGTAGCTCTGGAATAGAACAAAATTTACGTACGCAAATAAAAGCTGAAGGTCAGGGACAGGCAGAGAGGCTGTAAATATTTCTGGGCCCGTATTTCAGAGGATCTGAAAATAGGAAACAGGGGTTGGTTGACTCCAAGCCGCTTCTGTGCCCTGAGTCAGCAGGAGCTGAGAGGAACGAAGGTGCAAGGAGGATGGGTTGTGCCACAAGGCTGCGTGGCCCAGATAAGTGACCTCTAGACTGCTGCTGACCCAACCCATCGCAGCCTGGCAGGTCCATGCTCTGGGGGAGCCTGGGTTAGAGAGGCTCGGGAAAATCCCTCGAGGTTTTTCTCCCTGGGAGGAAAACTAAATGCAACCTTTCCTGATGAAAGCTCCAGGGTGAAAACTCTGGAGTGAGCAAGATGCTCCACTGAGCAGTTGGTTATCCCTGTGCGTATACTTTGGTGGGCAACGGAGCCAGACACTGCACCATACGCCCTCTGTCTGGGGTAAGGATCCTCACTGCAGGATGTACCCGGGAGCAGCAATCCAGTTGCTTTGGCCAGTGACCCAGCACCCACTCCCTTTTGAAATGAGGTAATGCCATCTTCGAAGGCAAGAGAGGCAGCTTGAAATGCCCCTGGTTGAATGCTTGGCAGTGTTCGGCTGTAGCTGCGTGGGGTTTGTGCCCTCTGTTCCCTGTTACACTGCTCAAGAGAAGCAGCACAAAATCCAGGCAGCCCTTGGGATAGGCTTGGCCTGGCCTTGGTTCAGGACTCAGCCTATTACACTGGCTGGGCACAGTTCAAGGCTGCCTTTGTGTCAGGAGCTGCAGAAACACTTTGCTGTTAGCTGGCTCTGCTGCGCCTCAAAGACAAGGCCTGGGCAGCAGAGCGAGAGGCTCGGAGACACCTCTTGACATCTCTTATGGCTGAGAAGTGCCCATAAGCACTGTGACCCAGCTGCTCTGAGAAGTGATTTATCTGTGCTGCACTGGTACGCTGCAGTTAATTCAACATATCTAGTCCTTATCACAATACCCCAAGGGCCATGGTCTTTTGGGCCATGCATGGGAGATGCTGCACCCTCTGAGTCGTTCTGATTGTGGTCTCTGTCTGCACTGGGAGTTCAGTCCTGGCGATATTTACTTCTCAGTTCCAGCTCTGCATAGCTGAGGAGGAGTAGGAATAGAAGACCAGTTCTGAGCAGGCCACCCACCCCAGTGAAGGACATGGGACCAAGGTGGCTTCACCAGGGCTGGGATTGTGGCATAACCTGACCCGTACAAGGCTGTAGAGCACATGAAGGTCAAACTTAGTGAACCTCCTGATACCTTCCCTTGACGTGCAGCTCTCCTGCCTATAGACACTTGATCCCATTCCTGTGTGTTGGAAATACACAGAGAGCCCTGGTGTAAATAGGAATTGGACCAGTACATTCCTCTTTTCCCCTCCATTATTTTTTAGTGAATCACTCTGAATTTCTGAGGCAATGATTTCTCTCTCCTCCTTTCCCTTCCCATATGGGGAAAGAAATGGCTGTGAAACCCACTTGGCTTGAGAGCTGCAGTGAAACGGTTAACTTTTCCTAGGGCTTGTGGTGGGGATGCAATTTATAATTGTGTTTTCCAAGAGAGCTATAAACTTGTCTCCTATCAGTTTTCTGGCTGAGGCAGAGAGTCATCAAGAGTTGCATCAGGGATGAGGTATAATTCAACCAATTATAACTGGCAGGTTATGCTGCACTTGTAAAGTACGGATTTTAAAGCCTGCAATTGCTGATAAACAGTATTGCAGGCAGAGCAGAGCAAAAATCTATTCTCAGTGAAAAGGCGAATTGTATCATTTAACCCTTTCTTCCCAGGGGGCCATTGCACGGTTGCCAGTGATGCTCATCCGCCCCTCTGCAGCAGGTGTCGTGGGGAGGGGGTACGTGCGACTGTGTGGGGGCTACGGCTGCGTGGGCATCCACGGAGCTGGGCAGGCAGAGGGGCTTGTCTGGGGCCGGAGTCCATGCAGCCACAGCAGGCTGAGAGTCAATGGGCTGGGAAAGCCCATCTGCAAAGGAGGTGACTTCCCGCCCCACATCTCTGCTGTGCCGGGGGGTTCAGCCCAACACATTTGGCCCGCGGATGCTGCCAGGTCGTGCAGCACAGAGGAGCCCTCGGGAAGTGTGTGGCCTCTCCCTCCATCTGTAAATGCTCTGCCTTTTTATCCTCCGTTTAGATCCAAAAGGGTAATTGTTTCCCTTTAGCAGAATTAATTGTAATCTCACTATTAGATAATTGTCCTTTAGTCTGAGTGCAGCTGCTTTCAAATTACACAGTTACATCACCGGGGGGGTGGGGGGGATACGACTGCGAGACGGCAGCAGCCTCCTGCAGTGAGAAGATGTCTAACTTGAGTCAAACTTCAATAAATGCGGGAGGGAGAGAAAAGGCCGCCTGGGCTGGAAAATAATTCCCTTTTCCTGCTGCTGCAGATGTTCCCCTCACTGCTCCCAGCCCTCCAAGGCCCCTCTTTGGCCACACTAACTGAAGCTCCTCAGAGCCACCGCAGCCAAAGCACCACGGGAGACGGGAGGAGGAAGCAGCAGCAGCTCAGCTGGGTACCAAACACGATGAACTGTGCAAAAACGAGCGGCATTAAGCCCCCTTGTGAAGGAAGAGGATTTTAAGCAGAGCTGAGCAGATGCACCTCCTGTGAACTTCAACCCCAGCTGTGTGTCCTCAACAGTTCTGGAAAATCATTCCTCCCTCCCAACCCAACGGAGCTGGAGGGACATTTTGGGAGCGAGGCCACTAGAGGGCATTCTGGGATCCCCACAAACCCAGGCTGGCGGTGTCTTAATTCTTCAAGGGTTTCTGAGGCTCCCTCCAGACCTGCGACTGCCATCGACCTGCTCAGGTGCTTGGGAAAGAGGGAGGAATCCGCTCCTTTGCAGTCTCCAGGCTGCAGCGAGTTAGGACTATTTCACTGCATGTTCTTGCAAATAGCTGAATATTTTGGGCGTTTTCGTGACTGCCGTGGGCTGTAGGCAATTCGCTTCCATCTCTCGTCACATGAAGAAAACCGCATGCCACAGACACTTGGTCATTTTTGGCCTGGTGGTCCTGGGAGATACACCTTGGACAGCAAATGGTGGGCTTGTGTCTGTTGCTTGTGAGGAATGCAGGACAGCAAAGAGGGATCTGCTCATTTGGAGGAGATGCAGACACCACGGCGCCAAGCTTTGACATGTGCTTTTTGCACTCTTGTTTTCCCCAGGCTGGAGTCAAGGAGTCTTTTTGTCATCTTCCGTTCTGTGGATTTTCTTCTCGATGTTTCTGCCCACACATTAACTCCATTCTTGTGCTTATTCCATTTTATTTCTCCTGGCTTGCTGGCCGGTGAGCCAAGGAGGGACGTTTTGCTCTTCCCTCCCAGCAGCAGTCCCTGTTCTGGCTGGTGGTGCTTCTGGTGCCCCTCTGTGGGAAGGCAGTGGGTTCATTCTGGGCCAGACAGTCGTGAAAAATGTGGTTACCAGTGCAGGAGGGATGCTACTGATACCCCTGAGAGATGTTTCCTTAACTTCTAAGACTCCCTGTAATGGAAATTCCACATCTTCCTCAGGCAATCTATACCAGTGCTTCCTTACCCATCCTGCTAGATGGGCTTTCCAGGCGTTACCATGAATCTCATGCAGCTTGCGTTCATTTATTCCTGCCTTATCCACCCCAGGCATGGAGGACACATTATTCTCATTTCTATATCAATCCCTTACACCCTTGCAGACCGATACTGCGCCTTCCTTTCTCTAAGCTGAACATGCCACCTTTTCCTATCTTCCTTTGGAGGATGCGTTCCCAGGCCTCTGATCATTCCTGTTGCTCTCCTCTGTGTGCTCTGCAAATGCCCCACACCTTTCTTGAAGCAGAAGTCCTGAACCTCATTGGAGGTGCCTGCAGGGCAGTGTTTGCACATCTCATTATGGTGGTCACCTTCTTGCCAGCAAGCTGGTCACCCTAATCAAACCAGGTCTTCTGCTGCAGAACTGCTACCAGATCTTTGTTTTCCACCTCAGACCTTTCTTGTCAGTTCCTGCTTCATTTTGCATTTGTCCCTTTCCAACAGGGACAAAACAGCTTTGTTCCTGTGTCCCTCCAGGTTTCTCGCGGCTGAGGATGCTGACGAGGTGGGACAGTGGAACTGGTGGTGTGACCCTCTGATCTGCTAAAAAGGGCTGAGAATGCAGAATTTTCTGCCCTGGCCCAAAAAAATGTGAAACAAACAGCCACAAATGGTACAAAAGCAATGTCTGTGTAACCAGTGGTGTTCTCAGCTGTGATAATGCTGTGAAATGATACCTGCTATTGTGAGCTTAGAGAAGAAAGGTCTGAGGGGCTGAATAAATACAAATAACATAAAATGGTGCTGAGAGTCCTTTTCAGTTAATAATCCCGAGTATCCAAGATTAGGCATTTCCCATAAAACCTTCATGTTTTCAGTCATTTTATGAAATGACAATATAACAATAACAACATGACAATGGCTTTATAATAGGACAATAGCATACACATCTTACACATGAGCAAGACCTATTTTTTTGCCAGTAAAGTTGCAGTGAATTGATCCATGAAATAAATAAATAAAAAAGATAAAACCAGGGTTGTTTTCCTGAAGACTTTCTTAAGTCAAAAGCAGATGACTGGGTTCAGCAAGAAAATCCCTGGAGTATATTCTAGGTGTGGTTTACTCAAAACCTTCATTGGTGCTTCCTGGACTCAAAATCTTTAAAACAACGAGGCACTTAGAGGATTTGATAGTGTCTTTCCCCATGTTTTCAGTGAGGTTTAGGCATACCAGATTTGTGGGGAATTTGTTTATAAAGGATCAAAATACATAAGAAAGGAGCCACATTGTGTAAGAACTGAATTATGTGTGCATGATGCACAGCTACAGGTAGAAATCACATCCCACAGAAGAACTCAGTCTAAAGGGAGAGGATATATTTGTGTGAGGTGAAAACTTAACCCTTTTTGCTTTTGATGAGTTGGGGAGTGTTCCTGTGTCCATTTGGGGCTCTGGGTAGATGTGGAGGTCAACCAAGTTGACAGAGGTTTTTGGCTGGCTGCTGTGGATCTGGTGGTCGGGGATGGGTGTTGGTGCTCTGCGTGTGCTTTATTGCCTTGCTGTAAGGTCAGTTCAATATCTCTCATGTGCTTGTTGGGACACTGCCAAAAAGCAATGTAGCAGGACAAGGACAATGCTGAGATGAGGAGAAGTGGATGAGCTCAGTGCTCTCAATGTTAATTATCAGGCGTGATCGGCCTTGTTAAGAACTTCCCAGGTCTGGAACCGCATTGTCTCACTTGTTTTTTGCCACGATGGTGGTGGAGAAATGAATGGTATCTACCAGGGCCCAGCTCCTCAGAGGGATGTAAGTGCGCAAGATAACTTCTGTACTGAAATTATCTTGTGGTGTGCACAGGAGTTTGGGATGTGTGGACCCTTTTATTTGACCTTATATCTGCTCCTGTGCAAAGTGAGCTCTGCAAAGTGAGCCTCAGCCTGGTTGTGTAGCAGGGCTGGACTGAACAGCACCCGTGAGGCTGAAGAAGAACTAAACATGTGCCAGAAACTGGGGCTTTTCCCATACTGCTTGGGTTGCTTCATTTTTCTGAGACAACCCAATAAGACATGAACTGCCCTGTTAGAAGGGAAAGTGAGAACTCTGCAGTATCTCTGCTCTGAGCAGAGCCCCGGGGACACAAGTGGGACAGGGAGGTGATCACTGGTGTGCAGCAGGATGCAGAGGTGTTGGACACAGCAGCGATTCTGGAGGGGGAGCTGGGACCACTAGAGGGAAGCACGAAGCCGTTCACACTAATGGCTTCGGAGGATGGAGGTGGAGAGCCTGAGACCTGGCAAAAAAGGAAAAGGAGCTGCAGGTATGGGAACAGAGTCATCTGCTAGACTGCTGCTGATTTGTGAGCTACCTCCTGTATATGCTGGGTATGTCCAGCTGAGCAGGCAGGAGTGCAAATGCACTTATCAAGGTGCCTAGAGAAAGGAATTCTCCTTCCCTTGTTGCCAAAGCTTGTGGTAAAGGCTGTGAGACTCCACTTTCCTGATCTGCAGGAGCTCAAAGCAGAGGCAGTGACTGCTGCTATAGGGGAAAGTCACAGCAGCGCTTCTTTCTTCAGGCACAGGTACCACAGTAGGCCTGGCTGCAGCTCTGGCATGTGTTGAGTCTCCCCTTGCTTCCAGTCTTCACACATCTCTTTTTTTTTTTTTTTTTTTCTGGAAAACTCTTTGCTAGGAGAATATTTGAATATTTCAAATCCTGCTTGAACCATAGCCCATGAGCTGTTCTCTCTCCATTTCCTGGCTGAAGAAATGGAGGTCTGAGCCCATGCGCCTGCATCTGTTCATGGGAATGCCTTGAGGCGTTGAGTGTTAATGCACTCGCTGTAGACCACAGTCTAGTGTTTCTTAATCGTACTAAATCACAGAAAATGACATCTGCAAGCGAACAGAGACATCTTTATGCACTGACTGAGCCAGAGCAGAGGAACATCTCACAGTGCATAAGACAAGGAGCCTGCAGCAAGAGCTCAGGAATGACCCCTCTGACTTCTCCCCAGCTGTAACAAGAGCCTGAGGATCTGGGATTGCTCCTCGCGGGTGTCCTTGCTGGCTATCTGGGCTGTGCCGGTGCTCGCTGGCTCTGCTGGGATCTGCTGACTGTGCAGAGCACCACGGCACAGCTCAAGGATGGGCAGCCAGGCTGGGTGCCCTGTGGGCTGTCACCGCAGCTGGGTGGTGATGGGGGGGACGCAGCTCTGTCCGTGGCTCCTCTGAGTCTGCAAACCCAGTGCCAGCTCTCCTCTAGAGATGTTTTACTACCCTTTGTCCAAGAATATGCTGTTCTCATGGACTTGCAAGTGGAAGCCGCACCAGCATCGATTGGGACGGCTCATGCAAGTAACCACAACAGGATTTTGGAGTGAACTACGGATAAACACTGCTACTCAGCTTCCTGCCTTTACCTGAGGTTTTCCACTGAGCAATAGCTGCTCTGCTCATCGCTCGGCAGAGCTGCTTTCCTGGCTGTGATCCTGCTCAGAGAGTCTCTTCATTTGTGGAAGACAGGATGGACAGCAGCGTGCTGGATTACACACAGCTTCTTGCAGAAGCGCCTGTTATACAGGATACTTGCACATAGTAGGAGTGCTTTGGTGTGGAATTTGCTTGCCCCTGTTGCAGTAAAGCAGTTGGTCTCGCACAGTGCCAGTAGCTCTGCCCCATCCCCGCTGAGCACCACTGCACGTCACACAATGACCCTTCCGGCCTCCGCAGCACGGACACGCTAAACCCAGGAGGTGGAGAGAATCTAAAACAGCAAAAATCCAACATAATGAGGCTTTCAAACCAAAAAAGGCCAAAGGTGATTGTTGCTTCTAATTGGACATGCACTGGTATCAGGTGGATGGAGGTGAGATAAAGGCTTCGGGTCAGGAACAGCAGGTTGAATGTGCTCCCCGCATCCCCTCCATGACTCGGTAGGGTAGCAGGGCCAGGCAAGTGCATCATCCAGGCTGCACTGCTGGAGAACAAACCTCTCAGAGCCCTGAACCCCTTCTCGAGGAAACTGAGACTGGCAGGAAAATCCCAGCAGATACACCTCCAGTTGTGTTTTTTCCCCACCTTAACCTGACCCATTGCTCCTGAGGAAAGCAGGGCTTTTAAAGGCTGGAGTAGGAGGACAAATAACAGAGTTAGTGCATGGTCAGCTCTGTGTTTGGCTCTTGACACCAGGACCTCGCTGCAGAGGTGCCGGTGCTTTGGCGAGAGCTCCAACCTGAGCCGGCTGCTCATTTGTCACGGGCTCCGCGTTCACGCTGTGGTCTCCGTCTATGAGCACTCAGCTGCCTTGTCATCAGCCAATTCGATCCATCAGCTTCTTGACAGGCTCGGAGAATAAAAATAACCACCCATTTCTAAGTGCCTATTATGGCACTTTGAAAAATGCCTCCGCAGGCGAGCCTGAATTATTCCCAAAGTACTCATTTTTTAAAAACGTTATTTTAATGTAATAAATTATTTGTACTGAAGAGTAAAAGATTATCCGTGTACCCTGATAGCTCTCTGCACAGCGAGGGGCGCGGGCCTGTGCCTGCCATGGGGAGGGCAGAGCAGGGAGCTGCGGAGGAGACATCCCAGTCTTCTCATCAGCTCTACTCATGGGGATGCTCAAATGCCCCCAAGACCCTCCACACCTCAATGTGTCAGGCTGGGTCTGCACAAGTGAGCATGAACACACTAAATAAATAAACTTTTTTTTTTTCCTGTAGTATTCCATGATATTTTTAATACCTTTTTTTTTTTTNATGATATTTTTAATTCCTTTTTTTTTTTTTTTTCCTAATTCTGCTTTGGTTTAAGCTAAGCCCCGAACTACTTGTCCTTCTCATCCTTGTCTTGGTGAAAAATAAGAGGATGAAACCTTATTTTGGCTGAATGTTTTGGATGAATCCAATGTTTTGGATGAATCCAAAACATGATTTTTTTTTTTTTTTTTTTTTTTTTTTTTTTTTTTTTTTTTTTTTNAGCAGTTTGTAAAATATGGATTGAAAGAGGCTCCAGCTCATGTTTCAAACAACTCTCTCTGGGAAGCCAGACCCCAGCGTTGGCTACTGGGCTCCTCGAGAACGTGGGAAATCATCACTGCTGAAGCTGTGGGGACACGGGGGAGGCTGTAACTGCAGCCTCAGCCACGACACAGGGGAAATGCTGCTGTTCACTGGTGGGAAGGAGACCCCTCCAGGTTGCCCCAGCTCTGCTTTATCCCCACATCTGTCTCATGAGTTTGTGCACAGAGCCGTATGGGCTCTGGGACCGCTCTCCATCACCCTCCCACTGCAGGGGCTGGACCCCACCACGTCCCAGGGCCCTTCTCCCCGCCAGACCTCCCCTCCCCGAGTGCCTTGATTACAGGGTAGCCATTCAAATCATTTTAATGAGCTCAGCCTGCTGCTGTGAGGCACCAGTAACTATGGCAACTTCATTCAAAGGTGGCGTGCGTGCGTGGCGGCTGTGTCAGGATTCGTGTTTCGGGGAGATGATTGGAGGAGACGGGCGAAGGTGGGAGTCCTTCGGGAATTTGGGCTTGTTTGCACGTGGGGTTTCGTTTAAAGCAGCGACAGGTGCCACTCTCGAGGGGCTGAGGTCTAACGTAGGCATTCCCCTTTAGTCCAGGGACCCGCTGTCCATGGTCCCAGGAGACCCGGGGACCCTACGCAGTGACAGAGCACAGTGCAGTGATGGGATCCCTCCTCTGCATCACCATCCCACCCATCACCTCGCAGGCATCAGCAGTTTGGTCTTGAATCCTAGCAAAGAGCTTGGCCCTTGCTTTCTTCTCGCACCCAGTGGAAACAAGTTTCCACCTGAGGCTGGTGGGGGAGTGTTGCTGGTCTGAGGGCAGGATCAGGCCCATGGTCCCACCTGAGGCAACACAGCTGAACCCCGCACGGTGCTGCTCACTCTTTGCCACCCCGGCCGTGCTGTCCATCTCGCTTACACCTGGAGAAGTCCTAAGGCACTCACAGAATTTACAAGCGTTTTGTCTGCTTTGTGTTAGCATCATGGACAGCCAGAGCAGGCACATTTTCCTAGTAAATCACTGCCATCCCACTCTGGGCTGGCTTACACAGGGCACTGGATTCAGGGAGGAAATGATTCTGATGTTTCAGTGCCACTGGCAACCATAAAACCTTTGTCCAGCTGCTGCAAACCTCTGTGGTCATTTACTTTATGCAGGTAAAATAAACAGGGCAGGGGCCTGGGCTGCGTCACTACCCAGCGGGTTCAGTTGAGGGTCCCACCCCTGCGCGGTTTTGCCTGGATCCAGCTGGTATCTTCACACTGCAGCTTTGGGGAGGCTCTTTCCCCATGGGAAACACGGGTGAGGCTGCTTTGTTTTGAAGGAAAGCGCTTCTGGGCTGCACGGTGTGCTTGCTTGTATCAGTGGCCTTATTTCCCTCTCAGCCTCTTTGGTGTAAACAAATCCTACAGAAACCAGAGCTCTTCTATAGATTCCACTTCTAATATACCATTACATGCCCACTGAGAATCGGGGTGGCGAAATTATGCCAGACTCACATGTGTGCATCTTGGATCAGTGTCTGGTCCCAGCTGAATTTCTCAAGTTAAGTCTCAGTGAGGTGTAAGGATTCTTTTAAAAACCTCCTGCATTGCATCAGCAATAAATTTGTGTTTATAGGCTGGGTAGCCGAAGCCTGTTTTTAAGGAAAATGCGAATGAATAGGGAACTCGGGCTGGGTGGAAAAGTGGGGATTTCAAGGGTCACGGGTTGCAGCGAAGAAAACCCTCCCCATGTACACTGTGCCTTGAAGTCTGCTCAACCTTAGGCTTGTAGAAATAAGAAAAATGAGAAATGTTCTCAACATTATCTCTGGATCTGAAAAAAAATTTCCCGCTGAGGCTGGAGCTGTTCCTGACTTTGTCTCCTTGCCCGTTTTAATTAATCCAGCTAGGATCACGGTTACTGGGAACATAGCACGGGAGACGCACATAGACAAGAAATCAGAAGGGAAGCATAGTAGGAATTTTTGGAGGAAATGTGGTTTTTTCCACTGGAAAATGCTGATTATTTCAAAACTGACACTTATTTTAAGAGAAGGTCGGTTTTGATTAATTTATTGAGTCAGAAAAAAATTTGGAAGGAGTTCTAAATTTGTCAAAATGAAGTGTTTTGACATTCTCAAATGAGAAAAAAAATCTATTTTCCAGTTCAGATGACCTCTTGTTTTGAAATTTAAGCTAATTACAATTAAACATTTCAAGAAGATGAATACTTTGAAATCAGACTTGGAAGGGAGACTCAGCTCGCGTATGTTTTTAAGATTTTGACTTTTCAGGACAAGCTGTGGTGGAATCCTTTGTGCAAGGATTCTCCTCATCTCGACTCGGGATGACACACAAGAAAATGCAGCCTCGTCCTGTGAGCTGGACTCGTCTCTCATCCAGTGCTGCAAAAGCTTTTCCTTTTTCCACGTTGACAGCAGGTGGACCAGGGCAGTTGAATCAGGATGCAGCTGATAGTGATGGGCAAACTGCTCCGATGGTGCACGTGGACACACAGCTCCCCGAAAGTTGATTTTTAAGATGATTCTGTTGGCTGCTGAACCCATCCCGAGCAGACCCTGCTTTGCAGAAGGGAAGGAGAACGCCCCTCCATCGCACACAAGGTGCAGCTGCAGCCAAAGAGTGAACAGCAGTTGATGGTCCAGGGATTTGGAGAATTGAAGTTAGCTCCCTGCTCCAACAAAAGATCGTGAAAAAGTTGTTTGAAGCTCAGAATCCCAAGATATTAGGTACCTGTTGGGTGTGAGGTTCTCCTCTGTGCTGCTGGCTCTTTCGTTTCCCCCTGTGAGTGCCTGTTGGTCACCAACAGCCCCACTCATTGCGTCCCGTCTCTTGGGCGATGGACAGACTGTGAGCCTCAAGTGCGAAGGTGACGTGAAGGTGTCTCTAACTCAGCATTTCATCTGAGAACAGCTGCACAATCCGGGCTTCTCCCCTCCGTCCCCAGCCCCAGCTGGTCGCCAGGAGCCCCACAGCTCTCACAGGCTGAGGATTGGGAAAGTTGATGGGCAGCAGATCTGTGAGCAGCCTGGCTTGGCTGTGTTGGCAGAGGATGCTCCACGCTCTTCTCCTGGCATGGAGCAGCTCCAGGCGAGCAGCAGGATGGGTGGGAGCTGCCAGCTTCCCCGCTCCCTCCCGTGCTGGGGAGAGCCGCTGAGCACACATGGCCTCCGGGCTCTAGAATCTCCAGCCACAAATCTCTCCTCTAATTTGCATTTGTGCTCGTTGGAAGCGATTACATTTTCCTGGAAGGATTTGACCCTCTGGCTGCGATGGCAGCGCTTCTCCGAACGGCTGCTGGCTGGAGGTTCGGCAGGTCACAGCCAGCGAGAGACGGGACCTCTCTGCCTTCCCATCCTCGGAAGCAGCTGTGGAGGCTCCTGGCTCGCAGGGTGGGCACAGCAGTGCAGAGGAGGAGGTGGTTCACCCCCAAGAGAAAGCACGCAGGGGAAGAGGACAGAGAACAAAGATGCAGAGAGTCTGCCTCGCCAGCCTGAGACAAAAACCAGACAGGATGGAGGATGTGACACCGTATCGCATCAGGCATTTGTGCAACACCAGTGCTGCGGGACCAGCCAAGGTTCAGAGGTTTGGAGGCTCGCTCAGAGCCAGGACCTCTCTGGACTTGCCTGGGAAGTGTGTGGGAGATGAGCTATGCCAAGCAGGCTCACCGCGCGGCTCCAGGATCTGGCAAATGTGCTGTAACCGGCACCTTCGCGGGGAGTGAGTCTTGTCCCTCTCCAGCCCCACAGAACTCCCGGGAATGTCTCAGCAGTTCAGATGGCAAAAACATCCTGTTAACTTTGCAGAGCCCAGGAGCAAGAGAGGAATTCACCTCTTGTCTTTGTCTTAGGGAGGCAGGTCCCTGAGAAGCTCTAAGGAAGGAGTTCCCAAGGGTGCCAGAGGCAGAGACGCATGCAGCTGTGAGGTGCACAGCTGGAGACCAGACAGATGTTGCTATTCTGGGTCTTAGGACCTAGATCTGATTAGCTCAGAGTAATGAACATTACTCTTAGCTCCAAAGCCTGTTGCTATCACTTCTATTAATCCCCCACCCCCAACTTCTGGGCATTTCTCTGCACCTACTTATAGGACTGTAGCAAAGCTACGGATGGTCCAAGCTGCTGGCATCTGCCTGAATTCCCTCTGAGCACACTGCCCTGTCCCATGGAGGGAGATGAGGCACCTTCCTGGGAGCCTGTTCCAGTGTCCAGCACCTCTGGGTGAAGAACCTTTTCCTCATGTCCAACTGCCCCTCCCTGGCACATCTTCTGCCATTCCCTGGGTTCTGTCCCTGTCACAGAGAGGAGAGCTCAGCCCTGCTCCTCCTGCTGCCCTGCCAGGGAGTCCCGTGTCCTGAGCTGGGACAAACCTGTTTATTCACGATGTGAATGTTTAGGGAGGCAAGAGGAGAACCAGATGTGACAGCTGGGTGCTTCTGTGCTCCTCCTGTGCCGTCGAGGTCCAGAGGACAGAGCCAACCCCTGGCCATCCATCCCGACGGGTGTGGGTCCTGCATGGCGATGTGGGGCTGCTGCCCTCTGCCTTCCCCTGCAGCAGGTGCTCTGCACGGGGCTGTAATTACAGAGATAACTCACACCATGTCACCCAACAATGATACATGAAAACGCGACATAAACCCGTCTATCTGGTGCTCTCGATTTATCTTTCTGCCTCTCTATTTATTTCTTCCTCCAGCCTATCGCTCGGTACCGTGCAGGAGCTGGAAATGCCAGCTGCTGAAAATGCAATTTGTTTTGATTCACCGCCATCTCCCAAAATATCTCCGTGACCTCTTGAATTTTTTTGCAATGAATTATGATAATGATGATTTTTATTTCTATTAACAAACTGCAGTAGCTCAGCATGGCCAGGAAATACAGAAAAAAATACCCTAACCAAACATATATATATATATGTATATAAATATATATAACTTTTTTTTTTTTTTTTAATAATGAGGCTTTAAAACAGTATCAAACAGGGGTGGCTTTTCTCTCTTCTCTTTTTCTAAAAGGCATCAGTGCCAAATTTCTACCCTAATTGTAACAATGCTTCTCCTAATGAAAGAATTCATTTGCCTTCTCTAATCAGCTGGCTGGCTTCGGAAATTGCAGCCGATCGGTGTGGAGGAGGGGCTGCAGTGAAGGTTTGGAGGAGGCAACTCACGGTTTCCAGGGTACCTCAGGAATTAAGAACGTGCATCCGCAGGAGGTGCAAGTCGGTGATGCTGCTGAGAACCACATGGCAACGCTGGTTTGTGCCTTTTTGAGGAATCCGGCCCCCAAGTCCCGGACACCTTCGTGCCCCCGTGCAGCCCCACTCTGCTTCCAGGAGGGGGAATCGCGAGCTGCATCCAAGGGTGGAGAGGAAAAAACCACTGCTAATGCAAAGTGATTTCAAAGCACGTTAGTTTATTCTTATTTCTTTCTTTCATGGGGAAAAAGAGAGGTGCTCAGCCAAGAAGGTGGCTTCTCCTGGTCCCTGTAAGGCAGCAGAAACGGAATCTCATAACCATATACAAAGACTTACTCAACAGGAAATAGCATCAGGCAATGTGGGACCAGTTCCAGGCTATGGATAACTGAAATTTAAGCCCAGCTTTTATGAAGCCTTGGGAGAGCAGAGAATTTGCTGACTGGTGGTCCAAATGCTTCTGACTGTGAGACTGACCTTGGCTTTGTGTTGGGAGGGATGTCACCCTGCACTTGCGGGTGACAGGTACCCTCCTGGCAGTACACACAGTCCGTGATTTATGAATCAAAAAGCACCTTGAGTCTGGCCATGGCTGGGCAGGGTAGGATGCTATGTCCCAACATCCCGTTTGACTCCTCAGCAATCCCCCCAGCATCAATTTTCCACCCTGCTCTGTCCTCTCCAATCATCGTAGTGCTGGGATTTGCAGACTCACTGACACACGCTCTTGCCTCTTGTTTTCACAAGTTTTTGGGAAGTGCAAGAGGAGCTCTGAGAGTGAATGGGTGAGACCCAGCAGCTCTGGATCAGCCCTGGACAGGGGCTGAGTCTGGGATGATCGGGTGTTGAATGTGATCACCGGGTGTTTCTGGTAAGAATGATGCAACTCTTTCACTGTATGGTGAAATCAGCAAAAGGGTTTACGCCCCAAATAAACTAAATAGAGCTGGCTAGCAGCACTTTGGGGTTGTCCTGTGCAGGGACAGGAGTTGGACTCGGTGATCCTTGTGGGTCCTTCCAACTCAGGACATTCTATGGTTCTATGACATGTGCACTTAGAAGGTTCCATGCCCATCTGGACAGGTACCCTTGGTCCAGAGGGACACACGGCCACAGTCCTGGATGCCGGTGCATGCAGGGATGCAGGATCGCTGGTAACGCTGTGCTGGCAGCTGGCGAAGGCCGGGGATGAAGGATGCTCACACGCCGAAGCCGTCAGCGCCATGGGTGCTCATGTGACAGTCGCAGGGTATCTGTTTTCCCTTCAATGGTATAAATGCTCTCTTCAGAACAGCACATTCCCCGCCACCGCTAATGAAAACACATGGTGCATTTATGCAAAAGCTCCTTCTCATTCTTGGTAATGACATTGGTGGTGGCAGCTCCTGTCTCCTCCTGCTGCCTCGTTCCCTCCCAAGCACCCTTGTCATTTCCCTTCCCTTTATCGACAGCCTTTAATGGGATGAGTCTTTTGCCAGCAGAAAGGAGCCAATGTGTTCTCAGCGGCTGTCAAAGGCACTTCGACTGCATAAAGAGCCTCCCATGTGGTCTCACAGTTAAAATATATATACATACAACAGACAAAACTGTCACCAACGTGCCAGAACCATCATTAGCACTTGATCTTCCTAGCACAGAGGACATGCCTCAGCTAGTTATTTTCATCCTAAACCCTTTTTTTTCTGTTTTTGTTTTATTTTGGGAACTGGGCTGGGGAAGGGTACTTTATTTCCCCTACACCACATGGAAGAAACAACACAAACCTGGTGGGCACATTATGTTCTCAGTAAGGAGCTGTGGCATCTCTATGAGATGCTTTTAGAAAGCATCAGACACCCTCCCAACCTGCCTACCCCCCTGCCACCCTTTGATAAGCTTTAGATGAGAATAAGCTTGCCGGGAAGTGCAGGAAAGGGAAAAACTACACAGCATCAAGAGGGAGCAATAATGTGAGGATGCACTGAACGAGGAAAAGAGCTGTTTTCTCTGATAAATCAGCTCAGGGGGGCCCTGCAGCACCTGCTGCTGTTGATGAGAGGCTTAGCAGGCAGACCTGGCCGTCTGCAATTGCCGTTATTGGAGGAAAAGGTGCCTTTCCTCTGAATCGATGCCTGTTGTTCTCCCACCTCTCTGCTGTGGATCTGATGCATCTGGATGTCTCTAGAATGGAGGTGATTCAATGGATTGATCCCACCCTGTGTGCTGGGGACACCGTGCAAAACGAGGGAGATGTGTGGTCCAGCTGCAGCAGCAGCAGGTTCACTGCCTCTCTGCAGAAGATCTGCCTGTGGCCTGCCTGCTTCCCAGCTGTGCTTACGGTCTCACCCATGCGGAAAATGTTGGACATTCGCACGTGCTATCGGATGCTGGAGAAAGGAGCTGGCTCATCTGGATGTGCTGAGAGGTGCTGAGGCAGGTACCGCTTCCCTGCCTGCAGGAGAGGAGCTCTGCTGGCATCAGCAGCGAGACGTGCAGGATGCGGGTGGACATGGCAACCCAGTTACGGGTATCTCTGCACCTTCTGCTGTCCAGACATCACCTCCAGCGCACACACCCAGAGATATATTCCAGTACATCTCTAGAGAATCCATCCATCGTCTTCTCCACATAAATGTGGCTTGGGAGCACAGTTCTCTGTGCAAACCCTGTGCTTAACCACCACGGAAAAACGGGCAGAATCAGCCCGGAGTGATGAATATGTTGGAAGATGCCACACGGTTTCACCGGCAGAAAGAGTGGCTAAATTCATCTACTAAATTATTCACTGTGAATTTTTGCTCCGTTCTAGCAGACACACATCCAGCAGCTATATAATAGGGAAATTCAATATATATCATAGTAGTTAGACACGTATCCATTACGCACAGCAGTTGTTAATCTTCAGTGAACATATTTAATAATAGCTATTTATGTAACATACATTAACTACCCCTTTTAAACTGAAATTGAATGCATATTTGAGAACCTTAATTCAAAGCACTACTTAAAGCTGAGTCTCTGATTCAGAGTAATAAGGATTTCGAAAGAGGGGTGTTTAAGTACTTTGGAATTAAAAAAAAAAAGATGACTGGAAGGAAAACCTTTAAAAAATACCCATCCAAGGAGCTGTTTCGCACGTGAAATCTGTGGGCTGTGGGGATGCCCTGTTGGCAGCGCTGCCAGAGCCACAGCCCGCAGTGCAGCGCTCCCTTTCATGTCTCTCCAGATGTGGGTCCAGAACTGCCCAGGCTCGAAGGCAGATCCCGCCTGGGACTGAACGCAGGGACAGACTGACAGCTTCTGGTCTTTATACTTCTTGTCTTTACCCCTTTCCTAATAATTCCTAACATTCGATTTGCTTTTTCTAACCACTTGCCAAGCACAGAGATGACATTTTCAAAGACACATGTATTATAACACCAAGATCTTGTTCTTTAGCAATGACAGGCGGCTCACGGTGCTTTATTTAATTCGTAGTTAGGACTGTATTTTCCCACGTAAGTTAGTTTCCATTTATCTACATTAAATTTTATCTGCCATTTTGTCACCCGTCACTTGATATCATGAAGTCTTTTTGCAGCCCTTCACAATTGGCTCTTGTCTTTACTACCAAAATAATTCAGTTTCTCCAGTTCTCAGCTGTAGGTATTATTCCAAGAAAGAAAATTGATGCTAATAAGCCATCTGTGGTGGCATCCGGCACAGCTAAACCAGGTCAGCTTCGGAAGGCAGGAGGGAATAAACCTCTGTGTTATCCTTGATGGGACACAGAGTTCTCAGCATCCAGGTCAAACCTCTTCTCTCCACCTTAGACCCATCTGGGCAGCGATCAGGACTCTGACAGCGGCTGAGGGGCAGAGTCTGGCTCTATGCAGAGCCCCCAAGGCTCCAGGTAGCCTGCTTAGGCATGGACTACCCCTAATCCTCCTTTTTATTCCTGAATTTGGGCTCCTGAGACTTCCCAGAGCGCTGCTGCACGGACACGCGGTCCCAGGAAAGCCTCCTGATAAACCTGGAGGGCTGGAGCTGCACAGCGGGATGTACATGGAGCTGGAGGTGAAGGGAGGGGGAAGATGAAATTGCGACTGTTTTCCTTGCACTCAGCATGGGAGATGGAAGCAACTTGCTGGGTCACCACCAGCGATTCATCCCTGCAGGGTGCAAACCCCTGCCCCGCTGTGCAACGCGTGAGAACGTGATGTTCTACCTGCGTGATGGATGGTGTCACACCAGGGGCACCGACACCCCTGGGAAGAAGGACTTGTCTGGTCTAGCAGCGTGGGGACCGGGAATGCCCCAGAGGTGGCATGCGTGCTTGCTTTGCTTCGTGGTTCCCATTCGAGGCTGCTGGGAAGCTGGGCAGGGAAGGGACCTTCTCTGCCACAAGTTACGTGGTGTTTCTGTGATCTGGGAAAACAGCCTCGCTGGCCTCTTTTCCAAAGATCAGGCCAAGAAAAGCTGCAAAGACAATGCGGTTTGATTTTCCGGCCAGGAGGGAGGACTTCACCCCTCTCGAGGCCAGCGTTTCTGCTTGATCACAGCAGATCCTGCTGCGAGACATCCAAGCGGGTGAACAGCTTTGAGGGATGGAGAGTCCCGCACGTGCCAGAGCAAGCTGTTGGAGGGGTTTATCTCTCTGTTAACACTGGCACTCAGCTCCCCCTCCCCGTTTGTCTGGCCGTACCCTCCAGCTTCCAGCTGATATTCTGCCTTTGTCTGCTGGCCAGCTGGCTTTTTGGTGTCTCCTCCTCTCAAAGGCACTTCTAAACTCAGATTAATCAGATATTAACATTGCAGTGAGGTTAATACCTTGCACTTCTTTCTTCTCCCATTGCACAGCAGGTTTCCAACACCTCGGCCCATCCCCTGAGTTATTTTCTGATGATTTCCAAATTTACCGGTGATATTTATAAACTATGGACCTCTGGCACAGATGGGGAGTTGAGCCTTGGTAAGTCGTGTCCAAAGGTGATGCCATGTGCCTGCTGCAAACCGGTATTTCCCTGCTCCTGGAGCCAAGGGCTGTTTCAGGTCTGGCAGCCGCATCACGGTGCCTTCTGGTTTATTCATTATCCACAGCATCCGCATCAAGGCTTTTACTTTATAGGATGCAGACACCTCTCTCTGCAAAGGCCAGATTGTTCCTCAGATTTGGAGGGGGTTTTGGCCTTTTTTGAAAACCTAGGAAATTAATTTTCTTTTTTTTCCACGTGGAAAAGAGATTCTTTTCAGTTCATTTGCAAACTGTGCATTTGTTTGTTTGTTTCTAACGTTATTCAAGCTTGGAACAAAGATAAAGTTTTTCCAAATTATTGTCAAATTGATTTTTAAAGGGTTTGGAGTCAACATTTCGTTTGACAGTATTGGAATACTTTGCTTCAGTCAAGCTTCTGGATTTTTCAAAATTAAATGGAAGGGAGTTTTTAAACTGAAGAATGTTTCAGACCCAAAAAATCAAAACATTTCATTCTGAACATGTCAAAACTGGCCACTTTAAATGTTTTCACATGTTTTTTTCTCCAATAAACAAAATTGGGCAAAATCACCATAATTTTGCAAAATACTTCAGAGCTGACAAACTTGCGTTTCCGCCATAGAAAAGTTGCACGAAATAAAATTCATTAGTCTCCACTCCCAGTGTGGCATTCAGGGGAAAAAGGACCTCCAAAAATGCAAACACGGGAATTCCCAGGCAAAAATGAATTCATTCGTTTTCCAGACAAACAGCATTTCCCGCTCCTAATTTCTGCTGATGAATTGCAGCTCGCCCTATCAGCATGCATGGCGCACAGCGTGCAGCGCCGACAGGCAGCGCCTGATTTCTGCCTTGCCTTTCAGGTCTCCACTGGTCTGCAGTGGTTCGAACTGGGCAGCATCCCCTCGGTGCCAGCGTCCTGGTTAATCACCACGGATAATTGCCCTTCCCTCCCTGGCCGGGAGCTGCGTGGAGTCCACCGGCCTCATTTCGCTGAAAGCCTCAGATGAGACGTAAAAACACCTCGGCACAAATCTAAACAATGTGTCTGCTTAATGGTCGCCGAAGGGGCATTTTCCTTCGGAGCAAATCCATCACGGCGGTGCGTGCCGAGCTCCAAGGGTTGGCTCTTTGGGCTGAAAAGGCTCTGGCACGCTCAGCATCGCTCACCGGCTGCAGCAACACCCGCTGCTGCACTCCCGAGTGAGATGGGATTTGTACCAGCTGCGACTAAGCACCCTCCAAATATTAATGCCGCAAGCCTGAGGTTAATTAGCCTCCATAAATCAACGTGAGGCTAGGTCTGGGTTTGGGAGCAACCCACGCCTGCTCCCCGGTAACCTGTTCCTGCTTTCTGCCCCTGTCCCCTGCCAGCACCTCTTGGCTTGCACGGGGGACACGTTGTGGCAGGGGACAGAGACCCCCGCCCGCCCCACATCCCTTGGCACGAGCTGCCCGATTCTGCCCAGCCAGGGCGAAATGAGTTGATTTCCTCCGCTCCCTTGCTGATTGATTTATGGAGTGTGAGATGAAGGGTTGGAGCTGGTAACAGGGAGCTTTGAAATGAATGAAATTGCCAAGAGGATTTGTAAGTGTGGCTGAGCTGCTCTGGCAGTGACACCGAGCAGGGACTTTGTGCCCGGTGCGGGGACAGAGGAGCAGCAGGACCACAAAGAAAGCTGGGACCCAGCAAACTGCCCGAGCTGCTGCACCTGGGGCCAGCTGGGGTGAGCGGGTTGGACAAGCAGAGTGTCGTTCCTCTGTTTCCAATGTGCAGTAAATGACCAACAGAGATAAGAGGGTATCACAGGAGCATCATGGTCTTTCCCAGATTAAGGCGTAGTATCTGAGCAGATGCAAGAATGTCTCTTCTCGAGGCAGGTTTTCGTGCATCCATTCCCTGCTCTGCTCTGAACATGCCACCCATGGTCACTGAACAGTATCTGTGGGTTTGGTGTCATCTGCACATTGTGTCACTTGGGTGGACAGGGTCCGCATCGCTGTAGGTCCATTAAAACATTATCAAGCGACTGCAAAACACCTTCAATCATTTGCTTTCCTGCATGCGCTTCTGATACCTGCACTGTGGGTTCTCCATTGGCATTGAAGCTTCCCAATGGCTTCCTTGGAGCAATGGGACACCCCCACTGCTCAAATTGGGGCTCTCATCTTTTTACCACCAAGAAGACGTTGCAGTCCAATAGGGAGGTGCCAGTGCTATGAGCATCTTGGGTCGGGGGCTGCGATAATGGGAGGTCTGGTTCTCTCCCTTGCATGTCAGTGATTGAATTCTGCCCTGAGCTTATCACAAGCTGCCAAAGCAGGAACGTGAGCCTGAGGCAGGTTTGTATAACATTACACTGGGCATCTGAATACGTGCGTGAGGCTCTCTGTATTGTTTGAGCAGTGCGCAAACCCGCATTTCATCACTTCTTGTGCACGCTGCCATCTTTCCTAGAGCCCTGGGAGCAGAAGGATTCAGGATAACTTTTGCCTCTCCTCATGGCAGCACATAGATGGAAAAGTGAGTGTGTTTAAATACTTGCAAACCAGCAATGAGGAAACACAGCTACCACAGCGTGAGCTTCTGGAACAGGAAAACTGCGACTTTTACCCAAAGCTCCAACGCAGCTGGTGGAAACGGCCGGTGAGCAGGGACAGGACCCCGGGGGGACTGAGCAGAGGGACCCCAGCCCGGGGACAGGCCAGGGGACCGCAGGACGTGCCTTTCATGACAGCCAGCCCAGCCCCAGCACAGCAGGGCACGGCTGATCGAAGCCCGATGGATGGAGGAAGATCAAAGCTCCCCTTTTATCTCAGTCTCCCTTCTGCCTTCTTCCACAGCTGGAGGGCGTGTGTTCCCCTTCTTTGTAGACGCTCCATCCCCTCCTTTAAATCTTCACTTAAAGCCTTCCTTTCTTCTCCAGCATGCAGCCGAGTCCTTTCCGAGTGTGCTGTTGTAATGCCCATGGAGGATCCTATTCTAAAGGCATAAATTACCCTGCACTGCGTCGGCTCCCTCTCACTGAGCATCTTTTTCAGGTAACACTTTGTGTTAAGTGCACATTAACCAGTCCTCAACTGCTCCAGCATCACAAAGAGCAGCTCAGGGGGACACCCCTCTGCCTGGCGTTCATTAGGATCAATGTCGACAGCACAGCCCAAAGCAGGATGAAGCCTGATCCCCCCCCTGTTTTCTGCTGCTGGGGCTGCCATTACCTAATTGGATCCAATGTAACGTATTAGAGCACACATTATGAGATGACACAAATTGGGTTTGGCTCTTTCTCAGCAAACGAAGGGGCCTCAGTTATTGTAATGAGCGCAGCAAGAAGGAAATACATGGGCGCCCATGTAATCCCCTGTCTAAGGGAGGCTGAGGCACCCAGCCCAGAACAACTCTCATGCTGCTGCTGACCCCTCCAACCTGCAAAATGGGATGGAAGTGCTGCTTGGACAACCCCTCGCTACAGCAGAAGGGCTCCTAGTTCACCCAAGTCTTGAGGGCCATCCCGAATGCCTTGGCCTAACCCTGTTGAGGAGGACGCATTGCGCTGCTACAGGGGTCTGGTTGTCTGAGGAAAACAAGGCGTCCAAGAATATAACTGGTTTTAGCACTGTGGGAAGATCCTCATGAAGTGGGAGACCTTGCAGGGTTGCAGAGGATTGTCATGGAAAACCAAAGAGAAGCCTCAGCAGTGTCTGAGCCAGATGAGCTCCAGAGGACTCTGTTTTCAGGTCGTTCGAGGGCTGCTGCTCACCACCCCATCCCACACCGCCTTGGCCCTTGGTCCAGGATGCTGCAGATCCACCGAGCTCCGCTGGGGAAGTGGGCAGGGGACACGCACAGAGCAGCTCCCCCGGACCCCCAGAGACAAGGGGGCACCACATCTGGAGGTGCAGATATCGGATAGAGGGTTTCATTAATTCTTAACACGGTCAGTCAGCGTTGCCCTCTAACTCCTCCTGAAGAAGCTCTTTGCTAACCACAAGCACAAGAGTGGTCAGTCTGAGCTGTGTAGAAAGAGGGTTAAAGTGCTTAATGTTTACAGTGCTTATAGTAACTGCAGATGATGGTGTTCATATGCACATCCAACCCCTTTTAATATCTTGTGGCAATAAGCTCCACAGATTAACCACACGCTGTATAAAAACTTGTATCGGTTTTGAATTTACTGCCTTTTAATTTCCTGCATTATGATTTTCTGCATTTCCTGAGTTTAATTTCTTGCGATCCTTATCTTTTCATCACGCTCCAAGATCAAATCTGGAGTATTTTCTCCTTACCACTGAGACCAGAAATACCACATAATGAGAAATTCTTTCAATATTTTGCCATTTGCACCTTCAGTGGGGTTTTTTTGCCCCAGCAAAAAGAAAAAAATGGTGAAGAAATATTTCAAGCTCCTAAGCAAAACACAGCAGATCAGCTTCTGAAGGTGGGTGCAAAATTGGAGTTTCTGCTCGAGATGTTCCTGTGTGAGCAACAAAATAAATAAGTTTGTGGCAGGGGAGTGTTTAGAGCAGATATATGACGTGAGGACCTGTGTTTCTTTGCTGGTCTCCAGAGGTCACTTCAACCCCAACCATCCCGTGACTGTGTGATCACACCACACCACCCAGCTGCCTTCTTTTCTCCAGCATCAACTTTAACAGAGAAGCATGAGGGGACAAAACCAGCGTCATCTCTCTTCTTTGTGCCACATGGGCCCCGCTGCCCTGGCTGCAGTGATTGTGGAGCACAGCAGGGGCCGGTCGCTCTCCAAGAGGCACCAGTGAGCGGTGGCACGAGTCAGCACAGGCAGGGTAGCCAGAAAATACAGCGCTGGACCAATTCTAGAAGTTGTGAACTGCCAGACAGACACAGGCTCGGTTTCGTCTCTGCAAGGCTGTGCTGTGGAGCCGGTCCTGGATGCTCGCGAGGAAGACGAGGGTCCCCCGCTGAGCACCGTGACACTATGCTAAAGTGTTCAGAGAGATCTTCCTTCCCAACCCAGGCAGCTAATGGCTGGTTTATGTCCTGAAGCGTGAGGGTTTAGGTCCCCTGCAGATTTTTATCCCATTTAATGTAACTGTAGATATCCTCTGTATTCATATAAATGAATAATCCTTTCTGAATCCTTCTAAGCACTTTGCTTTAGCAGGCTGGATATTATTAATCATAATGCTCTGCACTTAGACAGCATTTTACCTATTCACAGCACTGAACAAACACTGGATAATTAACCCTCCCCATGCCGGGGGAGGCAATTATCACCTTTGCTGCCCAAAGGGGGAAGGTGGCAGTGAATGGGTGTTTGGGGACAACGCTGCCTCTTTTCCCTCAGCATGGCAGTGGGTGCAGTGAAAACAGGTTATTATCTCTCTGGCTATAGACCTGCTTGAAACTTAGACTTCCTCCTCCCTGAGAAACGTGGAAGAATATAATTTTATCCCCCACTACAACCGGCTGGCTTTCTGCAGTGGAAGTGCAGAAAACTGAAAACTAGAACTAAAAGCATTTAATTAACTAAACAGAAATCAACATTCAGGAAAGAGAGGAGTTCTTGAGGGCAATTTCTGTCTAGTCAAACCCATAGGGAGTTGGGGTGGGTGGAGGGAAATGCCACCAGAGCAGCTCTGGATGGTTTTGCTGCGCAGCCACCACCAGCTGCAGGGGAATACTGATAATAATAATGATGATGCTAACGATAATATTTCTGTGCCTGGTTTCCCTGCAGCATCCTGCACAGACAGAACCCAAAGCACGTTATAAATGGAGCTGCTGTTGTCACTCCTCTTGCGCGGGCTGGGCTATCACAAGTGGCACGGCTGAGAGCCAGACTTTAGCTGTCTTTGCATTAGGCAGCTGCCAACTGCCCCGGTTGTCCCCTGAGGGGACCACGTCTCCGGGACACTCACTAGCGGGGCTGGAACCGTCCATCTCCTTTCCCTGACAACAAGGGACTTTGCACCCCCTCCTTCCATGTGCTGCTCTCCTTCTGGGTGCATCATGTTGGTGGACACAAGTCTCACCCTCCCTTTGCTCTTTGGCCCATCACACATGATTTATTAACCCTTCCTTTCCCAGAGATAAGGTCCAAGCGCATGAATGAGGACGAAGCATCCCATGGCCGGAGCACTGGCACTCATCAGTGGGGTCGTCTCTCCAGTCTTAGCACAAAGTTCTCATTTTGGGATGAAACAGGATAGACAGGATCTGTCTCTGTAGTGCAAGAGAGGAGCTGATAGGGAAGGTATTATCAGGAGGGATGACTTGGGGCAGGAGAGTGGGCATCAGAAGCAGCAAGGCGCAGAGGGGCTAAGTCCTTTTAACCCTTACTGGGCATGGATACGCTCTTCTTCCCTGTTAATAAGCCATGGGGAGAAGCATTTTCCAGAGGAACAGTTGCTGAGGAAGCGGCATCACGCTGGGCTCGGTGCGATCCTCCCGCGGCATCCCCCCTACCCCAGCCTGCCCTTGTCTGGCCACCTTGGGAAGCAGGTCACGGGGATGCCTCGCTCAGCCGGGAGGACAACGCTCCTTCCCAATCAGATTTCACCTCCGGGCACATCTCCAGCTGAGCCGAAACTGCCCATTACTTCCCCGGCTGAAGCCCTCATTTTGCAGACAGAAGGCCATTTATTGCCAGATAAATAACGCTGCAGCTTGCAGAGCCGGCTCAGGGCAGCACAGGGACATGGAATTGCGAGTCAGGATAATCACAGGTGTATATCATATCTCAGGGGGATATTATATCAAAGGCATGCTCCCCTGTACGAAGACAGCAGCTTGGATTTGACTCAGATATCAAGTGCTCAGTGAGCATGGCATGTCTACGCCTCTTCCCTTCTATCTGGTGCACTTAGCTGCCCTCTTGGTGGATTGCTACTGCCCTTATCTATCCCGAATGCTAATGCGCTAGAATATATTTGTATTGCCCCGATGTCATTTCTGTGGCTGGCAAATGTGATAGATGAACTACCCCCCTCATGCTGCTAATGGAAACCCAGCACAAGCAAGAGCCAACAGAAATACTCGTAAGTCAAAAGAGACGCTGTAATTTTCACTTTGGTGCCTGAAAATCCCTGCCTCCCTCCGTCTGATGGAGAAGGGCTTCATCTGTAGCTGGCGGAGCTAAGTGCACGTGTGTGAGCGCGGTTTGGAGCACAATCTGCCAGGACCCAGCCTGGAGCCAAGAAACAGCCCCTTTTCCTGAGCCCAAGGCTGGCGGATGAGAGAGGAGAGGTGCTTGTAGTGCTTTGTCTCCTGCAGCAAAGGGAAGGGAGGAGGACTTGTGTGTGTGGTGGTACCAGGATGAGTTCTTGCTCTGTTAGGAGGGGCTGAGGAAGTTCCCTTTGCCCCCTGCACTTAAATTGCTCTGGGGGTTTGCTCGCTTTCGTCCCCTGCCATCCCTGGGAGATGAAGAGTGACCTTCTAGCAGGACACCTGTCCTCTAGGTGTGCTGGCTGGAGAGGGAAAACCGCTTTCTTTCTCTTCACAGACACTGCCACGCCAAGGCACAAGGAGGCTTTGCAAAGCCCCTCAGAGCCAAAGGCCGGAGCTACTGCTTTAACACTTAGGACACCTGATTTCAAATCTTTGCTTATTTTCAGGCTTGAAATGCGATCTAAGACAAGTTGCTTTTGTGTGCCTCAGTTTCCCCAAGACGTGACGTGGATAGCAGCTCTGCGCTACAGTTGAGAGACCAGGAGGGAAAGCCATTTGCAGAGGGTAACAATTCAGAAGAGCATGGTGATTGGAGACGGTGCATGCACACCACTCCTGTTCCATGCCAGGGAATTTGCTCGGGAAGCCTGTATGAGGGAAAAATCCCCTCTTCCCCTTGGGCAGCTCCTGGGGGAGCTCTGGTAGGTGATGAATTGCTCAAGTGGGAAGGCCCTGGTGCCCCTTCTGTTTGTGTGGAGTGTGTCTAATATACTGATATATGCTGCATTCATCCCTTTTAAATATAAATCAATAAGCTGCTATATTTCAAAAGAGAAGAGAGCACAGGCTGGTCAATGTGCAGTATAAACGTCTTCATTCCCCGGGGTCCCCCTGGCTGGACTTGGAGGGCCGTGGCACACAGTCACCGAGGGAGCCCAGACGTGCTCGGGCCTTTCCAGCGAGCTGTGCCAAGAAGCAAATGAAAACATGTCAGGGTTTTCCCCGTGTCCTGATGCTGCCAAGATCCTCAGCAGCAGCCGCACACGGAACCAGCCTGATGGTTCCCTGCAGGGGGGCACCTGCGCTCCGGGGAGCCAGACTTGCCCGAGACATAGAATCATAGACCCGCTTTGGTTGGGAAAGACCCTCAGGATCATCGAGTCCAACCATAAACCACCTCTAGCACTGCTTTGTGTCCCCGAGAACCTCATCTCCATCTGTCCAACCCTCCAGGGATGGTGACTCCAGCACTGCCCTGGGCAGCCTGTTCCAATGCCCCACAGCCCTTGGGAACCGTTACCCGAGCCGTCAGCTCTTCCTGGCACAAACTCGTTCTGGCTCAGATAACGCGTGTAGTACAGTCAGATTTTCCTCTTTCACGCCCTGCCGCTGCCAGGCCTGTCTGCCCGTACCCACGCAGGGGCTCTCGGCACCGGGGACGAGCTCTTAGGGTCAACGCGGTTCCAGCATCATCTCTCGACAGCACAGGGAAGGTGCTGAGCGATGCCTCCACCACCGCTGCCGGTGCGCGGTCACATCCGCTCCTTGCTGCCTGTTGCCCTGCTGAGAGCTGGGCAATGCTATCCGTGTTATTAACATTTTAGTTTTTAAAAAAAAAAAAAAAATCTACTCTGCACAATTGCAAAATGGCTGCGGATCCAAGAACTGCTAATTATACAGCAGTTTCAGATCTAGGCTATTATTTATGATCAAAAAATGTCAATTTGTATAGACTCCAACTTTTCACCTACTAAAAAGCTCACCCATTAATTCATGTTGCATTTAAATGTTCATTTTAGGCCAGATTTCTCCAGTTAATGCACATGATTCCCTTTCAAGTCCTTTGGATGCTAGATTCAGAGTTGAAAAGGAGAAGAATCCCCTTTTCTGGAATTTTCTGCTGAGAAAAAATGTTAATTACCTCTCAATATTTTATTAATAATCAATTTCTTATGATTATTTTTTTAATGAGATGTCATTACATAAATGCCCTCATTTTCTGGAGTGCATTTGGTATTTGTAAGAGTCTGCGATACGGTTTGCATGAATAATTCCCATTCAATTGACTATTCCCAAACTGTTCACTTCAATCCTCCGCTATTTATTACTTGAGATGTGTGGTTGGCCACTCCGCTTGCTGGGTATTATTGCTAATTGGACGACTGTAGGTTTTCAAACAAGACAAATTTAGGGTTAGTGGGTAGCACAGAGGAAAGCACGCAACCAGTAGTTGGCAACGCGGATAAAAACTCAGATCTGGGAAATTTCAGGATCAGCAAATATTTCCCTGAATCTCTGGGTTTCATGTGAATGGTCACATCCAGCAAACTGCTCACATCTGGGCCAGAACTGTGCGTGGCTTTCCCACGACATCCAGGAGGGGGGACCTGATAGCAAGGTCCAAATTTCCCAGTTTGACCTGAAATAAAAGGAAAAAAAATACGATTTGGGGATTTGTAATGGTATAGATCCTTTCAGGATTGTATGGCTTCAATGCGAGAATAATTTTTAAAATATCGTTATGGATTTATAAAGGCACAGATCCTTTCAGCCCTGTGTGATGCATTTGTAGTTGTGTCAGAGAGCATCTTAACAAGGAAAATCAAACCTTGTGCCTCAGGACATGGGAACATGTTTCTTGGGGTCAGGAAGCACCTTTTCACCACTACCTGAGGATGGGCCAGATTTCAGTCCATTTCTCACTAACTGCAAGGTTTTGAGGGCAAAAGCCAACGACCCTGTGAGGGATGCTCTGCCACCAGATCAAGTATCGCTGGACCATCTCCCGGAGCCGAAACCACCCACCGCAGGAGGCAGGACGACCGCACCATGTGCTGATGCGCTCGCACACCGCTCTGCGCTTTGCAGAACCGCTGGAGGTGGGAGGGAAATCCCTGCATTTTACCAGGAAGGGGGAACGTGGGTGATAAGGCACTGGCAGCGCTCAGTAAGTCTCAGAGCCCGCTGCCTAAGTGAGACGTTGACAGAAACAAAAGAAACCCCGTTAGGAAATCTCTCCCGCTCGCCTGGAAGAGGGTGAGGGTTTTGTCGAGGGGGGGGAAGCGGAAGGTTTGCATAGATTTCAGGCCTCAGCCGAAATACAAAGTGCTTTTTGTGAACGCGAGAGAAAAGGACGTGAAGTATGTGAAGCAGGCAGAGGAGGAGGAGGAAGAGCAGGGGAAGGATGCCTCAATACAAAAAAGCTTAGCCTGATAAAATATTTAGGACGGGCTCACACATCAGAATATTAATGCTCTGCATTCCTTGTGCTTGCACTCTGTTGATCTTCATTCTCCAGTGACCTTGTTTACAGTATCTGAATTTGCAGTCTGCATTTTAATAAGGCCCTGAGAGAAGGTCTGAGACACAGCGTCTCACTGAACCAACTTCAAAACCCTCCTCCGACTGGTTGAAATTCTGGAGGATGGGCTCTGGCTCCAGGGTGCCTGGAACCTCATGTCCGTGAGGCCAAACCCCCCGGAGAGCCCATGTCAGCCACTGCCACCTTGGACTGGGAAACTGGGGCAGCGTGGAGGGGCTTTTCCATGCAATTAATTAATTTTCCTTCCAACCTTGCTCAAAGGCTTGCTGGAAGCCTGGCCTCCTCCGCACGGCGCCCGCAGGCCCTGCACAAGGGCTGTTCGCTTTCCCCTTCCCCCCGTCATCGCCAGGTGACCCAGGGGAGATCGACCGGCTGCTCCCCACGGGCTCTGCAGAGCTAAGCAGCTGGAAGCGATCAGGAGCCACGGTCCCCTCGGCAGGCACAGGAGGGGTCCGGAGGCGGCCGCCGTCTCCTGCAGCCGCCGGGAGAGCGGAGCGTGTTCCTGAACCTGAATTGTCTAATGGGCTGTGAAGGGGTCTCAGCAGGCAGAGCCCAGGCTCGGGGGGATGTGGGAGAGATCGTGCAGTCGGCGCGTTTGTCACATCTGTTGGCTGCTCCCGCGGAGATGCTGTCGAAGATGGGAGCGTGCGGGAGGGCAGGCAGAGCCAGGGAGCTTTCCCGGGGGATGTGTCAGTGCCCAGCTCCGCTTGCTCGGGGACTGCCATGACCCGACCTGCCTGAGCCAAGCTCTGGATACGAGATTGCGATGGCTCGGGGCCCGTCCTGCACCAGTCCCTGTCCACCCAGCAGAGGGTGGTGGCTGCCCGTGGACACGTTGGTTGTGCAGCTCAGGGTCTGCTGGTGCTGGAGACGTGCAAGGACGTGCCGGGCTGTGCACGGGGCTCCCCGGGACTGGGGGTGTCCTGTGCAGTGGGGCAGCTCCTGCGAGGCCTCGATGTCCCCAGGGACAGCCCTGCCCTGTTTGTCGATGGTGCAACGTGCTGCGAGGTTGGTGCTGTGCCCAGGCACGGCACAGCGGGCACGCTGGCACCGCAGCGCTGGGAGGGAGCAGAAAAATAACAACAGCGTCTGGGGATTCTGGAACAACCCCCTTCAAAACAGATACTGGAAATGAGCCTGATGCCAGTCACACCCTGCCAAATACCCAGATCCAAACCATTCAGGGGGTGGGGGAGACCCTTTCCCAATCCCATCCCACTCCTACTTGCTATCACTTTTAGAAGGATCAGGAATGCCCCACGGTTTGAAAAGTCACCATCCCTCCTTCCCACCATCCACACCAGCTCCCCTTCTTGCCCTGACCACGGAGCAGTGCTGTGCTGTGCCGTGGAGGGGGTGTCCTGGTGGTGCCCCAGCCAGGGGACCGTGCGCAGCAGCATCCCAGAGAGACCCCAGGGTGTGCTGCAGCATGGTCAGCGCGCTAGGACCCAGGGGGTCAGCCTGGACGTTGTATCTACGCAGCACTCACATGTTTTTACTCTGACATAAATGAATGAAGCCTCACAGATAGTCTGGGAGGGAAGAGAGGATGCTTTCTTTTTTCTTTTTTTTTTTTCTGTTTTACAAATGGGAAAATACAATATGTAGTCACTGGCAAAGCAAAGATAAGAACTTGGAGCAGCTTCCTTCCTCTCCTATTGCGATAATGCCCCCGCACCCCTAGAGCCGCGCAGCCGTCTGGGTGTTTCTGCTCCTGCATCGCACTGTTTAGACCCCCGAAAGGAGACCTTTGCTGCTCCACTCCTGCTTTCCCCTGGGAAAAGCTCATCAAGCCTCTCCCCTTTGACTCCTCACAGAGAAACAGCTCAGGGCAATGCATCATCTCGCCCGAGGAGTCATTCGACCCTGTGGCACTCGGGGTCCTCTCCTGGGGGGACAATGACAAGCTCCGCTGCCTGGTGCTCCTTCTCCCTGCAAAAGTGGGGACTTGCTGCAGGGTTTGGGAGGGCTCTGGGTGCTACGCTGGAGCCCTGTGATGGCCAGCAAAGCAGGGGAAATTTGCAGCTCCAGCTCAGGACATAGTCATTGACCTGGCAGAAGTTCAGAGATGATTTTTGAGAACAGCAAGGGTTGTTCCCTCCTCCCAATCACCCTCTTTCCTTCCCTGAAGAGCTCCAGGCACAGAAATGTATCACGCACCAGTCTCTCCTCAGCTTGCTTGGCTTTGTGTGCATCACAAGTGCAAGCTGGTGAAGTTTGGCTCTGCAGCTTTCTGCTTCCTAGACAGCCGCTTGTTCCCCTCCTGCCACTTGCTTGTTTTGGATTCTGGGATTGAATTTGAATTCCAAAATATTGCAAGAGGGCCCTTGCGCATTCACTTGTTGTTCTGGAGAAAATTTCTCCCAGGACCATCCTTGCCACTGACTTCTGCACACATGGATGTGAGTGACCTTCCCGGCAGATGCCAGGGGCTGAGCTGGGTGTCCATGTTCCCATCATGGTCAGTGGGCACGTGGTCAGTTCAACCACTGGAGCTCAGAGTATGATTCAGGACTTATTTCCCACTGTGTCACCCTCCCTTGGTTTGACACAAACACAGGTTTAGCCCAAAGGCAGAAAGCCCATGGAGTGTGTAACACTTGGACCCACATGTCTGCACATGCTGGTCCCCCCAGGCCAGCTCTCCAACTCACTCTCCTCCTCACCCTGCTCCTCCGGAGCTGGCAGAGCCCTGGGCGAGGGATGGCGGTGATTTATTTCGGAACATTTCTTGCCTGTTGAAAGCCTGACCTCAGATATGGAGAGACGACGTGGGGAAGATGTACGAGTGTCTTTCAGCAAAAGTGCATCAGAGAAATTGAGCGTGAGCTGCCATCAATCTGCCCAGGCTCAGCGGCCCCGCGCAACAGCGAGGGAGACGGGGACCGGGAGGGATCCTGCGAAGGTCACCTGGGAGCTGACTCAGCCTGCGCTCCCCGCTCCCGCCATCCATCACACCCGCTGGGGAAGAGGCAGGGAGCAGAGGCTGGAGGCAATCTCCTTCCCATCCCTCATCCATTCCCCTTTACGGCTTCATTTAGGAGACTGAAATGACATACAGGCACAAATGTCACCGGGGCACGGTCAGCGATGATCTTTTGGTGGCCGTAACAAGTCCTGACAGGCTCCACGGGGAGAGACATCGCCCCAGCCAAGCCTCCTGCCCTGGGGGCCCCAGGGGCTGGGACAAGGACAAGATGGATAGGAACACAGGGACAGAGGTGACAGGCGGGTTTTTCCCTCTCAGTGGCTCCAGCTACTACAGCACTGGCATTTGGATAACCTGCAGTCTCTCGTAAAACTAGTGAGGACTAGAAAAGTTGAGTTCCTCTCAGTGGTTTTTAGAGTAACAAGAGTCTGAGCAAGGCTGTTTCTGCCCATGGGGTAAACACCACAAGTATTTGCTTCACCAGACTTTTGCGAATTGCCTTTAGCGTCCTATGGGTAGCTTTATGTTTTACCTTCCAGGAAGTTCAGCTGCTGCAGGGACCCCATATTCCCTTGGACAACTGCCCTCCATGGACGAGATGTCAGTCTGGGCGCAGGAGAACGGGTCAGAGAAGCTTAGGTAAGTCAGTCCCTGGGAAACAAGGCTCCAAACTGGTGTGAAAACTGTGCAAAGGGCAGAGGTAGGGTCAGGTGTGGACACAGGCATCGCTGGGTGGGTAGAGGTGAGTGTGTGATGCTCCCTGCAGAACGTCTGAACCTCCTGCTGCAAGAGCTCGTGAGAAGGCGACCTAGAGAGCCAGGGTCTGAGCTCAAACCTCCGTCTGGTTTTTTTGCAGATCTGCAGCGTTCTCACCAATTCCCGCTCAGGTTTGCATTTCTATATATCACAGTTAAACACACGGTACCTGCCTGCTTTGCCAGCCCAGATGTGCACCAGCCCAGCAGTTCCCGTTCGGCTGCCGACGCTCTGCTCCGTGTACCTGCTCTGATTTACGGAGATGACTCCAGCAGAACTGCTCTGAATGCACAAGCAGGGAAATTAGGCTGAATCCAAACCCAAGTGCAATGTCCACCATGCCAATAAATATTTTTTTGATTTTGACTTCCTGCAAAGAGCTTTGCGCTGATGTTAATGAACAGATGGCTTTGTGCTAGAAAGAACTGCACCTTTCTTCATTTCTAGATTTAAACAGAAGAGGTGGTTTTGCATGTTATTAGGGACAATTGACAGTATGACCCACAATAAGATTTCCAGAGCTTCTCAGTCTAACTAAGAGTGTACATCCCATTCTCTGGAAGGATCTGGACTTGTCTGAGCACAAGTCTCACAGACTTTTAATGAGTGTCTTTGGAAAAGTGCAAAACAATATATCTGCAAAACGCATTCAGTGATTTCTGTCAAGTGCCTCTCTACAGTGTCAGGCACATTAATACCTCTGTGAATCTGGCCTCAGATTACCTTAATATCTTCACAGATTGGAAGCTGCGAGAGTAATTGATTCTTCACTTCATTAGTTAAACTGAAAAAGGAATTAAGAATTACTGAGGGTATGACAAACTGGTTGACCAAACACTTCTTTTTTCTGTGAACAGGTAAGCTTATTTACCTTTTATTTTTATTAAATGTGAATGATTTTGAAAAGAAAACACTAGGATTTAAAATGGGAAATCAAAACCTCATTACTTTTTAGAATTTCCTGTTGCTAAAATGACTCAACTTTTCTGTTACTTGACAGAATTTTGAAAACAGATTAACTCACAGCAAAATATCTTTTTTTTCTTTTTTTTTTCTGGTGAATAAAGTATTCATCTAAAAGAAGCCGCATGACTGCCCACGGCTAGCTGTTGGTAGAGCTGAGGGGCCCCTAATTCACATGGTACTTTTGAAAATCCTTCCTTTTGTTTTTTGTTCTGTGCTCCAAAGCACTGGTGATGAACACAGCAGGTCCTCCAGGGTGAGGCCTTGGCCACATCCACCACGGAGCCTGGAGGAGGGTCCTGGCACCAGCGTTTGAGGTTAAGTGGAGGGAAAAGTGTCCAGAAGGCCACAGAGGAGGATGATGTATTTTCCAGGAACCTTGTTGGATGGGGCTGAGGAACCTGAACTGGGAGCAGGAGGTTCCTGGGCTCTCACACTGTGGATGTGCATCTCATGCAGATCAAAATCATAGAATGATAGAACCCACAGGTCACAGAGTCCAACTCCTGTCCTGCAATGACAACCCCACGGCTCACACCGTGGGTCTGAGCACGTTGTCCAGTCTCTTCTTGGACACTGCCAGGTTGGGGCTGTGACACCTCCCCTGGGAGCCTGTCCCAGTGCTTTAGCCCTGTTCGGGGTGCCTACCTTAGGCAGAACACCCGGGTTTGCAAAATCGTTCATAAAATATGCTTTGCTGAGAGATCCTGCCTGGGCCTGTTACATTGGCAAGATGATAATTTCTTACAACATGGACATCTGTGTTAGATCTCGAAGTCAGAAATGAAGCTGTCTGTCCCCTCCACGGGCATCAGGACCTCCAAAACGTGACCTGCCCCTCCAGCACCTGCTGGAAGAGGCTCTGAGAGATGCTCTGGAGGCACCAGCCCTTCTCTGCTGATTGCAATGGGAGAGGAGATGGCTTGGACCCCCCGTGAGTTTCCAAGGCTACCTTTTCTGGGCAGGGAAATGCACACCAACCCACCCACGATCCGGCAGCCCCGGGTGGTCTCTGCCATGGGCACCAATCGCACCAACTACCTCCCCAAGCACCGCCAGCTCCGGGGGCTGCGAGGCAGATTGAGCTGTTTGTTTTGCCTTGTCTGTCTCTTTATGCATCCCCAAGTCCCCAGTGGCTCCGACAGCAGCTTCCAACACCGAAGACATCCTCGTTTTCATATATCTGTTAAATAAAATGTCAGCAGGTGACAACACATGCTTCATTGGTGGTGTTCTATAATTTAACAGAGTTAAGAACGTATCAGAGCCTGACACTGCTTTTAGACTGAAGAAGTAGTTTCAGTTTTGGCGCTATTAAGTACAGACAACCTGCACTGCGTTGTCCGGTGTGCAATGACAATGTGTCCTTACTCAGGCTTCATTTTGCACTGGTTCAATCCATGTCCAACACACTCTCGCATGGTGTAGGACAGCATTGTCCCTTGTCTAGCGAAGATGGGTTGGGTTGGCATGGCCATCTCTCTAGCAGCATTATCATCTAGTAAATCTGACCACAGGAAAGCAAGAGCGAACATCCAAAGCAGCAGTGCTGGCAATTGGAGCCCATGTTTTGGGGAGCATAGAGAGAATTTTTCTTATCAAAGCAACATCTACAAAACCTGTCCCTGGCTTTTGCTGCCCTGAGCTCTGCCTAATGCTCTGGAAGATCCCCACAGCCAATGGTTGCCTCCAGGTGAGCATGCAATTTGTAAATATTGCGTTTTGTAGCTGAAATTGAAAAAAAAAAGAGTCTATGCATTCTAAGTGTGGGGAGTGTTTGACACCATCAGCTTTAACGATCACACATGAAATTTTTAATACCAGTTGCCATGACCATGAACTTCATTTCTATTGTCGTGTATTCACATCTCTTCTTTTGTTCATTCTGCAGCATGTGAGCTGCTGGACTCCTGACTGGCTGCCTGGTGGTAAGCGAACTGCCCTGATATTCTCTTAAAAGCAAGCAGAGACAACCCTTTTTTACGTTTATCATTATAGCACTGGGGACCTGTGAAGTATCAATTAGCCGTGTTGATTTTTCAACTCTTTAAACCACCACGTAAGCACATTGGTGAGGGGTTTAACCCAGCTATCACCTTCCCGCATCCTCTGTGGTGCTAATTTATTTCCAGGCAGGTTATCTGCAGAATAGGAGCTGGCGTTTTGGCTCGCATAGCTCTAATGCAGCAGCTGGCTTGGCTTTGACTCTTTCTAAAACTTCTCCACACTCTGGTCACACTTTCTGCTGTTTCTCCACAGATGAAAACATCAGTTATGCCAACCTCGGTGCCATCACGAATTGTTGCGAAATTCTGGCAAAAAGTAGCAGGAAACAATTGCCTAAATGCACAGTGTCACCTAACAGCCACACTTACAGTGTATAAAGCCTCCTCTTTTTCAAACAGCCCTTCCCAGGATCCTGTTGATGCAGCACAAACCGAAGAGCATTAATCATCAGCCATTTCTCCCCGAAACTCTTCTCTGTGGGTCATGGGAAATGTCCCCCTGTGACATACTCAGTTAATTAATTTGTGTCTGTATGCATGAGAATAATTGAGTCTTTTCCCTTTTTTCCCCCGTGGTGTTTAGCAAGTACCTTCACTCTGCCGTTCTGCCTGCGCATCCCAGGCTAAGCAGAGCAACAAGCCCACCTTCTGCTGGGGAATTGGGGGGTGGCTTGGGCTGTGTGTTTGGTATCTCACACCCTATCTCACAGGTCTGAATGTGAGCCCAGGTCACTCGTGTGCTGTGGCCTCTCGCCACGACCTCCCGGCTGAGCACCGCGCATCCTCCGGCTGGTTTGCTCTCTTTGGTGGACTCAAATTGATTTCTCAAGAGCTCATTCTGGAACTCGAGTGGTTTAGCCCATTGCTGTGTCCCGGCTCCCCGCCGCAGCTCAGCATCCCGTTGGAGGACCCATTTACCACCCCCAAATTTGCAGAACTCAGGCTAGATCAGTCACAGGCTCCTCTCTGCATTCGCCTCCTTTTTGTGTTCTCCGTGACAAACATCTCTTTCAGAGGTTCGTTAGCACGTGAAGTGCAGCTCTCTGCAGGAGCTGGTGCTGCAGTTTCACAATCTCCTCTGCTCGAGTTCACCGAACGCTATTAAAACCATCAAGTACTTCAGAGCCAGCTATTGTCAGAAAATTGGGTTACCTCCCGAGTGCCTCCCTTTTGGCTGGCAGACAGAGCAAAGCACTGTTTAACTTTGTCCAGCTGCCCTTTCTGGAGGGCTTTGGCTCCAAGGGGCTGTTGACTCGCCCATTCAGCGTGTTTTCTTGGCTCGTTTTATTCCTGGCACCATGGCCGAGCTCCAAGGAGGTCACGCTCCTGCTCACACTGCTTGGTGCCCTATAACCCTTCAAGCAGCACAGCGGCTCATTGCCGTGTCACACACATGCAGAGGTCCCCACTCGGGCTGCAGGGATGGACCCTTCCTCTTGTCCCTTCCTGTGTCCCTCAGCCATTTCCGCAAAGCAGATGAACGGAGCCAGGCACTTCAGTGACTTCTTTATGAGCAAATATGAGAAAAGGAAGCAACCACTTTGCTCTGCACTGAGACAAGTCTGCATTGCCAGAGAAGAAATACTGAGCTGGGCTCGGGAGGTCCCACAGTGGGAAAAGCTGCAAACCTGACACCTGGCTCTGCTGGGGACTGACTGCTCGTAACCCTCCGCATTTCCAGAGCTGTCACTGCAATCCGGCCCCCAGCGCCGCTCTCCCGAGCAGACAGGAGCTCTGTGCATCCGGCCCGTCAAGCTGTCACCATCTCGGAGTGACAGCCGCTTTACAAGCTGCGAGACAGACAGGGCTCAGCACCCTGCCTTCCGAACCGGGGGCTTGTGGCATAAGCAAGGCATGAGGATGAGCTGAGCTTATACTGGAGTTGAAGCCAGGCCAGGAATTAAACGCGCAGACCAGCTGCCCTCTTTGCTCGCTGGCAGCACGCACCACAGAGCCAGGGCTGCAGACCGCCCGGGGAGGCTGCCTTGACTTCTGCAGAGAAGACATCTCCACAAATGTGTCCAAACAACTGCTGTCCTAGCAAAGTCCGTGCCTAAAACCCCTTTTCTTGGCTGAGCCACCCATCACTTCCACAGCTTCAGGTTGGAAATGTGGCCATTGCTGGTTGTGCCGCTCCCTTTGGTTCCTGGATGAGTGTGACTGTCCTGTAACGGGTCGATGTGGCTCAGCCGATGGGGCTATGATGTGCTTTGAGCCTGCAGAGGTATTTCAAGGACATCACCAGAAAATAAGGGTGTGAAAGGAAAGCGTTGCAGAGCAAGCCTCCTGCTTTGAATGTCCTAGAGCTGTTCATCCTCTGAAAAGGAAAAAAGAATATGAAAACACTTCAGAGAAAACCTTTCAACAGCCAAAGCTGAGCTGGTGCGGAGCTGCAGCGGAAACCCCAAGACATGAGAGTTCCTGAGCATCACGAGTGTGTCCCTACATCGCAGCTGCTGACTGTGGGAATCACACACTGTGCCAGATAATAAAGCACAGGGCAGCTCAGCACGGTCACCTCCACACCATGTGCGATGTACTGAGCTTTACAGCTACAGCCCTGCCCCTTGAACCATATCAGAGTGCAGCTGTACTGCTGGGTGAGAAGAAAATTCATTAAAATACATTCCTCCGAAGGAATGGCACTGATATTAAGAGTCTATCAATAATGATTCACTAGGCCATGATAGCAATGAAATTGCAGTGATAAAGGGTGACAAAATATTATAAGATATGTGCATTGAGGTTGTGGAGCAAATTATCTGATCTCAGAAGCAACGTTATGATGTGTGTGAAGCCGTCTGCTGCCCACAGCTAAGGCCATAGAAAGACATGAGGGGTACACCAGGCTGGTGAAATAGGGGTTTTATCTGGGGACAAATCCCTTGGGATGGGGATTGTTTGCACAGGACCTCCCGCCCGGAGACCTTGCTCTGGCCATGTCTGCAGACATAACTGCAATACATGCAATTAATCACACCCCACCACAGTGACCCCACTTTCCCACACCCGGCTGCAGAGCAGCCTCTGCTGCCTGGTCCCATCGAGCCCCTGAGCCTTTCCCTTTGCTTGCTCTGGATTGATGTGGCTTAGGATTGCAAGCAGTAAAAACGTGGCGCGGAAACTGCAGAGCATAAAAGCTGCCCCATAAAGAGTAAAGGCTTCTCCTTTTCCTCCTTTCAACCTGTAAAGCATCTAATAAATCCCAGCACACGCTCACGATGCAGCACGGAGACCTAATCCAAAAATCCCAGGAATATCCCATGATTAGCTACACGTTATGAGTAATGGTTTTAGCGAGGCCCAGTGGAAGCTTGACTCCAGCTTGCTCACAGCTGATGTGATCTGACTTGGTGGGGGGATCTCCCGTACTTAAAATAAAGTCACCTGTCCATAAGTCATCGCTCCGCTTATTCCACAGCATTAAGGGAATGTGCTGATGTTACGACTGGGCTAAACACGTCAGCCTGAGGCTGGCACAAGAAACCGAGGGGGAGATGGGGAAGGAGAATACACTGGGAACCACGCACCTTTCTCCTTCCCCTAATGGACTTGATAGTCGACTGGCAGTGGAAGTGCATGGAGTGGGCTGGTCTGCTGCCAGCACCCTGTGATGGGGGAAGGAGGCAACCCCAAGAGATTCGGGCAGAGCTGGAGGAGAGAGCAGCCCTAAGCTGCTCGGGAATGCAGTGGGAGACCTGGGGATCCGTGTGGATCTGCTGAACTGGGGCACGTCACCCTCTGTCCTTCTGCCCGCAGGAAAGCTGTGCCGTGGGGGATCGCTGCAGTTCTGCCTGCTGGGGCACGTCCTGCCCCGCTGATGCTCGTCCTGCCTCACGCTCTCAATCAGCAGCTCTTGGTGGAGCTGGGAGGGAGGCTGGGAGGTGTCGGGGTGTGTTTCCAGCCTGACAAGTGGTGGCTGCTCAGGATGTGGAAAAATAGGTGGTTCTTGAAGGTGGCCACGGGAAGCAACCTTTGAACTGAGGTGCCATGGCCCCTCTCCCCTGATCCCCCTTACATAAAGCATCTGCTGAGGTCACTGCTGTCCCCAGCTCCTCCATGGTGGCTCCTGGAGGGCCTCAATGACATGATTATCCCTCCTTAGCAGAGAATTTTCAAAGCCCAAGGAGGGCTTTGCTCACTAATCTGGCATTCAGTGCATATAATAGGCTTTGAGATGAAGCCTTCCTGGAGTCTATTTTAAGGTGGTTTTGTAGTATGTGTTCTTAATTAGCTGGGCAGTAGCTGAGGTTATTTTGGAAGGGGAGGTTCCCCCCAGAGACAGCTGAGGACACACGGTAGCCCCCCCAGGCTGGTACCTGCAAAGGGATGCAGGGGAAAGGGAGCCCACGCTCGCTGCATCCAGAAATACTTGGGATGTGGGGACTTTCCCTCCTGACACTCTCCAGCCTGTTTCTGCTCCTGTTCCCCCTTTCACAACTCCACGTATCCCCACCTTGCTCTTCGGTTTTTGTCGCTTACTGCAGGAAAGCACTTGAGGTGCTGGAGCGAGTTGAGAGAAGGGAACGGAGCTGGTGAGGGGCTGGAGCACAAGTGTGATGGGAGCGGCTGAGGGAGCTGGGGGTTCAGCTGGAGAACAGGAGCTGAGGGGAGACCTTCTGATCTNCTCGGCACCGGGGAAAGGATGACTAATCCGCTCTTTCTGCTCAGCTGGGAGCCAGGGTGGGAATTCATAAGGCAGGAGCCTTGTGCCAGCCTCCCAATTAGGGACAGCCTCACCCCCACCCCAGCCCTGGCATGACACCTCCAGCAGCCCCAGAGGTGCCACGTCCATGGGGCGATGCAGTCAGGCGGGCAGGAGGGAGCGCGCCAGGGCTGGGGTTGACGCTGGAACCAGCCCACGTGGGACCGCATCTCCCTGAGGATGCCAGGAGGGGACTGGCAGGAAAGCTGCCACGGGCTTTGCCTCTCCGTGGGGGATTTATTAGCACGGGCAAGGCCAGCCCTGCAGAGAGGCTGCCGCACAGCGGAGGTGACGGCAGGGACTGGGCTGCAGAGGGATGCAGGGATGCGAGTCACGCTGTGCAGCGATGCCGCGGGCTGTTGGCCCTTCACGCGCACCCGCCGAGGCTGTGTCTGGGGATGGAGCGGTGCTCCTTCCTTGAGTTTTACAGCTTAGGGGTGTCCTTAGTCTCACCTGCTTTATTTGGGAAGGAAAAAGGTGCTGCGGGAGAGCAGCACCAGCTCGTGGCGCAGGCCCGGGGCGCTGGGCTGGCAGCGGTGGCAGAGCCGTGTGTCACCGCAGGGCTCTGCGGCCCAGCCCGGCACGCACTGGCAGAGCCACCGGGATTTGTGGACCGGAATAGCACGAAACGATTCTGAAAATCCGGGTTAATCTGAACCAGCTCCCGAGGCCAGCTCTCCGAGAACTGCTTCTTTATCTCCAGTGTGAATCCAAATCCACTGCGGGCTTAACTCGAGTCTTGGCAGCTTTATGTCAGCTCTGATTAGTTCACATCACCTTCTTACAGCTTCCTGACCCTCTGTTGGGGAGACTGCCTCCAGATTTTCAACGTTTTGTATTTACACAACAGTGAAACTATCCTCAGGATGGGAGGTCCCCCGCTCTGGGTTCATCTGCAAGACCCTCAGGGATCTGTGGAATGGGGAGAGATGCCTCCACAGGGCATTGCTTCACTTGGCAAGGAACAAGAAGGAAAAGAAGAGAGAAGTGATGCTCAGGAGGCTTCATCAGAGAGCACAACAGAGCACTGAAGAGTTCAGGCTGCCATGGACAACTAGAGCCCTTCATACTGGCCCCAGCTGAGCAGCGATGCTGAGGGAAGTCTGAAGGTTTGCACCAGGGGACAATAAGGCCAGCATGGGGCCAAAAAGCTGCTGGAACAGAAAGTGTAGATCAAGGGATGTTGGCTGAGAAAAAAAAAAGCTGACGTTGCTGCCCCACATTATTTTTTTCTTTTCTCTGCACTGTAAGGTCCCCAGCTGATAGTGCTGGGCCATCCCTGCTCTAGCAGGAGCTCATAATATGCTGTAATTAAGTGGGCACAACTCTAATCAGTCTGCAGCAGCATAAAGACTTGGACAAATGCATTGCTAATCCCTGGTATCCCCCCTCCACCAGGGACAGGCAATGTGTCAAATTATGGCAAAGCACCAGTGAAGCACAGGTTGGCACTTGGTGACTTTTTCTGTTGCAAAGCGAACTGCTCCAGCTGAAAACGACGTTCTCAGCAGTGTGTGCAGAAGGCAGCCCCTGAGCATCTCTGAGCGGGCAGCATCTCCAGAGCCCAGCAAGGGGACAAGGGGTAACAGCTCTGGCTTTAGACCGAGGATCTGTGACAAGGAACATCCTCAGAAGAGCAAAACGACAGCATCCCTGAGAAGTGACCCTGCAGCCCTCTGGGAGCTGCAGCGTTGCTTTTCCCAGGGAGTGGTGAAATACGGGTAACACGTTCAGCTGGGAGGATGCTGCAAGCACCTCTAACCGTGGGATACAGCTGAAATAGTTTCTAAGCGTTCTTGTTCTTCCAGATGGATGGAGGATGCTGGGCCCTGCCCCTGCCCACTGTCCCTTCCCACCCCCATGAGAGCCAGGGCAACAGAGGGGTTAAGACAGTCTGTATTCTCCACCATCAATCCATCCTGCAAATCTGACGGCCCCATCTCTTCAACGGGCCCAGATTGATTTCTTGACTGGGAGCAATGAGCAGCTCCACATGAAAAATGAGGTTTTGCGCCGTCAATAGAAGTTCTAATTACAACTTAAATCCAGGACATTCTTTACAACGCCGACCAGATTTACAGCGGCTTGCAGGTGGGCGTGCAGCCCTTTCTAATTAAAAGCAGCACGCATTGCAGATTGCTTCAGACGGGCCATTTCCAGCTACCCAGCACCACAAGGACACAGGCAGCTTCTGGCATTGAGCTTGCGAGGGAGGTACCAGGCACCCCAAGGGCACGCAGCACCGCTTGGTCTGCAGGAGTGGGGGAAGAACAGAAACATGGGGACTGATTTCTTAGGGCTGGAAGTTAAATTACTCTTGCCATGAGCTGCTGCTTTTGAGAAAAGAAAATGCCTCCCCAGAAGGGCTGTCGGAGGTTGGTGGTGACGAAAGTGCAGTCTTGGGGCTCTCCAGAAATCACCCTGCTCCTGCTGGAGCCCAGAGAGGTGCAGCTGGGTTTAGAGTGCAGAAGGCTGGTGGTGAAGCTGATTCTCCAGAGCTTTTTCTACTGGGAGCTTGGAGAAGCAGAAAGGGGGTGCTGGCAGCTGCTGTCTGAGGAGCCCACGTGTGTCCTGGGTCAGAGCCCGTCTCAAAGGCAGCTGTGACTGCTGCTGATAGCAAAGGGCAGGACAGGGGATCTGCCCAGTGCACCAACAAAAGCAGAACAACTGCCACTGGGACTGAGGGGACAGGCTGCAAGAAAAGCCACCACCAGCCAGGAGACAGATTTACAGCCAACAGCCGGTGGGATGTGACCCTGCGAGGAGCCTGCCAGCTCCAGAGAGGCCACAGATGCCTGTGAAATGTGAGAGGTAGGAACTCTGTGTCAGGATGAGCCAGAAACCGGGCTCATGACTCAGCCAGTCCAGACCCAACCTCACCGCAAACAGCTGTGGGGGCCCAGAGCATCCTGGATGAAGGCAGAGCCTCAGGCTCCTTCCTCCTTGGTCTTTCGAATTTCCTGCCTAAAGCAAGATAAAATAGGTCATGTCATCCAGTCCCTGATGTGGGCGAGCAGCTGCCAAGCCCAGATGTGACCAGCCCCATCCTGACACGTCTGCTATGATTTATCAAAGCTGATTGAGGATGTCAGCAAAGCTCACCCATGTGGTCCCTGTCACTCCCACGCGATCGGGAGTGCCCTGTTGCATTGAACCTGTTAGGATGTGAGCAAACCTGGAACTCTTCATCCCCGGGCTAGACAGACTGGGAGAGAGTCCCTCAAAGCTGATAAGCCTCAAACTTGTGTATTGTTTCCCTTGAGAGTTAGTGGCACCACTACAGAGAGTGCTCAGGCACAGACTTTTGGGCCCTCCAGAAGATGCCACGGGCTGGGCGGGGAGGTGAACAGAGACATCCTGAATGCTAAAGCTGGTCCTTGTGCCCCCAGTGAGAAAAGCTCTGTCCAGGTCTTGGTCTTGGCCACATCACATCAGGCTACCATCTTTTGGGGTGGAGGAGGTAGAACGTTGGTTCTTCAGGATTCAGATGGATTCACACCTATGACGTTGCAAGACTTCAGCCCTAATGAGGAGGAGTCTCTTGGATTGGTGTCTTTGGAGGATTTTGCCTCTGTCCAGGACCTTGAAGAGTATGCTTTCCATGTTTGGACTCAGTCTGCAAGGAGAGCTATTGGAGAAGATTTGACATAGATTTGGCACAGAGGGTATCTGGAGGAGGAGGAGCCCTTTCCGAGGGAAGTGTTGCAAGGGGCTCTCGTAGGTGGATAAAGGGACCTTTTGGGGGACTCTGGGCATCCTTCAGACACCAGCACTTGTGATGCTTTGTGATAAAAGTAAGAGGATACTTTCCAGCTGACCAACACATCAGGTGCAATTTAAACAGGGCAACTACCCTGAAGATAAAATGTGGGGTTTTTGGAAGAGATCATTTTTATCGTGGATGCATTGTGCTCCCTGTCTCCCAGCTGAAGTCACCCCCACGCTGGGTTATGCAGGAGGCTGATAAGGAGGCAGGGAATAGGAGATGGTTTCCTGCACTCTGCAGACGACGCCTGCGCCTCCTTCTGCCTCCGCTTTTATGTAGTTGGGAAGAGCTCTGAAACTGCTGGGCACAGACACTTCTGAAGCAGCAGCAACTTTGCACGGCGCGTTTGTTTTATGTCTGAACTGTACATACAGCAGTGAATAGAGCTCATAAAAGATGGATGTATTCTTGTTCTTTTTGCTGGTTTTGATTTATTATTTACTTCACTTTTTTTCAACTCTTCCGAAGTGCTGTAAATCATCTAAATCATTTTTCTCCTCTGCTTGGCTAGTTTCGGGAAGCTGAAGCAAGATTATTGTGCCTAGCTCCTCTGCGTTGCTGGGTTTGCTGTGGGTTTTTCAGGAAGAGAGAGAAAACCAGGAAATTTGAGCTCTTATGTCTCCGCAAAGTATCTTGGAAAGACTTAAAGGTCTTCTTCCGTCTGCATTTCCAGAGGCTGTATTCTTCAGCCTTCCCTCAGATATTCGAGCGGTTGCTAGCACCAGCAACCCTATCCATGTATGGGGATGGTTCATGGGAATAAACGCTCACCAATAGTGCAAGGAAACATGCAGCAGCTGCTCCCGGTGCAGCTGCGCTGCGGCACGGTCAGGAGGACCATTTCCCTGGGGCTTCAGAGGGAACACGGCTGGGACCCTGGGTCTGGTGGCTCCAGAGACGTGGTGACATTTTTAAGCACATGGATGCAGGTCCGCTGCAGGGGAGCAGCTCTGAGGGCTGGATGTGAAGGTGCAGAGGGTTTTCCTCAGGGCTGCACATCTGGGCAGTGGGACATGCCCTACTGATCTGAAGTTTAAAGCCAAGCACCAGGGGCTTCTCCAGCAATGTCTCCCTGGCTTCATTCACACACTGGGCAACTGAGCAGGAGCTTCAACACCCAGAAAGAGAAGGAAAATCTGTGTCCAGCGCCGTAAGAGACCCCAGAGAGCGGATTTTTAAGGGCACTTAGCACAGTATAATGCTGTTGGAGGAGCTTAGCACCCTTCATGCACCCAACTCAGGCTGATGTGAACCCGTGCCATGCTGCTGAACTGAGTTCTTCAGAAAACCAGGACGAAGAGACTTCTGAAAGCCTCCCCCTTCTCCTCCCAGATGCTCGTCCTGCCAGCTCCTAGAGCACAGGAGGTGTGAGCCCATAAACGGCGCCTCTGGAGGAGGATTGGGGTGACCCCACTTACCCTGGATCTAGAGGGATGGAGTCACTGTGTCCCCATAGCAAAGACCACACCAGCTTGCTTTGGGTTCAAAGCCCTGGAGTCAGGGTCTCTTTCTCCTTCCTGTCACTTTGTGTCTTTTATTTTATTTTTTTTTTTTCAAGGGGAATTCAGCTGTAGGGGGAGAAAAGGAGCAGGCTGCTAATGAAAGGGCAGCTGCTGCTGTGTGTCAGGCATGTGAGACCCCACTGGGAGCTCAGCTGGACTCAGTGGGTGGCTGGACACCGTTTATTTTTACATTAGAGCTATTTTCCTCTCACCCTGTCTGCTCTGTGCTCTTTATTTCTGAGTCAGTTCCATCCCCTGTCAGATGGACACGGATGCAGGATGAGAGCACAAACCTTGCTTGCCAGTAAAGGCTAATTTTAGGATAAAAACTGATGGGGGGGTGTGTGTTTCGGCTCAGCATTCGTTAGCATCGATGGCATCGCTGTCCTTGATGAACGGCACTACCTGCCTTTGCCTGGTGCTCACCAACGCTGCAGCAAGCAGAGAGGAAAGTGTGCAGCGTGGGGCAGAAACTCACGGGCTCCTGGCCATAAAAGTGGTTTGCACAAATATTCTGCTTTCCCTCCCCACCTCTCACCACTTCCCCTCTGCCCCCCTTCAAAAAAATAATAGAATCTGTAATTGCCTGTGAGTTCGGGATGTGACCACCTGGGTCTGGTTTCCTGGCCAGAGAGAAGGTCGTTGGAGAACAAGCTACCTGCTCATCTGCAGATGGGCAGGTAGGATGTAACAAGCCAAAACTTCGCTTGAGACCATGTAGCATCAGTCACAGGCTTGAAAAGAGCAGGGATGTTTACAAACAACCTCCTCCTGAGTGCTCCCGACGTTGAGCTGATAACACGAGTCCTCCCAATTCTCACCCCACTGACCTACGCTGAAGAACATAAACCTTTTGACTTGTGTTGGCTCTCTTTGCTGGACACTTGGAAAAACACCGTTAATACTGTCTCTGCGGTTGGTCAGAGATCTGGGGAAGCAAAGTACATCAGTCTGGAGGCCACTGGGAGTGCTGCATCCCACCTACAAGCAATGGGACCAAGTGGGTGAACTATGAGAAGCTGCATGAGAGAAAGGAGAAGGAGGAGAAGGAGAAGGAAAAGGAAAAGGGTAAATCCTGCTGCCAGCGTGCTGCAGCATCATTCAGAAGCCCCGTTCCTCTCCTGCCATGGGCTGGCTTTCCACACAACTCTCACAACAGTCTCCAAAGGCTCAGGAGCATCATCCCAAGCAGCTTTTCTGCAGAGCTGCCTCCACAGCTTCAGCTCGGCCCTGCTGGTCCCTGCAAAGGGACTTGGGCTGCCCCAGGCATCAGCAGGGCTGGACACAGCAGAAGCTTTTATTTCCATAAAAAACAGCGCCGAATTAGGAGGCAGGCAGAACCCAGCTTTGCTCTCAGACAGTGAACTAATCACGGGGACAAGGTGCCAGAGAAGCTGTGGATTCACCTCACCTAATTTCAGACATTTAGAAATTCAAGGTCTAAATCTAAGTCAGCCCTCTCGGCTCCCTCTAGGCTGAACGGAGGGAAACGGTCACTTCCAGAAGATGAACCTCTGCAGAGCAGAGCGGAGTCAGAGCCAATTAGCACTGCAGGGCTTACGAGCTTAGCGCCAGGGGCGGGCGGTGGGATGCTCGGAGGTGGGGATTGTCATTCGGGAGGGATAAAGGTGTCAGGGTGGAGGTGCAGTGGGACAGAGGTGGTGACGATGAGGATGTGATGGTGAAGCTGGGTACCACGGGGGCTACACAAACTCCTGCGCCCCCTGGATCCAGCCGTCCCTGGGGACATGGGGGACCGTGGTGTGACACACGCGAGCAGGGCGATGCCCGGGGCTGGCGGGGAGCGCGGTGCCCGCGCTGCTCTGCTCTGCATCAGCCTGACAGCAGTTGGAGGAGTAACAGACTCAAACATCGCATTTTAAATGCCCATAAATTTGGAAACAGAGCCAGAGCTCTTTAATCTTGATTCATTTTTTCATTCCTAACTAGATAACTAAGGAGGCCAAGCGCAAGCTCGAGACATGAATTATTTAGGGAAGGCACATCCATCTCCGGTGGTTTGGGGGATGCTCTGCCGTTCTGGGGTGCCCTGGGGGAGCACCAGTTGGCTGAGGGCCAGCTGGATGCAGGATTTTCCCATTAGGGGTGTGATGTCCTGTAGGCACCGAGGAGGTTTTTTACCAGCCCTGATGGACACAGGAAAGTCCCAGCCTCTGTGCCAAGTGTGTGGCCTCCAGGTTGGCTGTGAGGTGTAGAGCATCACCAGCCCCTCTCAGCCAGTCGTCCTCTGCCTGGGGCACAAAAAGAAGGGATTTTTCCTCTGGAAAAGGGTGGGTATTAGCTGCTCTTCCTAAAAGGATATTTAGCAAATGCTTGCCTTAATACAGAGGAAAAAAGCTTCCCCAACGCAGCGGAAAGCCAGCAAAGTAAGGATGCACAGCAGGACATCTCTGTACACGTTGTCCCTTGAGCACGGCTGAGACCTTGTGACAGGAGCCCAGTGTCCCCTGGCTGGTGTCGGGGTCAGAGCCCCCCGACCCGGCTCTGCAGGGGATGCTGAACCCAAGCGCCCGGGTGGAGGAGCTGGAGGAAGAACCTTCCCACCCTGCTCTGGAACCTGGTGAGAAGGATGGAGGCTCCTGAGCAGCCTGGAGCACCAATTTCACGGAAATCCATTTATCTCTGCTTCCTGCAACCCTCACGCCATGAATAAATGATGATTGCAGAAGTGATGAACCTGCCCCTGTTTAGGTGTGAAATGAATGTTTACAGGCATAGAATAAATCAAGTATCCCACGGGCGAGCAGCGGGATATTAAACCAAACACCTTTGTGTTCTTAGCACTTGCTGTTAGAGGCCAAGGGTTTGAAGCCTGGCCAGGTATTTCCATTAGCCCCCGTGTGACAGGCACTGGGTACCCTCCCCTGCAAAGGCCGAAAAATCCTAAAGGACAGGAGGGAGCCAACAGCCCTCAGATGAGCAGCTTGCCTCCCATCTTCTCCACCTTCCCCCTCTGTTTCTCCGCATACCTCTCACTCCGCCTGACGCTACAATCTGCACAGACTCTAAGAAGTCAGGAATACAATGCAAATTCGTGAAGGATTGGCAAGAAATTGCGTGTGCGCTAGTTGCCTGTCAGCATGCAGAGTACTTCTAATCTTGTCACATAAATAATACGATTATGTAAAATATCAAACAGTTGGAATAAACTTAAAAGCCACAACGTTCTAGTCACAGACTTAATAGAGAGGGGAAAAAAACCCCGACAAAAAATAAGTAAAATCCTTTTTTTTATTCTGCAGCGTGGAGGGGAAATGGCTCCTCATCAAAATCAACAGGAGTGTCTCAGGGGATGAGGATGTGGGAACTGGTTGGGGACACAGAACTGCTCCTTAGGACAGGGGAACACGCCCCAGCCCTGCCTGGGTAGGACCGACGAAGAGGAGAAACACCAGAGCTGTGGAGTCAGGAGGAGCCTCCCCCAAGGTCACCGAGGACAGAGCCCGTGTCCCTTGCGCGCTAATTTGCCTTGCCACCCCCAGAAACCCACTGCTGCGTGCTACCGGCACGGGGCACCCCTTCTAACCATGGGAATTACTCATCTGAGAGGAAAACGCTGATCCAACCCCCCCCAGCCAGCTCCCTGCACTGCACTCGTCCTTGTCCCTGTCCCCATCACCCAGTGCTGGCCGTGGGGACCAGGACGCGGGGGCAGTGGCGGGGAGGGCTCCCTGCTCCCCGAGCACGGTTCCCTCTTGGCTCTGCATCGCTCTGCATGGCTAATGCTGCCCTCCATTTGTACCGCCCGCAGTGTTTGCAGCATCGCTGCAGGATGAGAGAGGAGGGAGCGGTGCCCAGGGACCCGCCGGGAGGATTTTGCTCCTGGCCCCAAGATCAAGAGCAGCATGAAAAGCCACGGTCCCTTTGTTAGAGCTCACTAAAGAGACGGGGCTGATTGAGCTGGAAAATAAACCCCTCTCCTTTTCCTCCCCACAGGCACGTGCGCGGCCCTGGCACTGCGCGCTCGGACCACTCGTGTGCAATGGCACAGGTTACGGCCATGACCCCCCAGCTCTGCCTGGGAGCTGAGGCTGGAGCAGCCGTGCAGCCGAGCTCCTTCCCCGGCAGCCTTTGGTGCAGGGAGCAGGAATTTCGTGGTGTGAACCGCCTCCATAGAAGGCACCAGGCAGCCATCAGCTGCACCATCCTCACCGCGGGGCTGGTACTCCTGCCCTGGAGCAAACGTGCTGTCCCCGACCAGCCGCAGCCTTGGCTCTGGACAGACCAAAGCGAAGCCTGGCAGGGATTGAACTGCAGGTCCCTTTCCCTGCCCACCCGTCAGTGCCAACAGCACTGCCCGCGGCCTCCAGAGAAGGTGCTGTGATGGGAACAGATGAGACAACAGGCCTCTGGGCCAGGACAGACCATCACTGTCTGCCGAAGCATCTGCGCTCAGCTGAGGTCCAGCTGCCAAGCAGCGCTCGCACTCCGCATCCATGTGCCCCGCTGCATCTCCCGCGGGCTCATCACCAGGACTGATCCGCTGCTCCCAGACCCTGACGAGTTTTGGAGACCCCTTGCCTTGGCACAAAGCCCTCCCTCTTCCCACCCAAGCTCTGCAAATTTCTCTCGGGGCGCAACACGAGCTCCACCCCCAGCACCCCCTGCTCCCACGCGGCCGGTGCGGTGACAGGGCCGTGCCGCAGAGCAGTGCCAGCCTGCGCAGCAGTGCCAGCCTGCGGAGCAGTGCCAGCCTGCCGATGCGCGCCCTGCTCGGGGCGCTGTGTAACTTACACACTGAGCTGCCCCTTCCGCCCAGGAGAGCGGCTGTGAGGAGCCGAGCTGCGGGCAGGCGCCTGCCCCGCGCTCCGCCCGGGGGGACGGCAGCACTTCCCCGGCCCGTTTGCTGCCTCTGAGTCACGTCCGCCTCCCTCGCTTGCCCTCTCTGGGTGAGAAGACTGTCAAGGCCACCGTAGGGAGCTGCTTTTTTAGTGAAAGAAATAGTTCTTCTCATCTGGCCATTTTAAAAGAGGGAGGAGAAATCGCTGGTTTGGGGGTGCCCACGAAAGAAGGAGCAGACACATTGAACGGACAGTAAAACTGGGAGAACATGCATCCCATCTTCTGTGCTGAGCAGAACCTTCATACAGGGGGCCAATTATTTTTGAGAGTGAGACCAAGCCCAGTTTCTACGGACTTCTTCTCCTTGGTCATCCCTATAGGGTCGGCTGCCCCGCTTTTCTGGGCTGGAGTAGGCTGAGACCGGCCAACTCATCGCACGTGCAGCAGGGGATTCCACGTCACGTCCCAGCCGAGCCTCCTTGGTTCAGCGCTCCGAGCGCCTTGGCCTCGCTCCCGCGTTAATTCCCAGAGGAAAAGCCCTCTCTGTCGCCAGAGAGCCGCACCTGATGCCCACATCGTGCCACCGTTGCCACAGTGCCGGGAGGACCCCGGCTGGGGGAGCAGCTGCCTGCTCCATGTGTGCTGCTCCTCCTGGTCCACCTCCCCGGGCAAGGCAGCAATGTGGGGCGCTAGAAAGAAAAAAAAAGCCCAAGCCCTGTGGAGGCAGCAGCATGTCCTCCAACCCCCCCCTCGCTCACTACATCTCTACCTCCACCAATTGTCCCCCAAACCGGACCGGCAGCCCCACAGCTGAAATCAGACTCACTGTCCCACCCTCCCTGTGGTCACATCAACCCCAAACACCCCTTTGCAGGGCTCAAAATGACTTTAAAAGACAAGACTCCCTCGCTCCAGGGACTCCTCGTCTCCTCCTGGCCCCATCTGTCTCTGTCCTGCAGGATGTTCAGGACTTTCCCTATTGCTCTGCTGTGACACTGCAGCTCTCCTGTTGCAAGAGGAGGGGGGACGACCCTTCCTCCTGTCCCTGGTTTGCCGAGGTTTAAGGTAGCTGCTGGTTGTCACCGGGCAGTTGGGTTTATTTCAATTCACCTGTAACTGCTTTATCCCTCCCCAGCTCTCGGCAGAGCGTACTGCAAACAAGCCTGCACCACGCAGCCTCTCCCCGGACGGATTGCTCAGCAAGGCAGCGCTCCAAGGCCTGGCCCCCGCTCTCTCCTGACTTAACAACCCTGTTATTGGCTTTGTGCAAACGCCGCTCAATTCCCTGCGCTCCTGGCACACTGCTTGCTCCCCGCGCTGCCCTGCAGACACGTCCTTTACAGTATTTCTCCGTGATCGCTCGCTGGCAGATGCATTCTCCAAGCTGACCGAGCAGGGGAGAGCTCAGATTAACACAGCTGCGAGCAACAGGTAACGCAGCCTCTGGGGCTTGGAGCCTGGGCAGCAAGAGTTCAGATGCACAGCAAGGCTGGAGATGTGATAGCAAAGGGGAGATGTATTTTCTTCTCCTACCCCAATGCGATGATGCTGGGAACTTTCCTTCCCCCCCCATGCTGATATCTTTGCACTCCCAGCAGCTTCTGCTGATCTGACTTCACAGCCGAGCGCAGCCCCAGGACGATGCTGTTAGAGTTCATTAGAAGCTTGGTCAAAACCCAAATTTCTTAGTTCACTGTTATTTCCAAAAATGTGGGAGAACAGAGTACTGTGGTTGTCAGAGACAGCTCCCGGGGCTTCCAGTGCACGAGGGGGAGAAATATTTAAGTTACACCTGATCCCACTGCACCATCCCTATGTTTGAAACTCCTTTCCAGCTTGAAACCAAGGGCTATAAATTAGAATATTTTAATGAAGCAGTCTGGCACCAAGCGCGATGGTCTCCCACGAAAAAAATAATCGCCCCTTGCTTTTCCTCAGCACAAATACTTCGCCAAAGCAGTGGCGAGGCCATGATGTTTTCCCATATCCCCGTCTGCAGTCTTTCCCAGAAGGAAGATGAGGCTCCAGCCCAGCGCCTGGTGCTTCACTGGCACCAGAACCAGCCCCATTCCCACCATCAGCTCCAGCAACCAAGGTCTCTTTCCTCCCAGCCCACTATGGCCCATGATGGAGACTGTGCCTCTCCAGACATGAAACGCTTCCCCATGGTTATGGGGTGAAAGGACAAAGCCCCTAAACATCCCCTGGCCCCTGTGTGCAGCCAACCCTTTGCTAAGCACAGCCCCAGCACCTCTCCCAGCACCAAGTCATTGCTGCTATTCAGAACAGAGAAATTTCTCTTTCTGAGCAGGAAAGAGCATCATCCCAGCACTGCCTCCCCTCACACATTACGAAGAGATACAACTTGGTAAATCTCATCTTAGCCAAGGGCATTACCCCATGCCAGTTAGCACTAGATCAAACCCAGGTTTATTCAGCCTCCCACTAATCCCTTTGCAACAAGAACCACCTGCAGTCTGGAGCCCGGGATTTAGCAGGGATCAGCGTGCAGGTGTCTCTGATTTGATCATCCCTTTGGAAACGGCTGCGCTCTGCAGCCCCAGTGAAAAGCAGCTGCAGAAGAGGGGGAGCAGTGACAAGAGACAGGTGGGAGGGAAAGCGTCTGCAGGGGTGGAGGCAGCGACAAAGTAGGGGCTGTGGTTCCCCCCCACAGACACTTCTGAGAGGCCAAAAAAACACTGGAAAGAAATGGGGAGAAAGAAAGGAAAAAATATCTTATTTTCAAGAATTTTCTGGTACTTAAAAGCCTGAGACCCGCAGGGGAAGCTAATAAATTTTAAATAGTTTGGAGAGTTGAGACCAGCAGTTTAACTTTGTGCGGCTGCTGAGTTGTTTTCCAAGTGTATTTAATGAAACCCTTCATTATGTTCAGATAATTACGATCTCTGCGTTTCTGTTGCTGTTGGAGTTTACCATCTGTGCTCCCAGGTACGCGCTCCATCCCGACACAGCGGGCACTGCGAGAGATGCTCACGCTGGGCTTTGCTGGTGGACCCTGCAGCTGGGACAAATATTCTGGGGTTGTGGGTTCAGGTAACACCCCCGTTTGTCTCTTCATAGGATGTCCTGAGTTGGAAGGACCCACAAGGATCATTGAGTCCAACTCCTGGCCCTGCACAGGACAACCCCAAGCTCCAGATTTCCCCTGGTCCTCAGCGGCTCACGGCCCTGCAGACATTCCTGTCCTGACCGCAGGGCCTGGCAAAGCCCTGGTTGCTCACCCCAGCCCTTCCTCCAACAGCAGGAGGGTGAATCACCCCGATGGAGCCAGAGCCATCTGCAGATGACGATCCTACTGAGTCAGGTTCAGCCGCCCACCGGGACCCAAGTTTGGAGGCTGCCCTGGCTCCCAGCCTGGTGGGACAGGGTTTTCCATGTGCTCACTTGCAGGGATGGGGCAACAGGGGCTGGGGGGATCCTCAGCTTGTGTTCTCCATAAACACAGCCGGAATCGCGCATGGCATCCTCCTGCCAGGTGTGCCCTTGCAGGGCTGGTCCTGCCCCAGCACCTGGTGTGAGCTGGAAGTGCAGTTGCCATCCCAGCCGAGTCTTGCCCTGCACGGCTGTGGGGTGGACACGGGTTAGTGCTAGAGCTAGGTTATGGTCGGATTCAATGATCTTAAGGGTCTCTTCCAACCAAACTGATTCTATGATTCTATGATCCCGTAGCTGGCACGCTGCAATGCACAGACATGGCTCTGCTCCAAGGGGCCGGGGACAGCCAGGACCGAGCGGTCCTCCAGCGGTCATGGTGAGCAGCGATGGCAGGAGCGTGGCAGCCGTGGGCTGGTTTGTAGATGCTAAACATAAACAGCCGTGGGAGATGGAGCCAGCGGTGATGCATGAGAAAGAGGAGTGCAGCCCGAGGGGGAGGACGGCTGCTGGAGTACCGGGTGCTGCTCTCCCCGCCTGCCAACTGGGCGCTTTTCCCCCGCTCTTAAATGTCAGCGATGATGTTTCCTGCCCAAGCCAGCTCTTCTTCCCCTTGGGGACCAGCCAGCGGGGTCTGTTTTATACCCGCTCCCAACAGCTTGGGTGGCTTGGGACCGGGGCTGCCGCCGGAGCTGTGCCAAGTTGGCAGCGCGGCCAGGCTCCCCGGCCAGCTCCTTCTCCTCTCCTTTCACCTGCTCCGGGACTCCAGCTCTCCTCTCCGGGGTTTCCTCCCATGGTGGATTTCCACAGGCAGCTTAGGAAAGCAGCAGGTCTGATTAGAGGGGAAGAACGAGAACCCTGTGTCTTATCCCAGAGATCAGACTCCTCCTGGGGTGGGCAGAGTCCCTTCTGTACAGCCTTGGGAATGTCATAGAATCATAGAATAGAATCACAGAATCATTCTGGTTGGAAGAGACCCTCAAGATCTTCGAGTCCAGCTGTTCCCCCACCGCAGCCCAGCAGCAAAACCTCGGCACTCGAGAGCACTGGTGGGAATGCCTTGCGGCTGCCAGGGCTGAGCTGCTCCCTCGGTGCCCGTGCGGTGCCTGGCGTAGCAGGGCTCCTGCTTTAACGGACATAATTGTCACTTTCTTCCCTGCAGCATCCACAGGGTACAGAACCTAACAGCTCCGGCTGATTCCCTTATTTAGCTCAGCAGACATCTGCACTGCTGCAGGGTGTTCAGAGCAGCACCAGGACGCACGGGGCCGGGGCACTCCACGCACTTGACTTTGACAGAGCTGAGTGTTGGCAGAGGGGCAGCTCTGCCCTGGGATGCGGGTGCTGGCATCGGGATGACACCCAGGGGGGTGAGGTGTGACAGCACAGCCTGGAAATGGGATATCTGGAGGGCAGACAGCACATGGGATCCTGACATCTTTGATGCTCCCTTCATGCTCCCCAAGTGTATAATGTCCCCCCCCACATGAAGCTGGGGACGGGTGGGAAGGGGAAGCACTAGGCACTGTAGATGTGGCTTCAAGCACAAACTCCCATTTTGTCTGGTTTCGTCAGGATTCCTAGAAGAAGTTCCCATCTCATGCTGGAGTGTCCTGGTTCCCTGAAATATAAGGGAGGAAAAGAAGTGGCAGAGAGGAGATGGAGAAAGCCACCCGTAATGTGTAACGATCCTTTAATGCTCTCTCTGGCCCCTTCCCAACACATATGGGAGCTGGGTGAGCCAATTAAACCGACACCAATTAAAGCAGCATAAATCACATCCAGTAAACCAGAGGTGGGGCTCCGGCAAACACCCCTGCTGTGAAGGATGTCAGAGCTGGCCTGGGGTTGACCCTCACAGCCCAATTCCCTTCCAGTCTGGAAAAAGCCAGAGGCACCATCAGGCTGAGCATCCCGCCCCATCTTGGTTGAGAGCCTTGTCCTGTTCCCTGGGGTTTTGTGTCCCCAGGACCCCACAGCCAGGTAGCCCAGGGGCCAGGAGTTCACTTGGAGCCATTAGGAGAACAGTTACAAGTGGCTGTAGCCACCTGCGTGTTAAGAGATCCAAACTGCACCAGAGATGTCTCAATGTCAGAGCTGCCAAGCGAGGTCTGGGGCACACGAGTGGCAACTCTCGACTGAATCCAGACAACTGCCACCGAACCACAGAGGAGCAGGGACTCTAATTAAACTCCTACAGCCCTTTGGGAAGTATCAAGCCAGAAAAATAGTTCTAAAGCTTCAGGCAGGGTGATTTTAAACAAATGTGGAAGTGCCTTAGAAACAGCTTAAGATGAAAGCTACCAAATTAAAATCCTTGCAATCAGTGTGGAGGCTACTTATGCAACAACCTCCTGAGGAGGAATTGGAATCCCAGAGATAAAACTCTAAACAAATAAAGAGACAGGAGATGAAGGGAAAAGAAATGTAACTTGGTCAAAAAGTGATGTACAAAGGGCTGCTTGAGCCGCCTTTTAAAAGTGGGAATTTAGCACCATGAAGGGTGCTTTTGCAAAGCGGCAAAACTCATGTCAGGTAAACCGAGGAAGGTGAGGGTGAGGAAGGTGTCCAGCTCCCCAGTGCATTTGCTGCAAGCAGGAATGCGGCTGCAGGTGACGGTCAGGCACCTCTCTGCATGCTCCAGACCTCTGCGTTTCAATAGCATCAGGAGATTGGGGTGAACCCAGAATTCCCCACTAGATGCTTTGGTTTGAGGGTAGAAGCTCCCAGCAGAGCAGCCCTCCCCATCCTTGCAGTGATGGGAATTGTCCCTTCACTTTCTGGCAGGGTTGGTGGGTGCGAGTGGTCGCAGGTCCCACGGGAAGCCAGGGCAGCTCCAGCGCTAGGAGAGTCCTGCAAACACGCAGCTGCTTGCAAGCTTCAATCCTGTGAAATCTCCTTAGACGGGTCCCAATCTAAGGGGGGGGGGCTCCAGTCCACAGCCCCGCTGCTCCCAGACCACTCCAAGGGCGCCTCGGTGGGGACCTCGTTTCCCAGCCTGCTCAGGCCTGGCTGTGCGCAGGACGACACGATCCAGAAGCTTCTCAACTTCTCTGGGCACCTCATTTGTTGAGAACCCTGTCAATTAAGCGAAGGTCCCACCCTTCCTGCCCCCCGAGCCGGGTGGAGGTGGAGGGGGCGAGGCTGTCGGCACCAGGCTGGGTGTGGATGCGGGGACGGACACAATGGGGCACAAAAAGTGCTAAAGACCCATCAACCGCCCCATTGAAGGCTCCGGATCTCTTCGGGGGTGCGGCTGCCCCAGCAGACACGGCCGGCAGCCCCGGGCACCCCCGCAGCCCCAGCAGCGCGGCGCTGGCAGCGGGGCCGGGTGGGCAGGAGGGGTTTGGGGCCCGGGGTTCAGCTGCCTGCACTCCGGCTTCAAACCTACCTGCAGCAAGTTTAGGAAATCAGAAAGACGAGAGAGGGAGCGATAAAGTAAAACCAAATAAAAATAAACCCCAATCCCTCCGTTCTTCTTTGATTTTTCCAGGTTTTTGTGTTTTGGTTTTTTTGGTCTTGTTGTTTTGTTTTGTTTTGTTTTTTTCACGCCAAGATTACTAATTGTCTAAAGCATCTCAATTTACCGGTTTCACTTAATCACAGCCACTTTGGAGATTATCAGCCTTCCCCACATGTTCGGTACCTTGTTTCCAAACTCGGCAGGCCCACGGGGAGCAGCTCGCAAGCGCCTGCAGGAGCGACAGCAGTCGAGCGCTCCCCATCCCCATCCCCATCTCCATCCCCATCTCCATCCCCATCCATCCCCATCTCCATCCCCATCCCCATCTCCATCTCCATCCCCATCCCCATCCCCATCTCCATCCATCCCCATCCCCATCCCCTCTGTCCCTCCGGCTGGGCTGTCAGAGCTTGATCGGCTCTGAAACCGCCACCTATTCCCCCAAAGTTCCCGAGAACGGGGCGGGGGGGGCACCGTTGTCAGCTCCTGGCAGCTCCCAGCCTTTGATTTGCACAAAAGAAAGGAGGGAGGTGGGGGAGGGAACGGATATGATTTATTCAGCAACTTCCTAACCGCCTTCTCTTTTTTTTTCCCCCCTTCTTCTTCTTTTCCAGAGGCTGTGAAATAACTGAAGCCGACGGAAAGGTGAAGTGCTGGGAGAGATGAAGGAGGCGCGTTTGAAGGCGTTTTCTTCCTTTTTGTCAATTCTCGCTGCAAAGCTTTTAATTCCTGGAGCTCGGTTCCTTCCTGGAAAGTCTGAGCCGCTGTGATGGAGGGCGGTGGGTTCTCTGCAGGTATCTGGGGCCCTGCCCGCTGGGCCACGATGGGCAGAGGAGGAGGAAAGAGGTCCTGGTGCTCGGGGTGTCAGCTGGTGTCACCCTGGCATCATCTGTCGTCCCCTCATTGCCCTGTTGCCCACCCCGAGGTCACTAGAAGCAACTGGGAGGCAGCTTGAGGCATCACTTGCTGTGCCAAATTTTCTTCATTGGAGGGAAAAAAAAGTCTCTTATTTTTTTAAGGAAAAATGATGACTGGAAACTTTTCTTTGTACTCGATTTGCCTGCTTTGGGGTAGCTGCACACTCTGCTAATCCAATTGCATGTTTCACTCTTAAATAATAGAAACCACAAAACAGCTCCAGTAGCAGGGATACCTGGGGGAAGCAGGAGGAAACTGCAGGAACAGAGATGCCAGAACCTTCTAACACTTCTCCTGGGTGGAGAGCGACTGTCAGAACCCTGCTCAGCCCATCCTCACCCAGAATCTCCACTGGCATTTTTGTTCCTAGCATGGGTGCCCCGGGGAGGCAGCAAAAAAGAGGGTCCCGTTCAGCAGGAGCCACGGCTGGGTTTGCCAGCTGTAAGCAACCCCAAAAAAGTCAGGTTTCCAGTAATTCTGTTCTACTTAAAAACCAACAGAGAATTGTGTTGCAAAGGTCTCGCTTACAACCTAATCCCTTCGGTATCGTGCACAGACTCCCTGGGAGCTCAGCTCCTCTCCTGCACACCCAGCTCAGATCTGCGACTCTGAAATCCCCACCCATTTCCTCGGGAACCCTCTTGACACAACCCGTGGCACGATTAAAAATAAAATCGCCACGAACTATTCACCGCAAACAACCCTGGCTCTTTCTGACTGCACCAAAAAGTGGCGCAGCCCTCTGCACCACCACCAAAAGCGCCTGCCCCCCTGGGAGGACAACGTGGTCCTGCAGGAAGCAGCTCCTTGCGCACGATTCATTGAAGTGGGGTTTTTTTATTTCCCATTTACGAGCTGATCCTGATTTCTGCAAATGAATTTGTTATCTGCAAGTGTTCACTGCATAGTTTATGCAAACAAATTTCAGCCCATGGGGTGTTTGCAAACTGTTCATTTCATGGTATGTGATTAGTAGAAATGGTCAGAAAATGGGTGCAAAACAATTTTTACGAGCTGTCCTCACCACCCAGGCTCCTTAAACCTACATTTCCATCATTGCCTTTTTTTGTTTTTAACTGGATTTAGGAAAATATTAACCAGTGCATGATTAGTTGAACTTTTCATGCTTTGTTTCTAGCTGACAGCTCTAAAAGGAGGGCAGTTGATGCTCAGAAAAAGAGCAGACCTTTCTGAAATGCATCGATAAACAGAAAGCAAAGCCTGCCCAAGAAGCCCTGCAAGGATGCCCAAGCAGGAATATGGGCCTGGCTGTGGCTGACTTAAAGACCATTTTGGAGAATAATCTCTTTTTTGTGAGCGCTGCACCTGCAGACTTCAGCCAGCCCCACCAAGAGGAGGTTGGTGGAGAGGTGTGAGGGATTAAATGTAGATGAAGGAGAGAGTACAAAACCCACCCCGCAGGCATCCCCCACCCAGGACCCACTCTTGACGCTGGGATGAGGGTGTCTGGTCTCCACGGCTTAGATGGAGACCCCGTCCAGCACCCAGAGCCAGCACCATCCTGCACTCACCAAAGCTGCCAATGGAGCATCCTCTGGTCGCCCCTTGCCTGACATCCCACACAGACCCTGGCCCTTCTGCAGTCCCTGCAGCGCTCTGTTCGCTGTCGGCAAGTGACAGGACAAGAGGAAACGGACTCAAGTTGCACCAAGGGAGGTTCAGATTGGATATTAGGAAAAAATCCTTCATGGAAAGGGTTGCGAAGCAGTGGAACAGGCTGCCCAGGGCAGTGGTGGAGTCACCATCCCTGGAGGGGTTTAAAAGGCTTACAGAGGAGGTTCTCATGGACCTGGGTTAGTGCCAGTGTTATGTTATGGTTGGACTCGATGTCATTGAGGGTGTCTTCTAACCAAAATGGTTCTGCGGTTCTATAAACCACAAAATCTGTTCGCTTTACCCCTCCTAGAGCTACAGCATCCACTCTGTGAGCAGGGTCTCCATTGCAGGGCCACCCCTCATGCTGGGCCATGTAAAGCTGGTCCCAAATGACCTGATGGTGATGACCCAGAGGTCAGACCCCGGCGGAGGTCAGTGCAGACCTGTCCGGATCGCAGACGCGGTGTCCAGGGGGCTCGGGGTGCCGGAGGTGCCACAGGCAGCTTGGAGCAGAATCAGCGCTTTCCCCGTGGGTTTAACTGCACTAACAGAAAACGGTGCCCGGAAGATTTATTCATTTAACGCATCTGGTAATTACATTTCAGCAGGTGGTATGTGGGGCCTGGATTCGTTCCACGCACACCAGGCTCGGGAAGGCTCCAGTCCCACGTTTGATAAATCTCAGAATAGAATAAATAAATAAAATCAACAGTCCCCAGCTGCGAGTGCGGAGGAGGCATATCCTCTCCCCGTGCAACGCGCTCCCCCTGCCTCCCGCGCTCCCCCGCGCCGGGGCTGTGATTCAGCGCCGATCCCCTCCTCCCGTGGCGAGGATTCTCCTGCTCTGACGGCGTGCGGGCCCCGCACGCACACCCACAAGCACACACATCAGCACACGGGCTCACGTGAGGCAGGATGGAGAGGCAGCGCGGGTAGCGCGGGGGCACACGGAGCGGTGCCCGGGGTCACATCTGCTCCCAGGGTCCCGGGTCTGGCAGGGGTGCGGGCAGCAAGAGACGGGGGGAAAGTGTGTGGGAGCATCACAGGGGGCTGGTGGCAGGAGGATGCGGAGCGTAGCGAGAGAAAAAGGAGCCGGGAATTGGTGGTGAGAAAGGGGACAGCCCGAGGAGTGATGACAGGCGAGAGACAGCCAAAGGAAAGTGTGAGGCAGAGGATGCTGGAGGAGGTGGGTGGATGAAGATGACGCTGGGGAAGCACAGAGGGGACAAATCCAAGAGCCTGGCTTGGGGGACACCCCAGGGGCTGAAGTACAATGGGTACAAAGGGACCGAGCACATCCCTGGGGTCCCTGTGGTTGCCCGTGGTGCTGCCCACAATGACAGGGCAGGATGTGGGTGCTGGGGTCCCGGAGGAGCTGGAGCTGAAGCCTCATCCCCTCTGCGAGGAGCGGGGCTGAGGATGAGGAAGGTTGGGCCACGGCTTCCTCTCCAAGGGAGCTCAGATTTTCCAGGGCTGTCCCAGCAGGGCTGGTGGCGGTGCCACCAGGGTGTGGGCACATCCCCAACCCCACCCTGGGCTCTGCGTGATGGAGGCAGCTGTGAGCACAGCTGGATGCTCACACCCCGCCCGGAGCACGGGAGGTGTCTTGAACCAAAATACAAGGGCTCAACAGGGACCAGCCACCCTTGGCTTGTGCTTCTGGCCTGTGCCGGGGCTCTGCAGGGGTCTCCCGGGGTGCTGGGGGTGCCCCGCGTGGCAGACACCCCAGGCAGGAGCCAGCCCGAGGGCACCGCGTCCCACGGCACCCGCCAGAACGCCGGCACAAAGACCGCGGCTGGATTTTATTTTTATACTTCACCTCCCTGCCCCCTTTGTAGAAATGACATAATTATGGGGATTTAATGTTCCACTTCTAAATTTCTTCATTTTTCAGGATAATTTCCACTATTTCATCAAGGAATAATTAATTGCATTGTCTTTAATCAGTTGTTTTACAAATCCAGCAGCGCAAGAAATTTTCATAGACAGACAATGCAGGCAGCTGCTCTTCCCTTCTGGGCGCATTAATGAAGTGAAAGAGTTCTAGCTGGAAAAAAAATCGGCTGGCAAAAAATCTATTGACAGAGAGATTGAAAAGATCACAGTGTAATCCCTTAATGTGTGCGGCAGGGAGGGAGAGGGGAGAGCTGGTTTAATGGTGTGAGGGCAGGAGGATTTGGGCTGCTGGGGGTGCTCAGGGCTCTGAAGTCCCTCACGCAGGTCCTTGGCATCAGGGGTCTGTCACACGAGTGATGAGATAGCGCAGATCCCCTCACCGCTCCAGCTCCATGCAAAGCTCAGGTACCCCATGTACACATGGCCAGAGTGGGGGCTGGTGGTCTTTGTGAATCCCCCAGTCTATCCAGGCTTCAGGGAGCATTTTCCACCTCGTTCTCCATCCCTTTGCACTGTGTAGTGGGTAATCGAGTGAGATGGAGCAGTTACACACCACGGAGGTCTGGGCACAGCCCCATCCCACAGGGCTTGGGTGGATGCTCAGCCCTCCGCAGGGAGGGACGATGCCAGGGTCCAGCGCTTTGATCTGACCTGGGAGCTAACGAACTCACTGCGAACTGCAGCTGCGGATTTGTCATTCCCGAGGCTGGGAAGATGACAGGGCAGCTCCTTTAACAAGCAGCCAAGCGCAGGACACTGCCCAGCCCCAACACGTCCTCTCCTGCTGGGCACGGCATCGCTGAGGAACCCCCGTGTCGGTGGCTGAGCCATCCAGGACGTTGATCTATACAGAGAGAAAGAGCAAGAGCAGCCTGTGTTGTGGTTTTCAGATGATTCTAAGCATATCTGTCTGCATGTATGCAAGGAAAAAGGATCAGAGTTGCTGTGGTTTTCCCTTGGTATATCTCTTGCAATCAGGTATCTGAAGGTTTTCCCCAGAGGCCTCAGCAGCAGTTATAAAGAAACCGGTGTTAGGAGAGAGGCCCCTGTTGATACAAGGAAGGTCATTGTCAGGCGCTGAAGAGACACGTGTCCAGGCGAGCAGGGTCTGGGGGCATCTCTGCTCCACAGCCAGAGACAAGCAGCTGCACCGGAGATAAGAAAAAGATAAGGACCCCCCCTCCTGCCTTTGCTGGGGTGGAGAAGGAATAAGCAAGGGTTTTAATCCTGCTTATCTGGGAAGACTGGGAGAAGCTGGCTTGCTTTCCAGCAGCCCAGCGGAGAAGCAGGACAGCGCCTGTCCTCATCTGGAGCGGCGTGTGTCGATAAGGGAGAGCGATGGTGACGGGAGGAGGTGCCGAGGATGCAGGGGAGAGCGGAGGAGAACTGCAAAGCTGAGGACACCCCAGGCGAGCTCTGTAACACCTTGTGCTGCGGAAAATGGGTGAATCGAGTTGCCTGCGTGTGGATGGCGATGTGGGCAGACGCGTGTGTTGATGCTACAGGGCTGAGCAAGGAGCAACGAGCAGGCGGGGAGGCGGCCGGAGACCACAGTGGCATTGCAGCAAATAACCACGTCAGGGCTCCTCCGGGGGGGTTGTGTGCGCAGACCCGAGCGCTTGTGCCACACCGGTTCCCTGGCACAAAAGCAATACCAAAGTCGCACACACACGTGCCCAGGAGGACCGAATTTCTAATTCGCCTTCATGAATATTCGCGGTAAGTACCAGTGCGCTCGCCAATCCAAGCCTGGCAGCAGGGCCATGTGGTTTAACGTGACTCATTGCCATGTGGCCAGCACAGCTCAAAGAGCCCACGCTAAATACCCACAGGATCCACAGAGTTAAATTATTTGAAAGAAAATATAACTCTCGCACAATTTTCCGTAACAATCGCTACAATTGCAAGCAGCTTGCAAATATTCTGTGCATGAAAAGGAGCTGATTTTCTCTGGGGAGCTTCCTACTCCGCTCCTGGAATAAGCCTCCTAAAGCAACACCTTCAACAGGTTTCCGTATTAGAAGTGTGTTCTTCGTTATTAAACTGCTTTATACAGTTATCACCCCAAACTCCTCTGCAGCATAAACATATCATTCCTGGGAGAAGCTGTCAGTGGAGTGCCAAACTACAGCATGCAATTAAAGCCCTAAACAATGCAACACAATAAATCACCGGCACTATGGCCGGTCAGTGTCGCGAAGCATGGAGTAAGGATCTTAATTACATTTAGACCAAACAAGTATTAGATTATTTATGGGGTACTGTAAGTGCTTGACAATGGGTAGAAAGTCATTCCGCACGCATCCCTGGGCATTTCAGAGTCTGGATGAAGAGGTAGAGAAAGAGAGGGAGAGCAGGAGAGCCAATATCCATCACGGAGCAGTATTGGAAGGAAAAGAGCTGTTGCTTTGAATAAGGCCCAATTGCATCATCAATTTAAAAGCAATAGCAGTGGCACCTGAAGAAGGCAGCAGCTGCCACAGGTGGCCAAGCCGCTGGAGAGCTGCCAGCACCCAGGGAGCCACCAGAAACCTTGGTGCTTTGTCACACTGCAGCACATTGTTAACCCTTCCCCACTGACATCCAGGGCTGGAAAGAGCTTTGCTGCACCCAGGGGCTCTGCAGGAGCCATGGGGGTTGCTGGGGGCTGTGTGGAGCAAGGCAGGTTGGGGCTCCTTTGCATACGTGACCCAGCATGCCCTGCAGCTCACAGCTGGAATTTCGCACGTTCCAGATGTGTCTGGGAACTGAAGGTTGTAACCTGGCTGGGAAATCACAGGGCTCAATTGGGGCCATATGAACCTACCCCCAGCCACAGACCCTCAGGGCTCATGGATCCCTCAGAACGATGTTGTGTTCAAGGCTCAGTTTAGTGTGCATTTTCTGTCCAATGACCTTGGGAAGCAGAGACTCTTCTCTGCTCAGGATGACAATTGCAGAAGGACTTGCGCTTGCTCCCAGGCTGTTTAAGCGCAGGAATGTTTCTGGAAAAGCTGTTTGCTCACAAAAGCTTCCTCTGGGGAAAGATGCTGAGACACGAGTGGTTCTGCCCCACTGCCCTGGGGTGAAACAGCCCTCCCTAACGCCGTCAAAGGGTCAATAATATTGGAATTTTCTGTACTACAGGCCTGCAGTCCCCAGCCTCTCTGCCGGCACTTCTTGTCTAGACAGCCGTCAGCCCATGGCGGGACCTGCTGGGTGCCCTTCAGCCCATGGCTGTCCAAAGTAGGTCAAATGGGTCTGTTCTACCAGCAACTGTTTATTGGCATTGACCCTCCGGCTTGGGACGTGTGATTCCAGCTGAGCTGCCTGAAATCAGGCAAGGTGGTCACAGCCTGCATCCCCAGGAACCTTTGGTTCTGCATGCAATTATTTGACTCCTTGTGCATCTCCTCCACGTCTGAGTGCTCAGAAGTGACCACGGGGTTTGCCAAGCTCCTCACAAAGAGGCTGTGAGCTTGGGAGCAGCAGAAAATAAAATTTTGTTTCTTTTAGGCGGGAGCTGAGGCTCTGGCCCAGCATTCCCACCGAGGGTGGCATGGTCGGTGCAATCCATGCATGCAGGACTAAGGACAACACACATCAGAAATGGGTCACATTGCCCACAAGATACACATAAGGGACAACCCGCCGATGTGTTGTTTTCTAGTGTTGCCTTTTTGATCCAGCTGAACCAAATTTGCTCCTTCTGCTCTGCCACAGGATCCTGGGCACGGAGCTGTGGGGCAGCCCCATCCCGGCTGGGCAGTTTGCAGGGCGGTGAGGAAGGAGCGTTCGCAGGTCTGGGAAAAGCCGTGAGCAGGACAAAGCGTGCCGGGTGTTGAGGGGGGCGGACAGCACGAATCGCGACTCGCAGGGCAGGCTGATCGATCAAGCTGACAAGCCCAGCTGATCTCAGGCGCTGGTCCGAGGCCACGAGGTGGCCACAGCTCCTGATTGATGCCAAGGTCACGGGAAGGCACAGGGAGGGGGAGGAACGGGAGCCCACTCCTTGCTGGGGGTTATGCATCAGTGCTGGACCACCAGCAGCCCCCGGGCTCCCTGCCCAGGCCAGTCCGTGCCCAGCTGGGGCCGCGGGATGCCCTGGCTGAGCCTTGCCCGCACTCTGGACACCTCTCCCACCGTGCAAACCACTTTGAGGAACTGGGAGTTAATGCTCTTTTCTTTTTTCCCCCTGTCTCTCTTTTTTTTTTTTTTTTAATTCCTCCCCGCTTTCTGTCTCAGCAGCCGACAGGCAGCAAAAGACCCTTTGCAGTTGTCAAGGCAACGCGGTATCACGAAGACGGTGCCGTGAAGTGGCAGCAGCCAAGGGCTGTGCTCTCCATCTCCGCCGCTCCCCTCGCGAGGCCGCGGTGCCGCTGCTGGCGATGCCGCCCCGGGGGGGCAGCAGGGGAGCGGGGTCCTCCCGCCTGGCCCTGGCCCCGCTGCTGGTGACAGGGGGGCTGCAGCTGATGTGGGACCAGCCCCGTGTGGTCCCTGCCCTGCTTCCCCAAAAGTAAGACAGGGTCTTGTATTAATGAGGATGGAGCTGTGGAGGTTGGTGTGCGGCAGCACCTGCACCCGCAGCCGTCGACTGGGCCCTGCTCTCTGTGGCACCTTCGCCAAGTCCCGGGGCAGCAGTGCAGTGGGAGCGCGGCACCATCGCTGGGTTCTGCTGCTGACACCTCTGATAATCAGGGCTGGCTCCCGATGGGCTGAGTGCTGAACACACGCTCGGGTCCCTGCCAGGTCTCTGCTCAGTGTGGGGCCGGCCGTGCACCCCGAAAAGAGGCAGGGGGGTCACTCCCATGGGAGCAGGGGTTTTGGAGCAGGGTGGTGCCGTCTCAGAGCCCTTGGAGATGGGTGAGGGCCATGAGCCCTCACCTCAGGGCAGGCACCCAGCACACCCATCTGCCTGGGTCCTGTGTGACTCTCCCAGGCTGGCGTGTTTTCCCAGCACCCCAAAAGGTGCTGAAACGGGGCCCGTGAACCCAGCACCGGGTGCTAACAGTGCTCAGTGGAGGGGCTGCAGGAGCAGATGCTCATCCTCGACACATTTGGCATTTTCTGTTGCTCTTGGCTCCAGGGAAATGATTGCTCTGCTCTGAGGGATCTATAAATAGACATTGCCCACTAACCTCTGCTCCCAGGGGACCAGCGGCGTGGCGGGACCGCGGTGATCGCTGCCAGAGCTGGCGTCCCAGCCTCCGCTGGGTCAGCACCATCTGCCAGCTCCCCAGAGCTGCCCCGCCTGCCTCTACCGCACAGCGGGGGGGGAGACCAAGGAAATGGTTTTTCTGGGGTAGGCAGTGTCTGGGGTGGTTTTAGAGGAGAGAGAATCATAGAACAACAGAATGGCAGAATCGTTTTGGTTGGAAGAGACCCTCAAGATCATGGAGTCCAACCACTAGCCCAACCCTGGCACTAACCCGTGTCCCCAAGAACCTCATCGACAGGTCTTTTAAACCCCTGAAGGGATGGTGATTCAAGCACTTCCCTGGGCTGATGAGACGCAGCATCTCTTTGTGGTGCATGGGCACTCTGGGGTGGCGTTGTCCTCAGTGTCACATCACTCCTGGCTGAAGTCCCCTCCCCACAGGAGCGCTTTGCCCAGCCTGTGCACCCCTGTACCAGCAGGCAGACAGCGGGCAGACACTGAGACCCCCCGCTTCTGTCCTCAGGTCTTGGCAGAGCTGTCTCCACCGTGCTGAGAGCTCTTTAGGCAGCTGCCTGCTGTGGAGCCACTTCCAAGGGGGCAGAGCAACAACTTTACAGATGCTGAGCCATGCTGGGGTGAAGATGACCATTCCTTCCCATGAAAACTTCAAAATCAGCCCCAGGCAGCACTGGGATGAAAACCAGGCTTTTTTGCGTGGGAAATGACAGCACTGAGGAGGAACCCAGAATCAACCAGCACGTGGGGACTCATTGGCGTGTAGGATGCAGGTCCAGGTGTTGGTGAACACCACGCTCTCCATCCCCACCCACCCTGAGGTCTGGGGCCAGCAGTGGCCACAGCTTCAGGAAGATGCTCTTCCCCAGGAGCGGTTCAGCTCTGGGGACCTGTTCTGGGCATGGTTTCTTTGGGATGCCCCCAGGGCTTCTCCAGATCAGCCAGGACGAAGATTCCCGCAGCACAAGCCGTGCAGGTGCTGTTGCAGGGCCAAGCTCTGCTCTTGCCCGCAGTGCTGGAGGGGCAGGACACCTCGGCTGCATTAGCGGAGCTGCCAGGGACAGGCAGGACGCGGCTGGCGGGTGGTCCCTGGCCATGGGGGCCTTTCCAAGAGGATGAGGGAGGCGGATGTGTGCGGCAGGAGGTTTTCGTTAATGCATCTCCCACTGTGTCCTTGCCCGGATGACGAGTTTCCTCGAAAAGGAGGGGAGACGGTGACCTCCCCACCCTGCCAGCTTGGAAAACCTCGCCCAAGTGATGCCAGGATGTGTTGTATCGCGTTGCCACGGCAACTGACATCTTACGGTGCTGAAGCAGGCGTATGCGGAGTCATGCCACATGAATCACGCGAATCATCTGACCCCGGCGCGATGGGGACAGACAAAGAGCAGAGACGCGCTCGTCGGGGCCGAGCTCCCGGGCTTGGACGCGGTCACTGCTGCACAGGTGGGTGCAGAGGTGGGGGAGCAGCACCCGTGTGGGCAGCAGCACCGAGCCCACCCTCAGCATGAACCCAGAGCCTGGTGCAGCCCAGCGTGAGGAATGGCGGGGGCAGGAACCTGCAGGGATGCTGGGTCCAGAGCATCCTTGCCTGGGGCTGTGTGGGGTAATGAGGGCAGAGGGGCTGCACGGTTTGAGCTCCGTGTGCTGGGCTGGGCGCACGACCTGGCGACATCTCCCTTGTGCAGGGCAGGGACAATCCTGGGCATCTCTCCCTCCCTGCACCAGCTGCCTTTGCAGCTTCACTCATCCTCAGGAGTTCAGACTGGAGGATTCTCCCCAGCATCTCCCAGATAAGTTTAGATGCATCTGGTTTTGCTGCCTGTCTGGGAAGCGGCCGGGCAGACCCGCTGCAGCAGACCTGTGGCTTTACGGGCTTGTTCGCCCAGGGGATGCGGTTGATGGTCCCTTTCCAAATCCCGGATGTCCGTGTGCTCCCAAAAACAGGCGCAGGGCTGTGCTGCCCAAGTGCAATTTGTTCCCCTGGGATGCTTGGCACAGGGACTGCTCTCTGTGGGTGGATTGGAGGGAGGAGGAGTCTGCTTCCGTCTGTCATGTTATTTAAGTGACACCTACCAGGCATCAAAGTCAAGGAGACCAAATTTTTCCATCTCAACTTGTTTAGAGAGCTGAAATGTTTTCAATCCAGCAATGGAATATTACCCCCTCTCCTCCTTCCAGATGGAGTGATCACAATTTTCCTCCAAAAAATCAGGACGAAAATTAGCTTGGTAGTTTGTTATCGCTTCATCCCCCTTCATCTTTTCTTGGGGTGGAAAAAGGGATGTAAGGGGAGAAGGTTTGAAGTGGGAGGAAAAAAAGCCTAAACCCCAAAAGCTGCATTTAATTGCATAAAAAATTCTGACTAAAATAATATGTTCATCTTTATGTTTCTTTCCTTTCAAAATGAGTGATTTTTTACCGAGCAGCCTCATGTGGGAGAAAAGCGACAGAGACTTTCCCCAGTCAGCGTCTCTGGGAGCACCAGTTCTTGCCAGCAGTGAATCTCAATAGAAGTCCATTTTCCAGCAAAACGTCCTTCTGGTGGAGTCTTCCCTGTGTCACAGCAGCATTTTGCAATCCGTGAAGCCTCGGGTTACAAACACAGGAGTTTCTCCAGTCAGGAACAGATGTGCTACCAGGGGATGACCCTGACCCCCTGTACACCATGCAGAGAGGACAGCAAAACGTGCTGCTGCGACGCAGAGCTTTGTACAGCACACATCTTGTCTGGGGATACTTAGTCCTGAAAGAATAAAAATTAAAAGAAAAAAAAAAAATTCCTCTTCTAGCCAATTTATCCTGCTGTATCCACCCGGCTCTAGTGAGATCTCACTGGAGGCATCAGGGTGGGGATCCAGAAACAAGAGGGAGTGAAATTTGCTCTTCTGGAAACAATAAATGCCTTCTGCCTTTTACAGGCAGTTCCTGACCTTGCTGCAGCTGATGGGCAAGTTTATGGTCTTGCATTTTAGCTAAATGGAGGAGGCAATTATTCTTCCATTCGGATTAAAGTGACTTTAGGAACAGAAATGCTAAATGAGGGAAGAGCCCAGCAAAAGCTGACCCAGGGGGAAAACTGGGGTCTCCTAGGAGAACAACCAGAGATGGAAGGGCTGGCAGAAGGTAACTGTAAAGCAAAGGGCAAGTGGAGTCGTGGCAGCGATGCTGGTTGTAACAGGGGGAGCAAGGCAGCGGGACTTGGTGGCCAAGCAGCCACGGCCGTTGCCAGCAGGGAATTTTTGCTGCTGTTTGTGCCACCCACACTTGGTGGAAAAGGTCCCCGTCTCCAACCCACACACCAACAAAGGGCTTTTCCAGAGAAATCCCTGCTGCTTCACCGCTAAGAGCGAACTACTATGGCCTCAGGGCTTGCACATCACCGAGGCTGAGGGGATAACTAGACAGAAAAATCCCTGATGCGTTTCAGCTTCTCTGCGCGGGTGAGCTGGAGCTCCCTCCTCTCCTCTGCTTGCGGGATCCGGCTGCTCTCCGGCTTTCAGCCCAGGGGAAGGTGCGTTCGCCACAGCGAGTCGTGGGGAGGAGGAGAGGGGGCTCTGAGCTCGTCTGCACAGGGCACGGGCACAGCTCAGTGGCCTCGCGAGCCCTGGAGCAGCGCAAATCTGGGGCAGATTTCATATGGACACGAGCTCTTGCATCCTCTCCACACATATTCCCACCGCTGAGCAGAGACGCAGAGAGAGGTTGGGAGTAGCAGCCCTGTGCTCTCACGGCAGTGCCAATTTGTGTGTTTTTTTCCCCTCTCTAACCCCCCACATTCCCCCCATGATGTACCCTCAGCTGTCTGACTGCACTGGAGCCAGGGGCTGCTGTCCCTTCCTTTGGCTTTCTCTCTCCTCCCAAATCCAGCAGTTTCTCCCCCATCCCCAGCCGGGCTCAGGCCGTGCAGCCTGTGCTGAGATGGGACACGTGGCCTCGGTGCCCCGGGAAGGCTGCTGGAGATCCAGCGCTCTGCTCTGCTCCGGTCCTGGGGAAAGCGCCTCACGCGATGCTCGGGCTCGCTGGTAGCTCAGAGGCCTGATGGTAATAAATGAGTCAGGAGCACATCTGCACACAGCGGAGACGCTCCCTGCCAAGTCGCTGCACTGCAGGACCACTCTCATCTGTCTCTCTTTAACAGGAACAAATGGAAATGAGCGAATCAATTAACACAGCACATTAGCAAAATGTCAGAGCCTCCCAATCGCGCTTAACCCTTCCCTCTGCCAGCCTGTGCCAGCAGCCCCGCGCGGGCTGAGTCAGCAGCACCGGTTGTCCCAGGCGCGGTGGCTGCGGCACTGGGACCTCTGGAGCAGAGCTGAGGTGGCAGCAGGGACCACGTCACTTGGGGCTGACACGGAGGTGGGAGCTGCAGGGGCTGGGGACATCGCCTTGTGCCATGGGGACCGCAGCACAGCTGGACTGCAGCTCCCTCCATAGCTGTGGAGAGGCATCTGGGAGCAGGTTTCCTTGGGATCAGAGCCAGGAGAAGGCCATGTCTGGCTGCCAGCTCCTTTATTTCCCCCCAGGCTCATCCTTGCCTGGAGAAACCCCAGTGATGTGGCCAAGGCATCCTGCATGTGCTGAAGCCTGTGCGGATGCAGAACGGTGCTGAGCAGGGACAGAAAACCAGCACGGGGCTGGGCTTTCCTGCTGTGGGATGCGTTACAGCTCTGATCCCACTTGCCAGCGTGGAACGAGGGCTTACGGACTCCAGATCAGTTGCTCCTGCACAGCAGTGATTGCATGTGTGTGAGCAATAGGAGCATCAAGCTCTCCTTTGCCACTGTCACAGGCAACAGGAGAGCTGTATTAAGACTTAATAAACTCTCATCAGCTAATTAATAATTAGACACACTTGTGCCTGAAAGCCTGGCTCCATTGGTGGGATGATGCACCTCGGCTCTCCCGCCAGGCACAAGCACCAGGATCTCCGAACCGTATCCCAGGAATCCAACAGAGGGGCTCGAAACAACCGGGAGGAATCCCCAGCTCTGCACCAGCCATCAGCAGCCTAACGGCCAAGGGTCACACACTCGGACCTGCCACATCTCCCTCTCCTGTGGAGCTGTTTGCAGCCAGCGCTGGATCAAGCCAAGTCCTTTCATCATTATTTTGCCTTCTTTTGTTCTTGCTTCAGGGATAGCCCAAAGACAGTGCAGGGTGTCTCCCCTAATGCTCTCAGGGACCCTTTGAAATGCTCCAAAAGAAAAAGGCAGGGAGGAGCAGAGCAATGACAGTGAAATTCCTGCATTGTGGTGCGGGGTGATTACCCACCCTCAACGGTCTCTAATCCGCTGCCATCGATTCCCACAGGAGCGCCCAGCTCTGCCCCCTCTGCTGCATACAAATCCGCCTGCAGAATAGGGACGGATTGTCAAGGCATCACCTCGATTATGCGACGTGGCCCTGATAGCTCAGGGGACTTTGTGTCCGAGGCTCCCTGGGCCCCGGAGAGCACGGGGTGTGAGAACCGCGACGCGAAGCCGAAGGCACTGAAACAATCATTGCCATGAATTAATAATGTTCCGCGTGTCTATGGGCATTTCCAGCTGGAGGTTTCGAAGCACTTTGCAGGCACTAATGAGGAGGAGCCAGGTGGATGCAGACGTGGAAGGAGGTATCCGAGCTCGGAGTGCTGCAAGGCAGGGATGCTCCCAGATGCTGTGGTCCTGTCCCCAGTCCCCCCCAGCTCAGGGATGCTCTGAAGGGACTGCGCATGGCTCGGTGGGAGCATCTGTAATCCCCACTTCAGCCCTGCCATGCTCCTCTGCAGGGGCTGTCAGGGCTCGGGGCCGATCCGCATCGGCGCTGCGGTTAATGGGCATGGCAGGGGCCCGGCTGTGCTGATTGACGCGTCAGACATCAAAGCTGTGTGAGACCTGGCAGCGCCGTCACGGAGCTGTGTGCCAGCCCCGTCCTAGGCTGGAGTCGCCTCTTCCTTCTCCCACTGTAATTCCTGAGCATGCAAGACCAGTATCGGTGATGGGGACTGGTCCAGGCTGACCAAACCCTGAGTGGTCCCTCACCCCTTCCATGTGTGCTCCTGCATCCCTGTGCACCACGGTGGCCTCCGGAGAGCCCAACGGGCATCTGAGTCTACCTGAGAGCAGGGACAAGGCTCTGGCCGCTGTGCATGGTGCCTTTGGCTCCAGCCCTGCCTGGCTTCCAACCACCCAAGCCACACAAGCAGAGAGAGCCTGGGCTCTGGGGCAGCCTGCTTTAAAACCCAGAGCAACTGCTGCACTTCGGGGGCTCACCCTCCTTTCCCAGCAAGCCTGAAATATCTTCAGAGATGCCCGCAATCTTCCAGCGCCTTTGGATGAGGAGATAAACCACAGCAGGCTGGTGGGCCCGTGTTTGTTCCTCTGTGGCTGTGCAAACCTGCAGGGATCCTCCATGCGCAGTGAGGGTGCACGTCTGGACAGTCCCTGTGCGCTGTGCAGGCTGCTTCCAAAACCAGGGCTGGGCAGCTGCCTACCAAGCAGCCAGACCCCATGTAAGAAAAGAGACACTCCCCACCCCAAAAAAACCCCAACCCGGTTAGATTCTTATTTCCAAGCGTGTTCATGATCAGTTTCTCCGCTCGTATTTTTTACCTGTCTATCCATCTATCCATCACTCCTCTCTCCGTCCCTCCTCCTTCCCTCCTCTCTCCAGCGCTTCACCCCACCTCTCTCCACAGATTTCTCCCCACATCCAGTCCGTCTGTATGTAGCCATCTGTTTGTCTGTCTCTCTAACCATCTGGGTGTCTGCCTACAGTGTTTGCTGTGTCTCTAAAGCATATACAGGCTGCATGTATAGATCTATCAATTGGAAGCCTACTTGCCAGTCTCTCTAAGCTGTGTTCTGTGGGCTTCATTAACATGCAAATTAGCAAGATCTGACTGGCTCACTTAGCTGCTACTTCTCTTAGACAGCCGTGCAACAATGCAAATACTAATGAGGCTCTGGAAATGGCACTTGCTCCATTGCTAAGCAGGCATGCACGCAGAGCAGGCTTTGGCAACCTCAGGCACGCCATCCATCCTCACACCTGCGGGAGGACTCGGGACAGAAGGGATGGGTGATGGATGGATGATTAGGGGCACTGATGCGGAAAAAGAGGAGAGAATTCCCGCTCTGATGGGGATGCCAGTGCTCCCAGCCCCAGGATCCTTGGCTCCGAGATCCCTTTGTCCTCGGTGCTGTGTGCCGCTGCCCTGGACCCCAGCCACCGGCGGGTTCCCCCTGCTCAGGAGCACAGTGGCCCCATCATCGCAGCCGACACGGTTCCACATCTTTTTATCCACATCAAAACCCAGAGCATTTCTAAATGGTGCCTGAGCCTGGACAGCACGTATCTACCATCGTGAGGGTAAAGTGGGAAGGATAAAATGTTGAGGAGAGTAAAATATTCAGATGTCTGAAGGAAAAGTCATATTAACAGAGATTTCCTTTGGAGACTGTGTAGCTTCCCTGTTCTCCTGTCCTAACATGAGTGGCTCTCTCGCGTTTGCATCTACTGCTGTAGTCTTTAGCACCAACTGGTGCACAAAATGGTGAGCCTGGAATCCTGGCTTGGCCAGAGAAAGCCATTAGAGGTTTTGTTTTGCATTCAGTGTAAGTATCATCCATATTCTGATGGACAATGTTGACATATGTTTATAGGACTGACTTCCCACCACGCCAGCATGCTGCATGTTACTTCCAGCCTCTCTTGGGTTTGAAGGCCCTGATGTACCTGGGTTACGTATCTCTTCTCCACGCTGTGCTCCCTTTCCCCAGACAAGATGTGGAGCTGGAAAGCTGTGGCATGGCTGCTATTGCCAAGTCCCAAACCCATCTCCCAGCGTGGAGGGAACAGAAAAGCCCTTGGTTGACCGAGTGCCGCCAGACTCTGCCGCGGGCTCGGGAGATGCTCCTGCCTCCTGGTCCCCTGGTCGAGAGCTGCGCTGATCCTGCGATCTCCTGCTCTTCTCCCTGCGAGCACGTAACACGAGTCTGGGTCGCCACGGGGGAAGTTTTCTGTTACTCTTCAGCTCCATCGCCTCCTCTAATGATAATTCAACCATACACCTCCTTGTAAAACATCGAAAATGATCAAACGCTGTGCAGTGAGATGAAGGCACCTCGTCTTAGGAACCTGGTTTCCGTATTCCTTTTTATCCTGGAGATAAAATACAGAACCATTTGCTCCGGCTGCTGCTGCAGTCTCTTGCCTTTCCTCACCCGCACCTCTACCCGCCCCCTTGGGAAGGAGCACCACAACACACCCGGGCTGCTTTACTCCCAGTCCTTTTCATCTCGACCCCGACTGCTGTTGCAGGAGAAGCACAAACTGGCTCTTGCAAGCGCTCACCAGGGCCCGGAGGGATGTCCCTGTCTCTCCTCTGCCAAGGTGATGCTGTTACGTAGGTTCCTACAGCTGGTGACAAAGCCAGAGCAGCCGCCATGCACATCCTACCCCTCCCAAGGACAGCACTCTACACCCATACCAAAAGATGCTCACCCTGCACTGGGCACTGGGATGAGGGAGGAAAAGCAGCCGGGGATGAGGCAGGTGGGGGATTTTAGGGAGACAGAGCTGAGGCCAGGAGAGATGCTCTGGGGCTTGGAGATGAAGCACACGTGGGAAGCAGATGGCTAAATGGTGAGGGTGACAAACCATAGGCAGGGAGGGTGGCTTTCCATGTCCAGAGAGCACCGTGGTCCACGGGAAGAGCCATATTTTGGTGAAGGAGGGCGATGAGGATCACTGCGTCTCGAGCTGGCCTGGCTCATCGCAGACTCAACAGCAGCCCACGGCATTCTGGTGACTGCATGCTGTGGTTTCTAGGGCTCCTTCTCCCTCCAGAAATGGTCTTACAAAGAATCTTCTCCAGGGAGGTCACTTCTGCCTAGCAGCCAGGGCTCCTAAGAAGGTGAAATTTTAAATACAGCCCAGGAGGCAGAATTTCCTCCTGGCTTAGAGACAAGTACCTAAGTTTAGGTATCACATTTGCGGCAGGAGAGGAGGGTCGGGAGCTGTTGCTTTCTTTGTGGGAATTGCACGGGACACAGACCGGCTTTCTGCGCTGTGCCAGCCCTGCAAATATCTCTACTTACAGCTTTGAAGTTGGGCTCAGCTGAGGCACTGAACTTCAGCAGATAACGGGGCTGTTTGCTGCTGGATGCCAGGCAGGTCGTGCCAATGCAAATGCTACACGGGGCCCCTGGCAATTCTGACTCTTCTGCGACTTGGCATGACCAACCCACTGCAAATAAAATTTTCAGACTAGGGTCCACATTCCTTGCTCGGGAAGATTGGCCACACATGCAATGCATGTTTGCAAAGCAAAAAAAAAAAAAAAAGCTGTGTGGGGAGCCCCACGGGTCCGGCGCTGGCAGTTTCAGAATTACCTCTCTGAGGAACCGTCTTGATTTTCTTCTCCTGGCAGGAGAGCCCCACTGCAATGCAGGGCGATAGGGAGGAGCCGTTCCCCTCCATCGCCTGTCTCTGCTGGCTCCTCAGCTTGGCAGCGCCCAGGGGCTCCACTAATGTGTCCATGGCGGGGAGGGCTCCATTTTCCAGCCCTGGACTCTGTAAACTCAGTGTTTTTCTCCCCTGAGAAATGGCATTACTGTTTCGAGAAGATGCGGAGACCTGCTGCGGGGAGAATCTGTGGCAGGATAAATCTATCTGCTGAAACTGCTCTGCTCTGGGGATACCGGCGTAATAGCACCCTGTGCTTGGCTGCACTCCCCGTTTGCACGTCACCAGCCTCAGCGGCTCTCCAGGTCTCTTCCCGCTCAAGTGTGGCCTCCAGCACCGGGCTGGTCTCATCACGATGGGCTGATGCTCACGATGAAATGTGCCCTGTTGGAGAGTGTGTAACGAACACTCCCCAAGAGAGATATTCCCTCGCTGCTCTAAGCTTCACTCTCCCACCCCAGCTCCCTGATGCTCAGCTGTCCCTTGCCTTGGTTGTGGTGCCACTTTCATGTCTCTCGTTTGGCCTGAGACTGCCCGGCTGCAGAGATGCATCCTGAGGCTTTGTGGATGTTCATGAAGGATGGAAAGAGCATCTACATTTTGTGGCTCCAGGGTACCTCGTTACCAGTGTTTAAGCCTGCACAAAGCCTAAATGTCCCCACGTTGCTACTGCAGCCTGGCTTTGCATCAGCCTCCGGCCAGAGGTGCAGAGCTCCCTGTCTCCCCCGCCAAGCACAAGCTCAGAGCAGAGACCTGCACTTGGGAGACTGGAGAAGAGGGGGGAGCACTGGCACCCCCCTTTGTGCAGCTCTTCTGAACTGCAGCACACACACATGCACACACTGCACCCCTGGGCTGGAGCTGGGTGCGTTCCGCCTTGAGACAAAACGTTTAAGAAACTCGCCAGTCATTTACCAGCTCTAAAATAACAAGGGAGTAAGGAAAGCAAGCGACACCTCCATTTCAGCTCCTGTCCGTCTTGCACTCCCACCTCCGACAGCCGGAGACAGGGGCCGGATAAAACATCTGCTTAATTTGACCTGTCGACTCTTCAGGGAGAGCTGCTCGCGTCCGCTGATGCGAAGGTCACCTCATTAAGAGGAGCGAGAGCCGCGTCCCCCGCCGGGGCGGCCGGGTGGCTCCAGCCGCTGAAGGGTGACCTTTTCTCCAGGCACACGCCGTGCGGGAGGAGACGGGTCCTGGCGCGCGTGCTCCGACCCGAACGGCACTTAGTTCCGCAGACACTTACACGTCCCGAGCACCGGTTTTGAACTTTTCATTCGCACGAGCTTGTCAGCTCTTGAAGGCAGCAAGTGCCTGCGGTGTCTCCCGCTCGCTGATGGGGAGAGGAGGGTGCTGGTGTAAAAATGCTCCCTCCCTCACTGGCAGGGCTCGGGAGAGCAGGATCAGGCCCAAGATTCCCACCCACACAAGGGTCCACTTTTGGCCCACCAGGGACCGACCTTTCCTTCTGCAGCATACCTGCACAGAACTGGGTCTCAGCTTCCCAGAGAAGGAGCTGGATGGGACCCAGATGTGGCTGATGAGCGGCCTGTGGGGCGGCAGATTATCGAATCATAGAATCGCAGAATCATTTTGGTTGGAAGAGACCCTTAAGATCATTGGGATTTTTTTTTGTTTTTTCGTGTTATCACCGGGCTGGGGAAGGAGAACATCAACTTTCCTTGCTGGCAAGTGCGGCGCTGGAGCTGCCGCGCTCCTCCAGCAGCTCGGCGGAGCGTGTTGGACGGAGCATCTCCCCGGAGAGCTGCCCTTCCACCCCTTCCCGGAGCAGGAGAGGAGAGACATGCCCGCCCCCTCCCTTGTGCTGCCCTCCGCAGACCTTTAATTCTTTCTCCTCTGATGTTAATCTTGGAGGTGGTGCACAGGTCAAGTTTAATATGCTATCCTGGGGGAGTTTCATTTAGAGGCAGCGAGAGGGAGACTGGGGATTCAATTAGGGTTTTCCATGTAGTCCGAGAGCATCACCAGCTTCAAAAGGCAGCAGGCTGTGCTCAGCAAATGCCAACGGAGACAGCTTCCCGCAGACTTGGCTTTCGCTGACAGCACAGCCGTTACCCGCTGCGTCTCTGCCCCTCACTGCTGACCACAAGCTCAGAACCCACATGCCACGGTGCTATGGCCCAGGGCCGCTCTCAGGGGATGTTCCTGATCCACACGCCTGCCCACGCACGTCTCCGGGCCCTCGTCCACACGTGTGTGCCAGTGCCAAGTTCTGGATGCTGACGGAAGAGCAGGGGCAATGGCAATGGCATGTCCGCTCACTCCTCCCCCTGCCTCAGTTTCCCCATCTGGTGAGTAGGAATCACACAATACGGAGGGGCACTTAGGGATGGTTCTCCTATGAGGTCAATGGGGTGGATGTACCCCGTGAGCACAGGGGTACCTTTGTTGTGTGTGTCAGGTGTAAGGAGCCATGGAAGGAGGAATGTTGTCCCCAGCAGGTGGGGACTGAGGGGCATCAGCTATCAGACCCTGAATGTAAAACAAAGCCCCTTTGCACTAATCATGGAATGCAAACCGATTCCTGTGGTTAAAAGTTAAGCTGGGGGAAGGTCAGCTGGAGAGCCAAGAAACCATACCTTAAATGGGAATAAATCAATAAGGGGAGGGTCATTAGAACTGGAGTAGTGAGAGAGGTAAACTGAGGCAGGACATCTGGGAACTGTTGGGTACTCTGTGAATCCTGTACCCAGCCAATGGGGAACAGGGGAGGGAATTTGCAGCCAGGATTAGGGTAATATAAGCAGGGGGGTTTGCCCTGTTCTGTGTGCTTACCATTAGGTAGGACTCCCGGTTTTGCAAAATCATTAATAAAATATGCTTTGCTGAGAGATCCTGCCTGAGCCTATTATATTGGCAAGATGGTAGTTTCTTACAGCAGGGGGATGCTGATGGCACCAGGCAGCCAGTTCCCCCCGTGCAAACCAGGAAACCTCATCCCCATCCACCGCTTGGGCACCTGTAATGCGAAAGGACAGGCTGTAAAAGACTGTGATGGGGATCATAAATATCCATTAGACCAGCTTTTAGCCTAACACCGGGGACGCCGGCGAGCGGAGCCTGGCGGGCAGTGTGCGGAGCAGGTGCTGCACAGACAGCTGGGCACTGGAGCACCCACCCGGGACGAGCCGGGGAAAGAGCTCAGCGCCAGCTGCATGGGGACTGATGTGACACCGACACGTCGCGGAGAAATAGTCTGTGCCCAGAGATGATGGTGAAGCCGCAGGCCTTCGTCCACTAACGTTGCCCCAGCAAAGGGGAAAGCAGGTCTCTGCCTTCCCCGCCCTTGGAGGATGGTGGTTCACAAAAGGGAAAAATTAGCTCCTCTCCATCGCCGCCCAAACAAAACCCCCACACAGACTCTCAAGGAACCCCTGGCTGTGTGCTGCCACCCGTCCCCCGGTACGCAGACCTGGCTCTCGCATCCAGCCTGTCCTGCTCCCCAGGGCAAACGACTCACCCCGGAGCTCCTCCAGGTAACGAGGGCATCACCTTTCCTAACTCCTGCTGATGAGTTTGTCTCCGCTTCACGTGCAATGTCTTCACTTTCCTCCCTGCCAGCCCTGCCACTCACTATTTACAGCTGTATGACACAGAGCAGGACACATCTGGTGTCCTCCCTCCGGTTTCAGCGCAGGACAAAGTGCCCCTGCATCGCTGCGGCCTCTGCCACGATGCTCTTTGCTGGAGCCAGCTGCAAGACGGCAGCTCCTTGCCCTGAGAACCTGGTGTTTTCCCAATGCAGACCTTTCGACAACCTACAAATTTGGCGGGGGGGTAGGGAGAGGTTGGAAATTTCACCCAGAAATATCAAAATGTTTAGCTGCTTTTTGATGTTGCTGAATCATTAAACAGTAAAACGCTAGATAGAATAGAAATGTAGATTTGGAGTAATGCGATAATATAAAAGCCCAAATGGAATGAAATCAAATGATAATGTCAAATTGAAATGTTCATCTCTCATTGGAAAGAATCCTTTCGACAACACTGAAACAAAATGTGAAAGTTGAAATCATTTGATTTGACACTTCTCCATAGAAAAAAATCATCAGGATAGACATGTTCCCAGGAGATGTTCAGATTTTAAAAGCTGCTCTGCTGGAAAAATGTTGCCAGACAGAAATAAGACAGAGCAAACGAGCTGGTTTCTCCCTCTGCCCCGTCTCTGAGCCAGTGGTTTGATGGAGGGAAGATTAATGCAAGGGATGCTCGGAAGGGGCAGGGCAGGTTCTGCGCTCGGCTTCTCTCCTTTACCGACCCGCTCCCCGGTCTGTGCCGGACCCTGTCCCATCCCTGCCAGGGCCACCCCAGCCAGGCACCTGGTGTCACCTGCTCCTCCTGCCCGTGTCTGCCACTGTTTCCCATCGCTGGCAGCAAGCGCTGTCGGCAGCAGCCCCACGGCTCACGTGGGAGGTTGTTCTGCAGCAGCAGAGCTGGCGCTCGGGGATTTCACAGCCCATCGACTTGCCCAGTCCTGTCTTTCAGCATGTTTATTATTTCTTTTTTTCCATGGGCACTCTCGAGTCCGGCACACCTGCCAGAGCAAGACTTGCTCCGAGACGCAGACCCGGGTGGTTTGCACCCCTTTGAGCGCTTTTGGCTTGCCCAGTGTGGAGGGCGGTGCTGAGGGGGTGCCCCAAGGCAGCGGTGGCCCAGTGATAAGTGACATCCACCCTTCTCTGCACATGTTCCGATAACCTGGCGTCTGCCTCCACAAAACGCTGACCTTGGGGTGTGCAGAGCCCCCAGCCAGAACCACTGCCCCAAACCCTTGGCATCACCTCTAGCCTGGCCTAGACGAGAGGGTATCATCACCACCCTCCTGCGCTGCTCAGAGCCCCTGCTCCCCCCGCTGCGCTCCCAGGTCTCCAGGGCTTCCCCAGGCTGGCAGGGGAGGGCGGGAGACCCGGCAGTGCCAGCGCAGGGCGGGCAGCGAGCGCGGAGCTCGGTGCCCTGCAGCACAGCGGGGTCTGCAGCACGGGGTCCATGCCCAGAACACCCAGCGGAGTGAGGTTTTCTGCCTGTGCAGGGTGAGAGCGGCGTGCAGCTGGGGCCGAACCGCTTGCTCCCTCCTCTGCGGGCTGCAGAGCTCGCCAGGGCCGGAGCTGGTGCTAATGAAGATTTCCTGGAGCGCTTGCTTAGCAGAAAATGATTGGTTACACCCGAGCTCGTAATTAAAAAAAAAAAAAAAGAGAGCGAGTGCACTAATGGGTATTTATTTGACTGTTACCTTGTCATGTATTTATCGATGCAGATAAATTCAAAATCATTAAATGCTTTACGAGGCCTGACAATTTACAGCCCCTGTCAGCGCTCCGTGCCCTGGCTCTGCGGCGGGGGAGCGGCGCGGTGACACGGACAGGGGACAATCCTGCCCCCCCCGCCCTGGGGTCACGGACAACCCAGGGTGTGCGGGAGCAGAGGGGCCAACAGCCCAGGGTTGAGTGTGGCAGGTAAAAGAGGCGCTGAAGCGCTGCGGTGTCACCACCAGCTCTGCAGGGATGTGCGGCGGCAGCGGCTGGAAGCGCAACTCGGTGTGACGGGCACTGCACCCCCCCCCCCCCCATGAGATCCGGAGCCTTAAATTGCGCCGTTGATGGGTCTTTAACACCTTTTGTGCCCCATTGTGTCTGTCCCCATGTCCACACCCAGCCTGGCACCGACAGTCGAATCCTCCCTGACCTGGGGCAGCATAATTTCACTTTAACTTCACCTCCACCCAGCTTGGGGGGCAGGAGGGGTGGGGCCAGGGTTAATTAACAGGGTCCTCAACAAAGGAGGTGCCCAGAGAAGTTGAGAAGCTTCTGGATCATCTCGTCCTGACCACAACCAGACCTGAGCAGGCTGGAAAACGGGGTCCCCACCGAGACCCCCTTGGAGTGGTCTGGGAGCAGCGGGGCTGTGAACTGGAGCCCCCCCCCCTTAGATTGGGACCCGTCTAAGGAGACTTCCCAGGATTGAGAGCGTCTCACCTCCTCCTGCCGTGTTTTTCTTCTCTGCTGGATGTACCCTTGGGTGAGCCCTCGCCCAACCCAGGCAAGTGATTATTTCTTCTGGGTGCCCTTGAGTGAAAGAGCTCTGGTTTTGTTTCTTGTGAGTGAACGCATGCACACTGTGGATTCTCACTATTCTTACATGGTTGTACCCCAGTATCTCCTCAACCGGCACCCCGATCTGTGTTTTATGTTGCTGGAGTGCTAAATCATTTGTGTAAAAGCTCCGCCCCGCACACATGGGGTGAAGGGGGAGGTTTGGGCCGGAGTGGCTGCAGCCACGTGTGTGGTTGTGCTTTGTGCTGGTTTTTGTGCCTTTCTGTGCGCCTGCTTACAGCAAATGTTGTGACCGGTCGGAGACGTGTGACTCTGGAAAAGAGCTGGAAATAGATTGTTTGAAAGTGAGGCCCTGCCTTCATGCTGATTATACAGTCCCTAATTACCTTATTAATCCCATTAGCCAAGATGGGGAGCCCCCTCCTCTCGACGCACCCACGAGCAGCCTGGGCCGGGACCTGAGTGTGGGCATCTCAGTGCTCAGACCACCTGCCACCAGCATTTTATAGAGCCATATAGTGTGAGTTACGTATATGTGCTATGTATGTACATATTGTGAGTGAGACCCATGCTGGTGTGAGGCAGCACCTGAGTCAGCACAACCTGCTTGCCCCGTAACCCCAGCACCCAGACCATGCACCCGTGGGTGCACATCTGTGCAGCACGATCCGCATGTGCTGAGCGTGTGTGCCTGTGCACGCACAGTCTGTGCTGGTGTGCACGGTGCTGCAGCTCTCCCCCTGTTTCCCTTGGGATTTTTCAGGGTGATGGTTTTCCCCAGAGAAGCAATGCTCACTCTGCGGAGCAGCTGTTCCCCCCAGCATCCCCATATAACAGCGCAGAACGAGCATCAGCAGCCCTGATCCGGGGCAGAGACACAGGCGCTGTGGCACCCATCCTGCCTGCTGCCACCGCATCCCCGTCACCCAAACCTGTTCCCAGCACTGGGTCCGAACAGCATCGCTGTAGCCCTCAGAGGACTTGTTTAGTCTGGAGAGCAGGAGCTGAGGGGAGACCTTCTGATCTCTGAACTGCCTGAAAGGAGCTTGGAGCCAGGGGGGTCGGGCTCTGCTCCCCAGGAACAAGCGCCAGGAGCAGAGGAAACGGCCTCAAGTTGCACCAGGGGAGGTTGAGGTTGGATCTGGGAACAATTTCTTCCCCAAAGGGCTGTGGGGCATTGGAACAGGCTGCCCAGGGCAGTGGGGGAGTCACCATCCCTGCAGGGTTGGACATACGAGGTCATGAGGGTCTTAGGAACATGGGGTAGTGCTACAGTTTTGCTATGGTTGGACTCTATCTTTGGGTCTCTTCCAACCAAAATGATTCTATAAATAACGTAGACATGGCACCTGCCTCTCCCACAGCTCTGTCCTGAACCCAAACTCCTCATGGCGGGGGGATCCCAGCTCCCTGGGCTTGGACCTGCTTCTCATTGCAGCAGAAGCCTCCAAGGGGGAGCATCTCCCTGTGCATCTCTGCAGGCTTTGGCTGTGGGAGCGGCCGGGCTGGCATCGGCGCAGGGGTGAGCACAGCTGGTGATGCTGCAGGCTGGCCCTGGGCACAGCTGGGGGAACCTCTGTCTGAGCACCCCGAGCACGCTGTCTGCAGGAGCACAGCGTTCCTGCCCGCACGGCTCCCCTCTGCCGCGGAGGATACTCCTCGCAAGGCGTCAACCGCGGGGTGAGAGCCCTGGGCAGCATCCCGAGCAGCTGCTGCGCGCCCACTGGTGACGGTGGATGCCGTCCCGGCGGGTGCGGCGCTGGCTCGGTCAAAGGCTCTGCCAGAGCCGCTCTCATTGTGCTCGGAGCACGCGGCGTGGCAGCTCGGCCGGCGTCATTGTTCGGGAGAGAAAAGGCAGGAGCTGGGGCTGTGTGTGTAAGTAGGTCACACGCGAGGCTGGAGCCGAGGCCACGGCACAGGCTGTAAATGCAAGAGGGAGAAGAGAGGGGAAAGGGGGGTGGGGATGGCTGGGGCTGGACAGTGAGGGAGCACAGAGGGGCTCACGGACAGACAGACAGACACGCAGGGCCGTGTCCCTACCAGCTGTGCAGAGGCACAGAGGTCTCTGCTGTATTTCTTAACCGTCAGCAGCATCCTGACTTTTCGCTCCGTTGCTACCCGTCCGGTACAGGAGGAGAAGTCTTGTCCTGACTCTTTTGCCCGGCACAGCCCAGTATGGGAGCTTTGCCTGCTGGGATCTGTGTGGGGAGGATGCTCGCAGCTGCGCAGCTTCTGGCTGTTCTCACTGCCTTTATCCTCCTGACAGCCGCAAGTCGTAACATTTTACTGCGGCACGGAGCTGCACCAGGGCTGGGGGCGGCTCTCCCACCACGATTATGGGGAGACACATCCTTCTGCCTCGCAGGGGTGCTGGGCAGCCCTTGTGCCCCCGTGTCAGGCCGGAGAGACCAGGGTGACCCTAAAACCAGCCCATTGCGGTGGGAGTGGACGTGGGGGCTTCTCTCCCTCCGCATCCCGGGGTGGTCCTGTAGCCATGGTAATGATAATGAGCCCCCCAAGGGCAGCACCACTGCAAGGGACACCAACAAATGTCCCATCTGACAGCAGGCTCAGAGAAATACCCCCCCGCTGCCTCCCATGGCAGCACCTGATGCTTCAGCACATGGTTAAACCCTGCATCCCGCAACCTAGCGGGTCGTGAAATGCTGAACACAGGCGGAAAATGTCTTCCTGGCCCCTGCGGTGATCAGCTGGTGCCCCAAGGCAGGAGGCGCAATTAACCTTCTCTTGACAAGAATAACTACCAGCGTTATTATTGATCGCAAAATTACCCAGCCCTTTTCCAGCCGCAGCCACAGGCCTGGCGTGGAGGTGGCACGGCGTGGGGACAGAGCCTGCAGAAACGGAGATGCAGCGTTCGCAGCATCCCAGCCCGCTCCTGCTGCACGTGCGGGAGAGCTGGGACGTGTCCACAGCCTCCCGCCTTCACACCCTCACGTGCTGCGACTCCCCAGACCTCGCGATGGTCTGACCCGGGAAGATAGCAGGAATTAGGAAATGGCCAAAAGGGCCCTTAGCAAAGCTTAAAATTGAAAATGAAGCAAAGTAAAGCCAGGAAAAAAAAATCCCAGGTCTAATCCGCTGCTCTGAGTGCTGGGCAGTGTAGCACAAAGGAAAGGTGAGGTGCTTGATTTTAGGTTGTGCATCAGGCACCGCAGTGAATAAATGGGAATTTCTCTGATTCCAAACCTGTCCCCTCGTACACATCTCATCCCGTACATAGGTGTAAACAGGGGACGGGTCACTCCGGGGTGGATTGGGGTGAATCATGTTGGCCAGTCCTTGCCATATGCAAGCGATGCTGTGCCTGTACCCAGCATGGTGCGGCTGCAAGGGGGTCACCCCAAACACTGGGGGTCACCCCAAACACCTGGGTCTGACCCCTGCACCACGGCAGGACGTGAGAACCAGGGGGATGTAACCGGGACAGGCTGTTGTCCTTTGGCGTCTGTTGTGAAACCGCTGCAAACAGTTTAATCGCTGTGTAATTATGTCAAAACATCGGTCGCTCGCTGAGTGACTTTTGCGGAATGCTAATCTGGGGAAAATCGTTCCCTTTTTCTCTAAAGGAAACCAAGAAAGTGGAAATTCTCAGGGTTAAAAATGTTCCTGGTCTTGGTTAGGAAAACCAGGCTTTGGCTGGTGGGAAGGCAGGCATTTTCACCGTGTTCTGTCCTGACAGCTTTTGCTCGGGGTTTTTCATTTATGAAAGAGTTTGGCAGGGAGGGGGGGAATATGATGGCAACGCAGGGAAAACGGAGAAAAAGAAGATTTCTTAACAAAATTTGCAATGGAAAATAACCAGTGATTTTTTTTTTTTTTTTTTTTTCTTTTTTTTTCTTTTTTGCTTTTTATCTGCCTCGATACATGGTCCCTTCCGGAGGGGCTGCCGTGGCCCCTCTCCTCGCAGCCCGTGTGCTGGGGTCTGTCCGTGGGGCAGGGCCTGGCAGGGGTGCCCAGCACCCCCAGCCCTCCCTCCCCGCTCTCGGCTGCCAGCGCTAACCCAGATTGCGGGGGCGTCACGCTGCTGAATTGGCAGCACGCGAGGGGGATGTCAGCGGGGTGACAGGGTGTCTCTGGCTGCGGGGTGTCTGAGTACGCCGCGCCGTGTGCTCAGCCCTCCCGTCGGTACGGCTGAGCCGGGCAGAGGCAGCGGGAAAGTTCCCTGCGGTATTCGGAGCAAGGTTGCGGGTGGATTTGCAGAGTGCACAGGGCAGCGAGCATCCCCCTTGTGCCGGTGCTTTGTCCCCTGCTGTCCCCATCCCCAGACCCTCCTGGTCCTCGGAAGCAGAGAACCAGCAGCATTGGAAGCAGAGAACCAGCAGCATCGCTTGCTGGATGAGGGCTGAGCATCTCTCCAGGAGCTTGCCCTTGCTCTCTCGACCATCGCCAAACTCCCGGAGGCTGGTGGAGGAGATAGTTATCTTCTGCTGTGGGCAAATGAGGGAGCAATTAATCGCCCCTTTTCACTAGAAATAGCTGAGAAACCGCAGACCAAGGCTGGAGTCGAGCAGGGCCATGCGGTCGGAGGGGTTTCCCTGGGGGGATGCAGATACGAGACGGTAGGAACCGCTGTCTCTGATGAGAAGGTAGGGGGGAAGCCAAGGGGACAGCCACGAGCGCTGGTTACCAACCTGGGGTGCTTGGGGCAGCACGGGGTGAGGCGGGGGCTGGGGCTTCCCACCCCCTGAGCCCCTTGCAAACATGCAACAAAAAAAATACATATTTTGTATGGAAGCCCTTTTGCCTCCGTGGGGGGACAAGGTCCACGTCAGGGCTCGGGAAGGGTGATGCTGGGTGGGCTTTGCTGGTGAGCATCGTGTGCGTGTCCAGCATCGTGTGCGTGTCCAGCACCGTGTGCGCACACGTGGCTCTGCTGGACCTGCAAACGTCAGCCAGGCCCTGGGGCTGTTTGCTCTGCGGCCGAGCTCCAGCCCCATTCCCAGCCCAGCTAAAGCTGTAATGAATGAGAGCCCGAGCAAGAGGCTCACGGTTGTGTGTTCTGCTCATTGCTCACAAATACTAATGGCCCAGAGTTATTAATATTGCCACTGTAGTCATATCTGGGTAATTACTGCCATTAACCACCAGCAGAACTATTGAGTTCCCCTAATCAGTGCATTATAATAATTGGGACCAAGTGTTTTATAGATCCGGACACTAATTCCTTTCCTAGCACCTCTCCCTCCCCAGGAGCTGCTCCTCCCTGCTCGGCTGCCAGCAACATCCCACCCTGGGGCACTCATGCGACCCACGCGCTGTGGGGCGGGTGACAGCCCCCAGTGCAGGGCTGTCCCACGCCTCCAGCCCATGGGAAATCACGGATGTAGGAGATTTGGGCATCCGGGTGCTCCCTGGGCATCACCGGCCTCTGTGCTTGGGCTGTTGCCATCGGATGCATCAGGCTGTGAAGGAATTGGAGGTGGGTCCAGGACCTGACAACGCTCAAGTTCTGAGCTGTGGTAGAAGTTTTAATGATGTTGCCTTAATTTGAAACGCACAAACAAGCAAACAAACAAAAAACCAACCAAAAACCACACCACATTTTGTTGCTATGGTATTTTTTTTTCTTTTTTTCACAATGAGAAAATCCTCTGAAAATGCCAAAACCCAGGATACCCCTGCCTGACCAATGAACAATTATACCTCTTGTATGGAAAAAAATGGAAGGTTCAACACAATCAGTCCTTTTGTCTTGAAAACTAACCTCTAATTGGCCCCAAATACTCAATCATAGGTCATTTACTGTTCTGGTCGCAATTAGTAACTTAATATGGATGGAGAGTAATAGAATGGTATAAGGTGTGAACTGTGGAGTTGTCACATGCAGAGGCAGGAGTTGGACTCGCTGATCCTTGTGGGTCCCTCCCGGCTCAGGACGTCCTGTGGTTCTCTGTGTGGTCCGGCGATACGGCAGCAGCAGCAGGGCTGGAGGGAGCGCTCTGGCTGTTCCCGCTCTGCGGGGACGCAAATCTGGCGTGGGCGAAGTTAATTGCACAGTCTGCTATTTACACCCGTTTCCTCTCGCTCTGGAAAGCTCTTCGCTGCTGCAGCCATCTGGACGGCGGATCCCGAACCCGCCTTGGCCCGGAGCTGCTGGCTGCGCAGGTAGTGATGCAGCCGGTTGTATCCGATGAGCGTCTTCTCCTCCATGCTCCTGGGTGCGCTGAGTTGTGCGGGCAGCTGGTGCATCCCCGGTGCAGGCAGGAGGCTCCTGCCCTGCCCAGCGTTTTGGCACTGGGTGCCCTCCTTCCCCAGCTCCTTTCTCCAAGCATCAGCAAATCCCCATTCTCCCCAAGCGCTGCCCAGGGCTGGCAGAGCCAGGCTGGCTCCAAAATCAGCAAACAGGCATCTGCCCTGGACATTTAGGGGGACAAAGTTGGTCCCAAGCTGAGCCCTGGCAGGGAGGGCTGGGGTCTGCGGGCAGAGCAGCTCCGCAGCCCCCCAAGATACCTTTGTCCCTGTGTAGAGCAGGGCGATGGATCTGCGACTCGGTCGTGACTGGGAAAGCACAACCAGATGTAATTTAGAGCTGGCCTGCAAACGAAAATCCCTGGAAATGCTAATAAATTAAAAAAAAATAAAAACGCGAACCTGGGGGGGGGGGAAGTTCCTGGGGGGTGGGGGTTAAACAAAAGGTTTTGTTGTGACCAAGCCAACACATTTTTTTCCAACCACAGCCATTTCACAGGATTTTTTTGATGTTTAGAAAAATAAAATTAAGGGAAACTTTGAAACAAAGTTATGTGGAAGAGAAAAAAAAATCAAAACATTTCACTCTTAAAATGCTGAAATGAAATGTTTTGATCTTTTTTTTTTCTTTTTTTTTTTTTTTTCNTTTTTTTTTTTTTTTCCCTCCAAGGAAACCATTCAGCAGAATTGACATACTCTTCCAGAACCTTTTGGTGTTGTCAAATCTGAATTTTTATTTTTTTTTTTTTTACAAAAAAAAAAAAAAAAAAAAAAAATCCCTGTCAGCTCTAGCCAGTCGGAGAGGCAAGTTCCCAGCAGGTGAGGAAATGTGCTCTGTTCTCAACAGGAGCTCCCCGGTATTTTTGGGGGGACCCTCCTGGGTGTCCCCATCTGTGTCTGTGAGTCCTGGGGAGGGATGCTCGCCCCTGCGGAGCACAGAGCAGCAAAGGAGCCGTGTTGGAGAGCAGAGCTCGTCCTCCTGTGCTCCCATGGGACACGAGGGGCCAAGGGACGGAGCTGCGAGAGGGACCGCATGGCCCTGTCACCCTGGGAGGGACGGGCCAGGTGAGAGCACCCCCCGCCCCGGTCCCTTGGGATCCGGCAGGTGAGAGAACAGAGCAACGCAATCAATAGCGCTAATTGCAAAGGCAATGTCTAGCTGAAATAAGATGGTTATTCTGCATCACTGGACACTCTTACAATCAAATCGTCCACAGACAATTAGCTGAGCAGGAGAAACAGGAATTAGATTTCTAATTATTCTGCTGGTGAAAGGCATTTCGGAGCGCTCGGAGGGCGGGCGGAGGGAGAGGTTTTCGGCTTTGCTGGGCTGCAGGAGCCGCGGTCCCTGCTGTCGTTCCCAGAGCCAGGGAGCGGGGACTGCAGCTGGGAAGTCCAGACGGCTGCTTGGGAGGCTTTGGCCAGTACTTATTTTTCACGGCTGGGTTATTTATTTCTTTTATTCAGCCGCCTGCATGGCTGAGCAGGCAGCGCTCTGTGCATCGCTCCAGGCACTCGCAGCGTGATCCCGCAGCCCCCTGGGCATCCCACAGCCCCTTCCCGGGCCGAGAGCATCTCCCACCATCGCCCACCCTGCGGAGGGACCGTCTGCACCCCCAGCCCGCTCCCAACAGCACCATCCCCCTGGAATGAGGCGACAAGGCGGGCAAGCGGGACCCAAACCTGGCCCCAAACCCCCATCCTGCAAATCTTTGGTGAGCCCGTGTCCTAATAGACGGAACGCTAAGAAAGGCGGGGGAGGAAGCACTAGGATTTCTCTGTTATTAATGTTCACGTTGACTCACTCTGGTGGGTGTTGTATGACTCGAGGGAGTCTCCTGATGCTGCAGCTCCTGGGGCTGCGTCGTGAGGACAACGGGAAGTCCTCCGGCTCCGCGAGCTAAGAGGGAGCAACCATGGCATCCCTGGTGCCCATGGGGTCCGGCTGTTCTGGAGGGTGATCTTGGACCGCAGAGGTCCTTGCGCCTGCTCCAACACGGTGGTTGCCCTTCAGGAGTATTCACATTCGGCAGGTGGGTTTGGTGTAGCTGCAGCATCCCGCGAGGGCCATAACCCTCCCTCAGGTACAACATCTGCATCCGTGCGGATGGCAGCACGCTGCCCGTGTGCAGCAAAAGCCGTGGGCTGGGGGAAAAGGCCCTTCTAGGTTTTGATACCCACCAGTGCAGAGAGCAAGGAGGCCTGGGAGCACTTTCCCCTCCTTCCATCTCTGTGTATGTGCATCACCCAGCTGGGTGTCCTGTATCCTCACCAGGAATTAGAATCATAGAATCGTTTGGGTTGGAAGGGACTTCCAAAGCTCACCCAGTGCCACCCCTTCCATGAGCAGGGACATCTTCACCCAGCACAGCCAAATACAGCCACACATGTGTATTCTCATGAATGCACACACACACACACATATATATATATATATGACTCATTGCCTTTGAGTCACTGGTGTTAAAAACCTTCTCTGCCAAGAGTCTTCTGAGAAATATTCCCCCTCTCTCCCTGTTTCTCCCCCTCTCTCTCTTGCATACAGGCTAATTTTATCTTCTGTCTTTCATCTGCCTATGTATCTACCACTCCTGACAAAAAAGAGATTTTCACAGATTTTGCTAGTGCTCACCAGCTCTAAAAGCTTTCATCTCCCTCCGACGATGAGTGCATGTCATCCGCTCGCTCCAAATTACAGCGGAGGCCTTCACACTCAATCGGAGCATTTTCTGCCTAATTTCCCAGGCAGCAAGATTAAGTGTGGGCTCGAGGCTCGTCTGGCGCGATCCGCAGCACGAGCCGCCTCCCCGCTCATGGGGCTGGCCCCGGGGAAGCCGGGAGCGCACCTCACCCTGCCATCCCATCCACAGGCTTGAAAGAGGACGTGCAAAAGCGCTGTCTCCAGAAGGCAATTCCTGACCCCACATCCCAGAGGGGGATCCCTGAGCAGGGAGTCTGTGGGTATGCACAGAGCCCTGAGGTCCGTATGTCCGAATGCCACAGTGTGAGGGCAGCTCTGAGCGTTGCAGGCTCAGAAGCTGCACCAAACCTCCCCTGGCAGAGGCTGCTGCAAGTCCCCCACCTTGAATGCTGGGTTCGGTTTTGGGCCCCTCATCGTAAGAAGGACATTGAGGTGATGGAGCAAGCTCAGAGGAGGGAACGGAGCTGGGGAAGGGGCTGGAACACAAGTGTTGGGGTTGCTCCCAAGGAAGAAGACGAGAGGAAACGGCCTCAAGCTGCACCAGGGGAGGTTGAGGTTGGATCTGGGAACAATTTCTTCCCCAAAGGGCTGTGGGGCGTTGGAACAGGCTGCCCAGGGCAGTGCTGGAGTCACCACCCCTGGGGGTGTTTAAAAGGTGTTTAGACGAGGTTCTCAGGGACATGGTTTAGTGCTAGGGTTAGGTTATGGTTGGACTTCATGATCCTGAGGGTCCCTTCCAGCTGAAATGGTTCTGTGATTCCAGGAGGTACCAGCAACTTTTCTTTGTGATGCTCAGGCTGCGGCAGCAGGGAGAGGGGAGCAGCGGATGAGGGATTCACTCCCAGTCTGATCCCATCCCTTTAGGACTTCAGATCGCATCTGTTCCCAAAGCACATATATGAGGCTGCTGGGGTGGGTGCAGAGCTGGGATGCCCGGGGAAGGATCCCTCTCCCCCACGTTTGGATGGGGGTGGCGTGGGGCGCCAGCAGCTCCCCCCGCAGCTCCCCAGCAGGCAAAGCACGAGCTGAGATGGAGTGAGGAGCAGACGGCACGATTAGCTCTGCTCAAAAAGGTCAAAACACTTATCAGACACGAACGGCAAAGCTAAAAATACTCTCGGCACCTCCCTGGCAGTTCTCTCCCCGGGAAGTGACAGTCGCGGCTGGTGGGGAAGGGGGTGTGGGATGTGCACGGGGCTGTGCGCTGCTGGATGAGTGCTTGGATCAGCATGGGGAGCCTGTCCCCTTCTGCCATCCCTCTGTGTGCCTAGGGAAGGACAGGGGGACACCAGCACTAGAGGATTAGAGATGCTCCGAGGGTGAACGGGATGAGTGGGATGTGGCAAGAGCGGGGCTGATGCTGCAGGTAGGAGCATGGAGGGTGCTGGCCTCCCAAGTAGCAAGTGATAATGGTCTCCAGTTGCACCGGGGGAGGTTTAAGTTGGATATTAGGAAAAAATTATTTACAGAAAGGGTTGCCCGGCATCGAAACAGGCTGCCCAGGGCAGTGGTGGAATTGCTGTCACTCGAGGGGTTTAAAAGATGTGTAAATAAGGTTCTTGGGGATATGGGTTAAAAAGGTGGACTTGGCAGTGTTGGGTTGACGGTTGGACTCAATGATTTTAAAGGTCTTTTCAACCGAAGTGGTTCTGTGATTCTGTGATTCTTGTTCACATCCCCGTGTGCCCGTGTTGTGCCTCTGAGCACAGCTCTCTCCACCTCTGCTCCTCCCTCAGCCCAGCACTACACCCTGGGAAGAGCCCCAGGAATGAACCGCTCCTCGGAGACCCTTGAGCAACTTGGCCTCCCGGTCCTGGCAAAGAGGGCGTGCAAACTTCTGTTGTGTCTGTCGGATTTCATACCGAAGGTTTTGTTGCTGGCAGAGGCTGAGAAGAGGCGGTGTGGGCTGTGGTCAGAGGGCTCGGGGTTGCTCTGGGCTGGCACGCTGCTCCCTGGCTCCTGTGGTCACCGGGAGCCCAGCCCAAGACCCGAGGCCATCCCTGCGCCGCTGATTCCCATGGTGGAGATGCCTTGGGTGGGACTGAGGGATGAGAAAGTGGGACTTCCCAAGAAAAACTGTTCCCGCCCCAGCGCGTGGGAACGCACAGCATGGGAAAGCTGTGGGACACGGTGTGGGGACGGGGACGGGGACCCAGCCGCGGTATGAGCAGCTTCCCCGCACGAATCGGGGCCGCGCCAGCACGGTGTGCGGTGATGGTGAGGAGAGGTGACAGTGCCAATTTGCAGCAGGGCTCTGCTAATCGCTGTCACCGCCAATCGCTGTCACCACGTAGCCTCGGAGACCTCACCTGGGTGATGGTTCAGCTCCTGGTCTGCTCATCTCATTAGGAATGGTTACCGTCATTATTTGCTGCGCTAGTGAGGCCACCTCTTGAATATTGTGTTCAGTTTTGGGCCCCTCATCATGAGAAGGACATTGAGGTGCTGGAGGGGGTGCAGAGGAGGGAATGGAGCTGGTGAGGGGCTGGAGCACAAGTGTGATGCAAGCGGATGAGGGACCAGGGGGATTCAGCCTACACCCACCACTGTCCTTGTGCCCTGGTTGTGCGAGGGACGCAAAGACCTCGCTGGTGCCTCTGCCTGTTTCCCAGGAGAAAAGCAGGAGGCAGGGCGTACTTACTGCTTCACCTCCACTTTACCCTTCCTTTAGGCCAGGGCTTTTAATTTCCTTTTAGGACCAGAGCGGCAAACACTAAATGATGTCAGATCCCTCGGTGCAAAGCCCAGGGATCCCCCAGCCTCTGGCTGAGCCCTGTTTGAGCGACAGCCGGTACCTGCGGGTCAGAGACCTCCCTGGTGCTGCTCACAGCTCTGCTAAAAGCTCTTTGTTCCTCAACCCCCAAGGCCCCGCTAAGTGGCGAACAGCACAGAGAGCATCAGCAGAGCCCATGAGGAGCCCGTCCTGGCGCAGAGGTGCTCTCTGGGCTGTTTTTCCTGCTCCTCCGAGCCACGATGGGCCATGGGCAGCATCATGGCTCTCCCTGCTTGCTTGGTGGGGTGGTGGATTTATCCCCAAGCAGGCTGAGCCCTTAGATCAGGAGGGCTGGCTCTCCTGCGGATGCGATGCAGAGGGGACGGTGCTGTCACTGCTCAGCTCCCCGACCCCCTGCACCTCTCCCGTTAGCTCTGTGAGTGTGCCGACCCAACCTGTTGATTACGGATGCAAACGCTGCAGTTTGCTCTCTGTAATCACCCGATCCATGCTAACCCTCGTGGAAGAGCCATCCGAGAAGAGATGTGACCAGCCACTGAGCCAGGGCTCCTTTGGTGGGCGCCTACACCTTTAAATCGGGGAGAAAAAAAAAAAATTAAAAAAAAAAAAATCCTTCGCCTAGAGGGCAGTGGAACAATTTTGACTTTAAAAAGAGAGCGAGACAGAGAGAGCGAAGTGAGCGTTAACAACTCCTGATCCAGTCCCTGGGCATTCATTAATGTTTCATGGCGCTTTCAATTATTGCCTCCTCTGCCACTGCCGTCATCTGTCTCTTCAAATCGACGGTATAATAACCACTCAAGCAGAAATCCACTCTGCTGTCTGCCCGCCGCTCCCCTCCCAGCCTCTGCGGCTCCCTCTCCATGAGCTTTTCATCTGCGCCTTGCACAGCTCGCCCTGGAAACGCCTTCGCCCCTTCGCGCACGCCGCGGGTGGCCCGGCCGGGGACAGTGCTGGGGGCACACGGGACACCGGGGGTGGGCCGGACCCTCCCGTTTCAGAGTCAGGCTTTGATCACGCACTCCCACCCCACGCCGAGGGGTTCGTGCAGCTGGTTTGGGCGCACGCTGCGGGGCACAGGGGAGGATGTGACACCTCGACCTGGGTGACTGAGCCCCCCAGCCCGCCCGCACCCCACGGCTCCCACCCCACGTGCAGGGCACGTCCCGCCCCCCGGGCTGCGCGTTCCCGGGGGGGCAGGCGGGGTGTTGCGGACGCCCTGTACCGCACAGCCCTGCGCACACCCAGCGCTCCGCACCCACGCAGCAGCACGTGGCCCCGCAGCAGGGGCTCTGCCCGCACAGGCAGCGACGGGCAGCTGCCTGCCTGCTGCCCGCACGTGTCCCACATCCCTCCCGCCCCTGCAAACTGTCCCCACGGTGCTACCTGAGCCCTTCCAGGACATGGGGGATCCTCAATGCAAGTGTGGGAGCCCGTGGCGATGCGCGGGGAGCCTCGGTGTGCCTGGGGCAGGGGCGGTGCTGGAGGGGATTATGAAGCGAAGTCCGTCCATAAATTTCACTGCAAGGTGTCCTGCTCAGCCGGGGGGTTCTGCAGGGGGTCAGAGGTGGGTGAGGAGCAGCTGAAGCCCCTACAGCAGGTTCTGAGCCTCACCCAGCAGTGAAACCGCACAGCGCAGCCTTTCAGTGCCCGGATAGTCTCAGATCTGCCAGCATCAAGGCTGCAAACCTCACCCGAGCCCCATAAATCGTACATTCGCTTTGCCCAGTCTGCGGTGCTCACAAACACGGCATCCCTGGGGCTCAGCACCTCGCAGTGAAGGAGCCGGAGCCTTCAACTCGGGGCAAGGATGTGTGAGGGACCAAAAAGTGTCTGGATGCATTGTCACTATCTGGGACAGGAGGAAGAGCTGGTGCCTTCCGCCGCAGACTGCAATGAGCTCAAAACATCGTGTTTTGAAGTCGAAGTGTTTCTTCTCAGGAAGACAAAAGCACTTTGTTTAGCTCGAGTCACGTCCTTCAGCCCCACCCCTGCATTCACACCTCACAGAGGTGTTGGGACTCTGCACATTTGAACAGTTATTATTTTCTCAGAATGGATATAGTGTTGAAATGTCAAAATTTCCAGTGAGACATTCCCTATTTAACTGTCCTCTCCGGGCTGGGATTTATTGCTGACAACTGAATCACCCACATCTTGTTGCTATTACCATAAAGTCCTTCTCGCTCCTGGGGTCCTCCCCAGCTCTGGGAAGAGCTCTCCAAGAGGAAGAGGATGCTCAGAGAGGTACCAAGGCCACCTGAGAGGTCTCCTGGACATCCAGGGGGTGGTCGGTGTAAGGACAGATTAGAACCCCACACCTCTTTTTGACCAACTTGGTGGCCCAGACCCACCTGGCAGAGCCGACTTGTGCTGCCGTTCCTTCCCCAGATTTCCAAAAGAGGCTCCCAGCCCCCTCCTGCTCCCAGTGCTCCCAGTACTCCCAGCAGCTCCAGTTCTGGCTGCTGCGGGCAGGCTGGGAGCACAGAGCTCCTTGCAAACCTTCGCTGCTCCTCCCTTCCTCTCCTTCGCCCCACCACGCCGCTTTTCCTTTTGAATCTCACATCTCCCTTTCCTGGAACTCCTCTGGCTGCAGGACGGCTGGAAGGAGCCGAGCGGGGACTTGGCCCCAGGTAGCGGCTGGACCCAGCGCGGGGGGCTGCGATGCAGAGGAATGCCCCAGCAGGAGCTTTACTCTCTCTTTTCTTTCCCTTGCTCTTCTAAAGACACTTCAGAGTCGCTCTGATGGGAGCCAGATGTGCCCCAGATGTTTCTGCTTAGCAGAGCGCTGGCTGCCTCCTCGAAGGACGTGCGTGTGTTTCGGTGACGTCTCCACGGCCCCGCTCGCCGCGCTGCTCCCACGCACACGCACCTCGGGCGTGCACGGCGCTGCCGGGGGGTTGCACACGTGAGCGTGCACAAACCGGCAGGGCCACGCGCTGCCGCGGGGGCGCGCACACCTCGCCTGGCTTTGCTTGTGCGCAGCTTTGCGCGTGCTCTCACACGCGTGTGGAGGGGGAGCGTTCAAGCGCACACATGTGCGTGCACACACACCTGGGTTTGCAGCTCCAGAGCCGCTCTCTGGGTCGCTGAGGGCACAGCTCTGGGCAGGGGCAGATCTCGCATGGGCTGCCCAGCAGCTGCTGCTCCAAGCAGAGGTTTTCGAGCTCTGATGGAGCCTTGTCCTGCTGTGAGCATCTCACTGCAGCACGGTGGCACGGCAAGAGCCAGCAGGCAGGGGCCGGTCGCCGTCTTCTCTTGGCGCAGCGCTTTGCCCGACAAGTGCCAGCGAGCACCGTCACTCCAGAGCACGCGGGAGGGACGAGTGTCCCTCTCCCCGCAGGACCTGAGCTCACTTGTCATTCTCCACGTGCTCCCAGCATCACTGTGGTCCCTCAGAGCCAGGGCTGGTCTGGGGCTGACTCCTGGCTGGCCCCGCGGTGTCACAGGCGCAGGGCTCGATGCCCGGGAGCCAGCGCTGCCACCACCAGCACCCAGACCCAGGACCTGTCTCCTTGTCCGGGCTCCGGTTTTCTTTCCCATTTATGGACTTGCGTTGCCGTTCGCAGTTCATTGTGCAGCATAAATCTCAGCAACGCTGGGTGACATTTAAGAGCAGGCGGGTGGGGATGGGGGGGACACTGGTGCAGCAGGAGCTGGCACGGGGCAAACCCATCACATCCCACAGTGCTGAACCTTGAATGGACCTGGAGCAACGTGTCTGATCCAGGAGCTCAGAAGTGACCCCACATGTGTCGAACTGGAGATCTGGTGCCCAGGGGCCAGCGGGAGGTCTGGGTGGGCATCCCAGCGCAGAGCTGTGTGCATGGGGGGCTTGGCATTGCCTCTCCCCCCCCCACCTCCATTTCTCCCCACTCACGCTCCCGGTCTCTCTCCTAATCCCCACAAATGCTAAGATATTTAAATGTGGTATTTTCAAATCTAATCAGCGTTCCAAAGCTGTGCTGCCGCCACTCAAATTTAATTTGATCCATTTACCAGCTTTGTGGTGCATCTAATCAAAGAGAGGGAACAATTAGGTTAATGTCAGGGGTCAGCTCGCAGCCTCCTGCGCCGCTCAGCAACAGGAGGCATCCGCTCGACGCCGGCCCCGAGGGAAAAAAGCAGGAGCCAGGGGTCCCTGGGGCCTGGGCTGGAGATGGCCATGGAGATAAAAGGTGTCCCGGGTCGTGCACATCGTGGGGGTGGCTCAGGGAGGGATGGTGCGTCCCGCTGAGCTTCGGTGTGGGCAGAGACATGGACCATCCGGGCCAGCCTGGCGTGAGGATGTGCATCCTGCTCCAGCCGTCTCTTGACCTGTCTGTCCCCAGAAGAGGTTGTCCTGCGATGTGCTTGTCCAAGGACACCTGTTGCTCCTATGGGACCAAGCCCGCTGAGACAAAGAAGAGTCAGAGCAGAGGCTCAGGGCTTTCGCACTGTCCCCTGTGACTTCCCAAACCCTCTGTGTCCCAAGGGCACACGTGGGTACCTCCTGCCCTCAAGCATCCTCACGTGCCCTCCCTGCTCCATCCCACAGCCCTTCCCGCTGTCCTAAAATCCCTTTTCCCCAGGGTTACAGCCTTTCCTGCCAATTCCCCTGCGTGCTTCCCGACAGCAGGATCTCCAGGGTTGGGACGCAGATGCCACCACCCGTGGCCCAGGTCCCATGTCACTGCTGACCACTCTGTGCCCATGCTCCCTAGGGCAGCACCTCGATAAGCCGTGTCCCAGCCTTCAGGGGCTTCTCGCTCCCCGAACGGGTTGTAAGGATGTTTCTGCACTGTGTGATTTAAATACACATGCTTTGCAATCTGTTGCAGAGTAGGGGTACTTGGCAAGGCTCCCCTGCCCAGGCTGTTCAGGGACTGGGGCTCAGACACAGCTGGGGTTTCCCAGCATAGGCCAGGCTTAACGCAAGCGAGTAACTGGAGAGAGATGTGTGTCCCATGTTCTCTACGTGAGGTCCTGCCCAGCACCCCCTCCACAAACCTGTCACCTCTTACCAGCTCGTGGGTGCCCAGCAGGGCTGGGTGCCTGACCCCATAGAGATTTGGGCCCTGAGCTGTGGAAGGCAAAGGTGGCCCAAAAAAAGGGAGATTTGAGGCAAACCCATCACATTTATTCCTCTTGTGGGCAGGAGGGTGTGGAAGCAATGGCGGCAGGCGGGTACCCAGAGGCTCTGCCAGGATCCCAGTGCTCCCCACTCATCCTGGGGCTGGCCAGACCCCACGGTGGGAGCAGGGAAATGCTCCTCTGGTCCCTCTCCCTGCAAAATCGCATTTACCAGTGCCAGCACAGCCCACAGGGCTCTGCTGACCCTGCGTTAGCAGGTGGGTTGGACTGGGCGATCTCCAGACGTGATCCTGTGTAACGTGCCCTGGTGGCACAGGGGCCCCTCTTCTCTCACATCCCAACCCCCATCACCTTCCATACCCTCTCGCTGTCGCTCCTCCCGCACCATCCCTCTCATCCTCCTCTCCCGCCTCCCTGCCCGCTCCCAGCCCACACTCCTCCTCAGCGGGATGAAGGCCCCGGGAGGCCGGGCCGAGCGGCAGCGCCGGGGACACGGGAACCGCATCAGAGAGACGACGGCTGGGGAAGCGAGGAACACAGAAAGAGTTTAAAAAGCCTGCCCCCCTGTCTGGTTGCAAGGAGTTAATACTGTGATCTGTTGCGTGAGTTCTGATGAGAAGCTAGTTGACATGCAGCGCTGGAATAATGAAACGTAATACACATTAATAGGACCTCCCTCTGTGTGATTGCTTCTGCTCCACTAGCCCCATTGAAGATTTCACTTTTCTTTTAACAGTCAGAATAACAGAATGTGACATTAAGTCTTTTACATGCAGCAATTTATTTTAAAATATTGGGGCACTCAAAACAGTATCCAGAATGTTAAATAAGATATGCATGAGATGGAAATCAGAGCAGCACTGCGGTGAGGAGACAGGAGTCAGACAGAGCCTTTCGCAGGCAAAGGCAGCTCCACTTTTATTCTTAATTGCTGTTTAAGGCACAAAGAAATAGCCAAGTTGGAGAGAGCTCTGAGGTACAGAGCATGGGATCCTCTTGGCTCGCGGGTCTGGGTGGGAGGTGGCCGTGCCACAGCCGTGGTCTCCATCCTCCGTCTCCAGAGACACGGAGCCTCTTCACCCCGGAGAAAGCCCGACCCAGCATTGCGAAAGGGGCCTGGGAATTTGCTGGTGTCCTTCCTGCCTCCCTCGCAGCGCCAGGCTTGTCCCCATGCCAGCTTCGCTTCAGTATTATTCTAATTTAGGGAACTGATGCAAAAGGCTGTCCTGGCAGTTCGAATTGGCTTGAACTGGGGTTATTCTGGTTTAGCTTCGGTCATCTGAGGACAGGTCACGCTCTGTCCAAGCCTATCTCTGCACGGCGAGGGTTCACAGCGGGGTGCAGCTCTCCATGGAGCAGGTTAAACCAAGCTCGCTGCCTGAGCCCAGCTTTGGGGTGCGCGAGGCCCGCGTGGTGCAGCCCAGGAAAATTGCGTCGGGCTTCAGCTGCCGTTTTGGAATGTCCGCAGCCCTGCGCCGGCACCCCTGCTCCCCTGGGGATGCTCTGGAGCACGTTCCTGAGCTGGGAACACGCTGACACCAGCCCGGCTGGTGACAGCCGGTCCTAAGCTGCGGTCACGCTCAGCCGCCCGCCCGGAGCGCTGGGCTACTGCAGCCCCTCCGCAAGCGCTGGTTTGTTCCCCTAGACCTGGCAGGGCTCAGCAGCCTCGCTGCGGGAGGATTGCCTCCGGATGGGCCGGACGGACCTCACCCCGTCCCGGCCCCGCGGCTGGCGCGGCTGGCACCGGCGTGTCTGCGCTCCTCTGCCGCTGGCACCCACCGTCCCCCGGGACACACTCGGCCCCGGGATAAACGGGGCAGGCCGGGGTGGGATGAAGGCTGCGGCATCTGGGAGCGTCGGCACAGAGGTGGGAACGGTCCAAAAGCGCGGCTGGGGAGGGGTGTGGGTGGCACGGCGTGCGGGTGTGCCGTGGGCTGCCGCGCTCACCTGTGGCACGTCCTGGCACAGCCCCGGTCACACAAGCCCAGCCGCGTTGCTTTGGGGTCGGACGCAGGGCTCACCCTCTCAACTGTGTCTGTGTGGCAAATTCAACGCACCCAGGGGTTTTGCTGCCGACTGAGGCCAGGGAAAGCGCAACACAAGTCCCACGATGGCCAGGGAATCCCCTCAGTCTCCAAAGTGGGATGCAGAGTCTGACCCAGCACCTGGGAGTGATTCCCAGTTGCTGTGTCCCCGGGGTCCCAGGGCTGTGCTCCTGCTCCACCGCAGCAGAGCCAGGCCCAGCTTAGCATCCCTGCAGCTGCCTGTGGTGCACAGGCAGCAGCCTGAAAAGGAGCCTTGGTTTAACGCAGCTTGTTTCGCTGGAGCTGGGTGCTGGCAAAGCTCCATCGCTCTGTGCCCGTGCAGGGCACACCCGTCCGGTCCCGCTTGGCCGTGCATTTTTGACCCCAAGCAAGCTCTGCAGGGGTGGTTGACACCAATGAACAAACCAAAAAGGTGCAGTGCCCCCTCCACCTGCCCTCCCTAGCACGGGGAGCTGCTGGCCTGAGCTGCAAGTGCTTAATCCTGCTTTCTGTGCAGGAACATGTTGCCCCCAGGACTCAGGTGGCTGGTGGGAGCATCACCCTGTGCCTGTGTGTCCTGGCTGCTTTAAATACCTGCTCCACGCAGTCATTAGATGGTATTTATGGTCCTTATTAAACAGCAAGGGGGAAAAAATAATATCTGATATGTGCAGCGAGAACTTGAACTCACTTGGGTACGCAGACAGCAGGCGCCATCCGAACACGGCTCCTCGACGCCCGCAGCAGCCCCGCGAGGGCCGAGCTCTGTGTGTTTAACGGTGGCGGGAGCAGGCGGGGAATGTTCCTGGCACAGCCCAGCCGGGGATAAAGCAATAAAGCACGGGCTTGTTTGGCTGGCAGAGAAAATGCCTCTTTCTGTGCCGATTTATCGCGTCCGGTGTCAGGGTCCGCAGCGGGGGAAGAGCACGTGTGTCCGTCGCCGAGGGCTCTCCTGGGCGCGCAGCCACGCAGCGGCTGGTGCGTGCGAGCCCTGCGTGCGACGCGCCTCGTGTCCGGCTGAGGACACCGAGTCCCGAAGGTGCTGTCACCGGGAGGGCTGGGGGAGAGCCAGGAGCAGCGCTCAGTCCCACGGCTCCTAGAAAAATCCCTCTCTTGTCTCTACAGCTGCGTGCAATCCAGCGACGTGCTCTGCCGTGCCCTGTCTGCTGGCAGCGGCACAAGCACCGCGGTGGCACCGTCCGCCTCCCCCGGGAGCCCTTTTGGCGGGGGCGGACGCGGCTCCCCCAGGTGCTGGTGCCGATGTCCCCGTTGCTGTCCGCAGCCCCCGGGCTCGCGGTCCCGCTGTCCCGCGGGTGGCGGCGGTGCCAGCGTGTGCGGGAGACCTCCCTGCGCGGCCGGGCCTTTGTAGCTGTGGGTTTGTAGCCTGGCTGCTTCCTAGCTCAGCATGGAAGACACTCTACGATTTTTAATTTGCCAAAAAAGCCCTCTTTTTAGTTTACAGGGACAGAAGGGGGACTTTTATGTGCAATCTGTACAGCTCTCCAGAAAGCACTTACATTTATGATGTTCATGAAATTTATAGCCAGTTGGCAGTGCTGCTCTCTCCTCTCCTCTCCACCAGCCACCCTGGCAGGATGGCAGACTATAATAAGCAAGCCACACATTCAAGTGGCATAAAAGGCATTTCTACAAGTTAGCCTCCTGCCCAGTCTTATAAACTCTAACAAGTCTCTAACAAGTAGGCAGGATCTCTTTATACCCAGGGAGAAAAACCCCTTTCAGAAATGGCCTTTTCACAAAGCCCACACCTTTCTTCTAATTAAGGTTAAATAGCTCCATGTTTTCTGGCCAATTTCATTCTTTCCCCTTATTCCCCTCTTAACAAGGCAGCCTTTAAAAAGACATCACTAATTGGTGTCTGCTTCTCACATACCATGCGTGCTTTGATAGTCAGTTAGAAAGCCTTCCCCATCGATCAAACTTCCACTGAAAGGCTGCTAATGTGCTCCATGTGTCTGTGGCAGGACAAAGCCAAGTGGCGGGTCCCCAACTCCCTTCTCCTCCTGTTCCCAGACCCCCCCTGGGACCGGGGGTCCGCAGCCAGGTCTGCCCCCCGGCACCCCCGGCACCCGCTCCCTGGGAACGGCCTTCGCGTTGAGAGCGGCGCGGGGAAGAAACGGCTTCGGCGACGTGTGTGGCAATTCGGAAATTAATGGGGAGTGGTTAAATGTTAAGGGTAGGATCTGAAACAGAGCGGCTGAGAGAGCAATTGTCATGCTGATGAGGCTGGAGGAAGCCCAGCGAGCAGTTCCTGCAAATCCCGGTTTCCCCCAGTGCTTTCTGGAGTGTGAAGTGAAATGTTCCTGGGGAGGAGGACACTGCCATGGCGGGGGGCAGTGATCCCCTTCGACCCCCCAGCCCTGCCGAGGAAGCGCCAGGACCAGAGGAAACGGCCTCAAGTTGCACCAGGGGAGGTTGAGGTTGGATTTAGGAACAATTTCTTCCCCAAAGGGCTGTGGGGCATTGGAACAGGCTGCCCAGGGCAGTGCTGGAGTCACCATCCCTGGGAGGTTTAAAAGGTGCATGGATGAGGCTCTTGGGGACGTGGTTTATAGCTAGCTTTAGTCTGCTGTGTGCTGGACTCGCAGCTTTGGGCAGCACAAAACTCCTGTGCTGTGCTGCTCCAGGTCTAAAGCCACCGACGCTTAACTTCGGGTGGCCACAGGTGATGCCACCCAGCTGGGCTCCTGAGCTTGGGGACGTACCGGCGGGCTTGTGTCTGGGCTGGGAGGCACCCCGTGTGTTTTGGGAGGGGGCGGCAGCAGCACGAGCTGGACAGGAGCCCTTCGCAATGACCCAGCTCCTCTCCCAGGGTGGGGATCAAAGCAGCCACCCCAGAGAGAAGGCAGGGGCAGACCTGCCGGGGGGGGCTGGACACGCAGGGTCACGCCAGGATTTGCTACGGTGCTGTTCTGACTGCCAACATCTCTCTGTTCCCCGTATCTGATGAACGCCTTTTTTTGTTTTTAAGATTACCTTTCCCAGCTGTAACTCACTGCTGGTTGCCAGACCTTCCCCTAGGGTGGCGTCTTCACACTGCAGGTTTAGAGGTCTCTGGCGAGGCTGTTAAGTTAAGCCTGGAATGTTGTCTTCCAGCCTGGTCACAGGGTTTTTTTCCTGGGGTAGAAGCCAAGGATTCCCAGAGGAGGCTTATGAGGGTGGCAGCCAAACCCAGGCATCTCTTTGGCATCGCTCTGTGACAGGCACTTGCTTGGCACAAGATGCTCTACAGAGCAGCAACCTGTGCCCGTCCCGCAGTGACGAGGTGACAGGGTGTCCCCAGAGGACACACGCACACACACCAAGTATTTTTTAGTGGCGATTTGCAGCCCTTTCGTGCTGTTGGAGCGGGGAGGAGAGAGATGGTTGGCGGCCAGACCCTGGCTCCCTCCCAACGCTCAGCGGGGCCTGTCAACACCATAGGTTGTGCAGATGGACACCTGCCAGGAAACGACGTCCCCAAACCTCGGGGCAGGCTGGCAGGTGGCTTCCCAGCTCCGCGGCCAGAGATGTACCCGGTGACACACAGCGGAGCCCTGGCACGGTTTTGGAAAAACCTCCTGCAAGCTTGTGACCCTGCTGCTCCTCCCCAGCCCGCTGCGCGCTGGGCGGCTGAGGGATTACCTGGGTTTTTACAGCTTCATCCCCGTTTTTCTGCTGTAGGACAGCGCAGGACGATCTGCTCTCTGCGCTGTGGAGCTCGCTCCTGGCACGGCCACCAGCGGCTCCGGTTCCTGGGCACAGCGGCCGCTCCCGGAGCGCTGTGCCAGCACCACGGGCACCCCCCGCGCCCCGAGCCTTGACGCAGCCACTAACATGGGAAACCTGCCAAGGCAGAGACACGCGCGTGTGTTCTGGTGTCTCCAAACAACGGATAAATGGCACACTTGCTTGTGCAAAGTTCATTGACACGGCGCTGCCGGCGGCCCCTCGCAGCGGTTAACAGGTGTGAACTGGTACCCACGAGCGCACGTTTTCCACCGCGCAGCCCTTTGTTCGGCTCCTGCTGCTTCCCTGGCTCCGCTCTGGCTGCTGAGCACACAAATCTTCCCTTAGTACAGAAAGTTAAAGTCTTCCCAGCATTCGGCTTCTTCAAACAGCACAGTCCCGCGGCACACGTGAGCCCTTTCGCATCAGCTGGGAAGTTTTAAATTTGAAGTGGGACTGGCACACTGCTCTGTCTCCTGAAGTTGACATAAAACCATGGAATCATAGAGCCATTTGGGTTGGAAAAGACCCTCACGCTGAGCTACCCAGGATGCTGGCAGCACATCCGACATCAGGGCTGGGGATGACTTTTCCCTTTAGTACCTGCTGGTGCAAAGGGGCTTCAGGCACTAACAGATCCGGACCTTCACCCCGCCACCCCATTTTCACAGCAGTGCCTGACCCACAGGGTCCCTGCAGGGCTCAGAGCCCCGATTAACTGAGGGGACAGGGCTACCTGAGTCCTTAAGCACCTCATTACACGACTGAACTAATCCTTCGGTATCGGATGTACAACTCCAACATCTGTGCCTGGGCGCGGAGCGGCCGCGCTAGTGATCCCACACCGCATCGCACCAGATCCCCGGAGACGAGAGGGGTCCTGCCAGGGGTTGGACCAGAGCTGCCCTCGTCTTGGGCTGTTTTAATGAAGTGCCTGGGGACAGGTACATGGCACACAGTGTAGCCCATGTGAGCGGTGCTGGGAGTGTCCGTGCAGAGTAATTACACTGCCCTTGGCAGGGGTTTCAAAGGAGGGGTGTAACTCAGCTACTGGGCAGAGGTGCCTGGTGCAATTCAAGAAGCTCTGGGGGACCCCGGACATCTCCATGGGGCTGGCAGATGTGACACAGGATCTACGGGAAACCTGTGCCCTTCTGGAGTGGCAGATGGTGGCCAGGTGGGCTATCCCAGGGCTTCTCAGATGGCACTGGGTGTCAGCAGCATGATGCTAAGGGACACACCTGAATACATAGATACCTGATACGTATGTGCATATGCCCAGCCCTCCTGAACCCATGTGCATGTGTTTTAGACATCTGCCTCTCCGTGCCTCAGTTTCCCCACCTGTGTTACCTGGCTTCACTTCCTTCCCATCACTGCTCTGCCCACCCCTGTATGGAGAGCTGGTCCTCACCCTCCAGCCCCTCTCGCTCCCCTGCCCCATGGCCGGTGTAGCTCCTCGTCCAGGGGGTCTCCAGCCTTGGTCTGAGTCACCCCCGGCCACTCCATCCCCTCTCTCTGCCATTAACAACGTGCCTCCATTCTAAATACAACTCCTGTGGCTTCTGCCTCCAGCTGCTGGTTCTTGCTCTGTCTTCCACAGCTAGATTAAAGACCCCTTTAGTACTGGGGATTTATCCCTGTGAAGGCACTTACACGCTGCAATCAAAACACTTCTTGGTCTCGCCTCTGATAAGCTGAGCAGGCTGGGAGACGCGTGTCTCGCTGCAAGGCTTTCTCCTGCCCTCCCGCTGCAGCACCTCGGGCTTTCCCTCAGCGGCAGTGATGGCTTTGCCCGTGCTCTGGGCTGATGGCTCCTCCGCCCTGTGCGTTTCTGTGCAGTAACGGAGCTCCCTGCCTCACCTGCACTTCTGCAGCATTTGTTCCCTGGTCTCATAGACGTGTATTGCGGCTCTGCCTGGTACAAGGACTTGGCAGCTAAAGGTAGCACCCCCCGCATTCCCCTTTACATCAGGAGAATTCGTGGCCCACATCGTGCAGATGGAGAAACTGAGGCAGAGGGAGACCAAAGGCCAGCAAATAAGTTTATTGCGAAGCCAGAAAAAGCCCCTGGTGCCACAGATCATTTGCAGAGCGAGGGCAAGCTGCTCTCACTGTACTTTCTCCCATAGAGAAAACAAGATGTTTGTAGAAACTCAAATGCGTGCTCTTATTTTGTCATTGCCCCAATGAGGGAAATGTTTGGATAGGATTTTCATGGAGGAGGGAAAGCCCCGTCAGCCAGAGGGGATCCATATCTGGGGAGAAGGGCCAGGCGGTGATGGAGATTGTCTGGCTGGAGGAGGGGATGCTCCAGAGCTGGGAGGAGGCAGCTGCCCCCCAGCCCTCCCCATCCCAACAGGGCTGAGGGACCAGGTGTCCCCACAGCTCCTCGTCCCCCCCAGCTCATCCGAGGCCACCACGGCTCAGCGGGAGGGCAGCCGTCACCCGCCCTGTCAGATCCGTTTCAGTGCCTCTCTTCCTCCTCGTTCCGGCGAAGGGTGCCCCGCGCGCAGCCGCGTGATTGACTTTAAATATAAGGCGGCGAAACAACCGAAGGCCACCCATGGAAAGCAGCGTGCCAGCTCCTGACAGCACGCGCGTCCTGCTCCCGGCTCGTCAGCACGGCCCCCCTGACACGACGCTTCTCTTTCTCTGTCAGCCGGCAGAAGTCGTCTCGCCGAGGCCGCCGATGGGGAGGGGGACGGGATGCAAATGAGTTCGTGCCACCCCAGGTTGCCGCTTGGCAGATGAGCATCTCGCTGGGTTAGTCTGGCGGCTTCCGAACCGCGGCCAAGGGGAGCACGGCCCCGAGGAGATTGAACACCAGCATCTCCGCGTTTGATGGGCGGCTGGGGACGTGCCACCGCTGATGGAGACGTGGGAGTGTGTGCTGCTGCCACACAGGGGACAGACAGAAGGACGTGAGACGAGGGCACGTGGGTATCTCCTGTACCAGCATCCCGGGCGCTGCAGCCTGCCAGGACAAAGTGCAGTGAGAAGGGAGCTTGCGGGGATCTTTTGGTTTGGTGATGCTGGGGTTTGGAGCGTGGGGACAGGGTGTCTCAGCAGAGTGAAATCCCCTGTGTCCTGGGCCAGCTTCTCTTTCTGCCAACACCAGATTTCGGTCAACACCCAGACGGTCACTTGAAGGAGGGGGCAATGGTCGGGTCTGTTGGAGGAGGTGTTTCTGAGCTGCTCAAACACACGTGGTTGAGTGAACACCCTGGAAAAGCTCATTTGCTTCAGCTAGGAGGGGTTTGTTACTCCATATGTATGTATATAAAGCAAATGTCAATGCAAGCAGGCATTTAAAGATAAAATTTGTGTTAATAACAATGATTACGATAATGCCGCCACCAAGAATAACTGTGCAAACACTGGCAGAGGGAGGGCAGGGAGATCCCGTTCGCTGACAAACATGTGCGCTTGGAAAGCCGCAGCTGGCTGGTGGGTTTAAGCCGGGACTGTCTGGCTGGGTATCCGGGCTGCTGCTGCCCAGTGGCTCTAGTCCTGGGAATTCACGCACACACATCGCAGCCATCCGGTTTGCACAGCACTTGTGCAAGGCTGGAAACAGGCAGGAATCGTGTGAGCGCCTCTGGAAACCCCTGGCACTGACTGCAGGGTCTCGGCGCAGGTCCCGGGGTCGCTGCGAAGGCAGGAGCTGCGCTGGGTCAGTCCCGGCTCCTTGTGGGGCCCGATCGCAGGGATGGGCGCGTGTGTGTGCACCGATATGGGCAAACGGGGTCTCGCTCCATTTCTTTTTCCTGGAACCAAACCTTCCCTGTTCCTCTTCATCACGGGTGATCACTCGGCTTTTTTTTTCCCTGCTATCTCCCTCTTATTACTCCCCAGCGCAGGGGGCAGAGGATTTTTGCCATTGCCTCGGAGCAACTGTGCTCTTAAGTTTCTTCCAAGACTCACACCAGGGCCGCTTCTCTGCATGTGTGGTCTCTTGGACTGCGTAGCGCTCATAAATAAATAAGGGGAAAAGTTCTTAATCTTCATTCGAAAGCTCCTGGTATCACAATGCTGCTGCACAAAAGCCATCTTATTAGCCCCAAGTGCAAAATGCTGCCTTTTCTTGCAGAAGCTCATTAATTGCAGGTCACCATTCAACAAGAAAGATGAGGCACTTGAGTTCTTCAGGCTCTCATTAGCCACAGAGCTGAACAGTATGTGTGAAATTAACAGTCACCTGAGTACCTCTATAATTTCATAATTATTAGGCCTAATGGGTTAGTCTCTGCCAAATGGTTTTAACTCTTTCTTGGCCAAAGCAGGGAATCGCTCGAGATGCCAAGGTTGGCGTCTCTCATGAGTTTTATAACCGTTTAACAGCTTTCTTGTGGAAATAATAATAAGGAGGGGAAGTTTCCAGGATCATGTACTGTTTGCATTTTTTAACATATGTTTAGCTTTTAATTATTCATATATAGCGCACCAAGGAAGCAGATAGCCCGTATCCTGGAGAGTGGGTGAAAGAGCTTTCTCTGCAAAGGGATTTTAATTGGTTTTAAAATGTGTCTGTGTGTGTGTTTATATTTGCGTGTGTGTGTGAGAGTTGAGCCTTTGGTTTCTCCTCTCCTTGATGATTACATTACATTATTTCCCGTCTCTTACATTTTTATTTATCTTAGGCTTAAAAAGCAAAATCAGAGCTGAGATTTCTGTCTCTGCTTTTGAACTAAAGGATCTTGGAAATGGCTCTGCCTTTTAATGGGGATTTTCTCCTACTTGAAACCAGCTTAGACGAGAAGCCAGAGGGGAAAGCTGCCTCTCACCTCCAAGTAGCTAATTGTTTTTTTGCGTCTCATCTCGCCGTCGAGCGCGGGCACCTCGTGCCAGGTGGGAACATGCACAGTATGGCCCCCCGTGATGTGTCGTGACCTGCTGGGGGGCTCTGACCCATCACATCACCAGGCAGCTGGTCCTACATCCACAACCTGGGGAAACAGCCCCTTCCCTCCCCAGCACTCCCCACGCTGCTGGGACAGCCCTCTCCCCTCTGTTCGTCCTTGCAAAGACCAGATCCAGGTACAGGGCGGCTGCTTAAGCCAGTCCCAAACACACAGTAGATTCGGTATCTGCAAATTAAAGTTGCTTCTTAAAATGTCTCCATCACATTTTACAGTTTCGGGGATTTTTTGGTGGCTGACACTGTCCTGACATTTGTTTTCATTGTGTGAGAGCCAAGCGGGAAATTGGGGCCTGTAGTCCCCCCAGGACTGCAGTGGGGGTGAGCAGTTGATAGGATCGCACAGTGTCTGTGTCGCGGCGAGTTCCAGGGTGTCCCAGGGCTGGGACAACCTCCACCACAGCCCCTGTGGCCGGGGGGCTCGTGGCAGCAGCGGGAACCTGGAGCATCTGAAGATGATGCTCACTGGGAGCATCCCTGCATCCCAGTGAGAGCAGGGGAGCGTTTCTCAGGCCCTTTTTCCATACGGGAACCAGCTGGGATACCCACAGGCCATCAGGAAAGGCAGAGGCTGGAGCGTGGAGGCTTGGACGGGTACCAGCATCAGACCCCATCAGCTAATGCCTCCGTGGCGACGCTGAATTCCCTGCGCTGCCTGCGCTGGAGATCAAGGCTGGGAGGAGGGAGGGTCTTTCTTCACTTAGGTGCTGGAGAAACGTCTCCTTCGATGATATTTCACCTTACCTCTCCTTGCCACATCTGTCAACTTCTGCTAATTACCGAGTTTGCTATCACCCTCCGCACTGATGTGAAGGGTAGGAAAAAGAGAAAAAGGAGGTTAAGGGATTCTACAATTATAAATGATGTCTGGCAGGCTAAGGTACCATATAATGCATTATAAGCACTTAAAAAGCTAACCCATTCTGTCTTCTTTCTTTGGCATAAATAATGGCTTTTTTATGAATAAATCATGCAGCCAAGGTCTCTGAAAATAGCAGGAACCTGGAGCAGAATGTCTCCATCCTCATTTTTGCTAGGACAGCAGAGAAGTCAGCAATCCACTCCATCACTGCTGATAAACCGGGGCGAGCGCAACTCCCCGTAATGAAATAGGGAGATAAAGTTTTGGGAGGGTGAGCGGGGCAGGGGGATATTTCTGCCAAAGCACCGATTGCGCCCGGGCTCCAAATGAAACATAATGGACTCTGAGGAGATAAGCATTTTTTTTCCTGCCCCATGAATAAAGCAAGACCTCATAACTCATAGACAGGCAGAGCTGCCAGCAACTTAAAAGTGCTTCCTTCTGCTTCTGGTTTGTGTTTCCTTTTAATGAAGCTCCTCCGAAGCCGGGGGGGGGCTCAGAAGCGGGGCTGGAAGCCAGCCCGGCCCTGGCGTGCGCGCAGTCCGGCTGGCGGCTCGGGCAGGCCCGGCGGGGCGGCCCAGCCACCCAGACCTCGGCACAAAGGGCTCGCAGCTGCTCTGCGTGCGCGAGAGCCCGGCCCGGCCGGGAGGGACGGCCTGGGCCCCTCCGGGCAGGCGGGAAGGCAGGGGAGGGCTGCTTTCCCCCGCCTGCCGGCCCTAACGGGGGGTTAGTAGGGGGCTCTGCTCAGCCCCGGCCCCCCCTGCACCCCGCTTTTTACCCCCCAGTGTGTCTCTGGTGGTTCCCTTGCAAAGGGTTCTTCCCAGCTCCCTGGTCTGGCTGGAGATCATAGAACGATAGAATGTCCTGACTTGTAACGGACCCACAAGGATCAGGCCTTATTCCTTGTCGGGACATAGTTTCATAGAACCACAGAATCATTTTGGTTGCAAGAGATCCTTAAGATCATCAAGTCGAATCATAACCAAGCTCTAGCACTAACCCATGTCCCTAAGAACGTCACCTACGTGCCTGTCCAACCCTCCAGGGATGGTGACTCCAGCACTGCCCTGGGCAGCCTGTTCCAATGCCCCACAGCCCTTTGGGGAAGAAATTGTTCCCCACGTCCAACTTCAGCCTCCCCTGGTGCAACTTGAGGCCGTTTCCTCTGCTCCTGGCGCTTGTTCCTGGGGAGCAGAGCCCGACCCCCCTGGCTCCAAGCTCCTTTCAGGCAGTTCAGAGATCAGAAGGTCTCCCCTCAGCTCCTGTTCTCCAGCTGAACCCCCCAGCTCCCTCAGCCGCTCCCATCACACTTGTGCTCCAGCCCCTTACCAGCTCCGTTCCCTTCTCTCAACTCGCTCCAGCACCTCAAAGCATCGCCCGTGCTGCTCTCCGCAGTCTCTGCATTCAAACCTCTGCAGCAGCAGCGGCGCAGGGCGGGCAGGAAGGCCGGGAGCCCGCAGACTCGCTGACTATTAATCAGGCAGCCACAAGCCCTGAAACCTGCTCTTGAGGCTGGGGATTAAATTGTGGCTTCGTGAGGGGCCGCAGGGCACGTCTGTCCAGAGCTGCTGGGGCCGGGGCTGTGCTCAGGGCCGGGGTCAGCGCTGTGCAACGCCCGCTGCAGCAGCCTGGAACAGCAAAGCTCCAGCCTGTCCTTGGGGGAGGATTAAGGGGAGATGGAGGGGAAAATGGAGCAGAAAAAAAACCAATCCCAAAACATTTAGTAAAGCGGTTTAGGGCTGTAGTGAGCAGGGCCAAATGCTGGGGCACCTTTGCACAGCTGGGCTGTCCCCTTGGAGGGAGGTTTGGGAGGCAGCGCTGCGCCCTTGTCCGCCCAGGGGACACCTGTGCCTCTGGGGACATTATGTCATGCCCTGGACTGTGTCCCACTGCGGGGTAAATGGCAGCTCCCCATGCATGCACGTGCCCACGCATGTACAAATACCTGCACACTCTGTTCAGAGATCCTCTCTCCAATTATTTTGGGGGACAAGCTCAGTGAGAGCTCAGCATACGTGGGCCGAGCCCAAACGCACCGCTGTGCACGTCGCTGCGGTACACGCAGCCACCAGCCCCTCCGCCCAGCCACAGCTCCGACCGGACCTGGATTCCCTTTGAGCTGCCCCTGACCCGGCTGCTCAGCAAAACCCCCTCGGGGGGCTGTGAAACGCAACACGGCTGACGCGAAAGCGTCCGGGCTGTGTACGTGTAGGTGCACGCTCACCCACACCCCGTGCAAAATGTACAGCCGTCCTCCCACAGCCACCTCCCCAGGGAAACGCGCGTTTGCACAATCTGTGCTCCTGCAGCGCCCCGGCCCTTGCACAAGCTCACAGGCTGCAGGCAGAGGCTCTTCGTGTTTTCCGAGGTCCCCACTGCTGTCCCAGCAGATCCTTCCTCCTCTCCCCTCTTGCTTTTGCTGCAGGGGAATTAAGATCTCCTGGGGACAGCACAGGCAGGTCACCAGCAGCACAGCCCTTGCCGAGGAGGTGCGGTGGCGGATGGAGCGGAGGAGCAGCTCGCGCCGTCCTGGCTCCGTCTTACCCGTCCTGCCTGCGCAGGCAGCCCCCAGGCCAGGTGGTTGAGTTGCTTCCTTGGGCTTAATTCAGCAAAAGCAGCTTGTGATGTTTCTCCTTCTCCCTGGGGTGGGCTGCTCATTTTTGCCCCACAAGACAATGCCCTCTTTCAAAAACAAAGAAATTATAAAGTACATATGAACATATGGTAACATATATTCTAGGCTGCCTATGTGGCCAATTTTCTGTATGTTACCATATGGTGCCGCGTATTTAGCAAAAATATAACTTGACTGTTTCTCTTTCCATATGGGGATTCTTTTGCCTTAATTAATAACATTGAGCAAAAACTCTTTCTAAGGTTTCCAAGATTTCTGCAAGGGAATATCTTATGACAGACACATGCTCCTGAAGGCTTTCCTCCTTATTTGTCTATAGCCTTCTGTCCTCGTCCTCTTCTGCGCGCTCCAAGGGCGTCTGTGGATACATCTGCCCGTGGGACCGTGGGGAGGGGGATGCTGCGCTTGGCCCCCATCCCACCGGCACCCGCGGGAGCCCCCGTCCCCTCCCCAGGACCTGACATTCAGCTCAGGAATAAAGCAGCCATGTGTCTGTGGGCTGGATCCCTCCGGCTCATCCAGGAGCTTTGTAAAGCCCAGTTAACAAAACACAGGGGCAAGGGGGAGGACGCTGGAGCAAAGAGAGTGTCCATGGCCAGGCAGGGACTGCTGTCTTCAAAGGAGCAGAAAGCGGTGCGCTTTTGCAGCTCTCCAATTAAGCGTCTCGAGTACCAGTTATCTCATATGATAGTAAAATATGTCAAAGTATCCTCTCAGGACAAGCCTGCAGCCGCTGCCAGTGAGATGAAACCAGCCCGGCTCCACTGAGGCGGGATGGGGTGGGAAGGGCTGGAGTCACAGCCCCAGCTGCTGGGGACCCTCCCGCTCTCCCAGCCAGAGCCTGTGAATGGGGACAAACCTCTGCGTGGCTCCAGATGTGTCCCTTAGCCCCACAGGGCCGTCCCCGCCTCGCAGGGCGGAGAGGAGCTGGTGTGGGGCCAGAGAGAGGGGACAGCAGGAGATGCTCGATCACAGAATCCGAATAGTTTGGGTTGAAGGGACCTTCAAAGCTCACCCATTCTCCCCCTGCCATGACAGGGACATCTCCACCAGCTCAGGTTGCTCAGACCCCCGTCCAGCCTGGCCTGGGATGTCTCCAGGGATGGTTCATCCACCACCTCTGCCCGTCCCTGGGGTCTCGGTGTGGATGCTGATCTCTCTTTCCTCCTCCTGAGGATTGAGCCCAGGTCTGTGCCCAGCTCAGTGCCACCCGGTGTGCCCTTCACCTCCAGCTGATGTCTGTCCCAGCTGAGGACCTACCCGGCGGATCCTTGCAGACTGGGGCACAAGGAGAGCGGATGGAGCGGTGGTCACTGTCACTGTGGGCGCAGCTGTCCCTAGGGATGGCTGCGGAGCGGGGTGCTGCCAGCACCTTGCGTGCGGCTGTCCCTGGCTCAGGACGGTGCAGATGCTGCGTGGTCCTGCTGCACCATTTCCTCCTTCCCCAGAGCAGGACGGCGGGTGGAACACGTGCAGAGCAGCCCATCTTCACCGTCAGATGGAAATCATCCTTAGCCTGAGAGTCACACTGGGGAGAACATCTGGTTGACCACTTGTCCATTTGCAGGGTGTCTTCGAGCTCAGATCCACAGACCGGGACACTGGGACATCGCCAACGCCCTGGCTTCCTAAACCTGCGTGATGGGCTGGTTGCAACCAGGGCATCCATGCACCGCGACAGAGGGACTGGCGGGGTCCAATTCTTTACCCTGAAGTTGTGATGCTCGTCTTCCCATGTGGTGCAATGGGGTTGAGAAGGGGGCAGGAGAAGAGAGGACAAGGGGGCAGAGCAGAAGAGCTGCCAGGGCGCAGAGAACTGGAGGTGGAGACCTGGGATGGTGAGAGCACAGGGAGCAGATGGAGTTGAGGTCATGAGCGGGGCTGAGCATAAAGTCAAGGGAAGGTGGGAGAGGTGAAGTTTGGGTTCTCACCACGTTTCGGGTCAGAGCAGCCGCTGACCCATCCTGCCCGACCTCTTGGCACAACATCGAATCCCACCCTCACTCACGCTTGCATGGGGGCTCTCGGTGAACCCATTGCTGAGCCTGCCAGGCTCCTGGTGACGGCGGTGGCATTAGGAGATGGCTCTGGGAGAAGGTCAGTGCGTGCAGAGCAGGCAGGAGCTGTCAGCACGCAGCTCTGCTGAGCGTCTGGAAGGGGGACAGCCACGGAGGCCAGAGGAACGGGCTCTGTGCAGGAGCTGCCGGCAGGTGCCCGGCGTTGGGGGTTCGCTGTCTCCTGAGGATGACAACCATGGGCCAGGAGATGGGGCTGAAGCACGTCCAGAGCGCTGACATTGGGTCTTGGTGCGGGGCAGAGCACACGGGAATTTCCAGGGCCCTGGGTGAAAAGTGGAGGTCGGCCTAATCTTTTAGAGGGGGAAACAGGACGACGTGGGTAATTACAAGTCTGTCAGCCTGACATTGATCCCAGGCAAAATAATGGAACGTCTGATATGGAATGCAATGAATAAAGAATCAGAAAGGGTGATATAATTAATGCCAATCAACAGAGATTTATGGAAAACAGATCCTGTCAAACTAACTTGACGTCTTTCTTCCTGTTGTGTGTGTTGGGTTTTTTTTTTATCTTTAAATCCAGGATTACGAGTTTCCCCGGCGAGGTGGTGGGGTTGCTGAGGACGTGGAGAACAGCGATGCCTCACCTGGGCGCCATGTGATGTTTTCCTACAAAAACAAGGAAACCCAAACCACCATGTGGGGTGGTTTTGGACTGCAGAGGTGATGGGATCCCCTTTTTGGGGCTGACTGAGGGATCTTAGAGCAGAGACCCCTCTCTGAACCTGAGCCCTGAACCACAGAGGTGTTTTTCCAAACCACTCTGCCACAAGACCCTAAATCATCGCCCAAAATAGGAGCCGCAGCCTCCAATCACTTCGGTACTTTTTTCCAGGGCAGGAAATAAACTCACCCACGAGAAAGTGAAGTTTCAGTCTAAACAGATGCGACAGCTGCTGAAAAAGGGGATTTCCAAGCCAGTGGCTTGGACATTGGGGCAGGTTGTCAGTCTCAGAAAATATTGGTAAAAGTCAGTAAATAGGTGTATTTATAATGCCCAGGACAATGCGCAGAGGTTGGTGTCCGGGTGGGACAGCCCAGCCACCCCTGTGCTGGCCGCGACCCCATTTTTACCAAACGTCACATCTTCTCCTTGGTGGCTCCCCCCAGGTTCCCCCAGCTTCAGTGGCCCAGCACTGTCCCTCCCGTCCCAACCCAGGCACTCGTAAGCACTGAAGGCAAAAACCACACCTTGTAATATTTAAAACAGTTTTATTCATGAAAATATGCTGTACAATGCACTATACACAGTTCTTTACATTGCCACATACACAAACTCTAATAGCACGATCAAGAAAGTTACCATTGCCTACGATAGATGCGTGGTGAGAGAATGACGCCTGTCAGAGACCCCCCCCCCAGCCTGTACAGTTATAAATACGAGGGAAAGGATGGACCGAAAACCGCCGCATGGAGCAAACTGGTGGGGCCCCTTGGGCGTCCCCTCAACGCCGGCTCCTGGCTCCGGGCAGGCTGGGGACGGGCAGGAGCAGGGCGGGGAGCAGAGGGTGCTCCTTGTCCCCAGAGGCTGTCCTGTGGGGCCGGGGGGGCCGGGAGGAGCGGGGGTGCTGCAGGGGGGACGCCGAAGCTGCGTGGGGTGGGACGTGAGGTGGCCTGTGCTCGGGGAGCTGTTTCCAGAGAGAACCTGGCGTCTCGGCCACCACTGAGATAAAGCCCAGGGTTCCCCTGCCCCGCGCTCACAGCAGCTCCAGGGGGCACCCCCAGGACCCGCCTGCCCCCCGGGCCTGGGCCACGGCCCCGACACCCCCGTGCCATCCCCAGCAGCCCACCCGGGCACCCCCGGCTCCGCTCCCCTGCACCGCGCGGGGCCAGCCCGTCTCGCCTCCCCCGGGGTCCCAGCCGCATTTGGGGGGGGGGGCGCTCTGCACTGCCGCCCGCCGCCCGCCGTCCCTCGCACCGCACGACGACTGCACACACGACGCTTTACCAACACGACTCCACCGCACACAACGACAACCCCACGGTCACGAACCACAAAGACAGCTTGGCAATGGGACGTGCCCCGGGGGGGGCCCGCGGGCACCACGCGTTGGGGCAGGGGGAGGCAGGTGGGGGGGAGCGGGGCAGATGTAAGCAGGGGGGGGCCTTTTCTCTTACAGCTGGTGTGGCTGCCCCTCCGCCACGGTGGTCGGCCCAGATCTGCGACGCCGGAGGGGTTTTTGGGGGGTCCCTGTGCCTGAGCATCCCACCTGTAATGCCCGATGGCCCAGCCCGCCCGTGCTGGTGCTGCTGGATGTGTCTGGAAGAGCCAGGACCCCTTCCCTTCCTCCCCTGCTTGGGGGGCAGAGCCCCCGCCGCCCTCCCTGCCTCTCCTCACCAGTCCTTCGCACCCCCCTGCAGAGCTGGGGTGCCGGGGATTAAATAGCCATTTGCAACTGGTTTCCAACCATTTAAATATGCCTGAAACGAGAGGTGGTGTATAAAACGAATGCGGTAATGATCCTGACCAAAGAATAATCCTTTTTAAAAAAGCATTCAAGAAAGATTATATATAATAGAATATATTAAATTCTGTACATGATCAAATAATGTAAACATAATTAATTAACCTGTAATAATGTCTTTAGAGACTATGCCCGCCGTGTGCCCAGGGCGGAGGTGAACGGTGGCTCACGGGGCTCCTCTGTCGCGCTCTGCACAGACACGGGGGTCAGGGGAGGAGCAGGGGGTGCCCACCCATGGGTCCCCCCCTGCCCCAGCTCCGAGCAGCAGAGCTTCCCCTATGGATCGCTGGGACCCAGCACCCGCACCGTGGTAGAGGAGGTGATGCTGGAGCGAGACGGGAAGAGCTGGGCCAGGAAAATGTGCTGGTTCAGTGGACTGACCCTCGCTGCAAGCCAGGGGCGGGGGGCTAGAGAAAGCCTGTGCTGCCGGGGGGAAGATGGGCCGTGCAGAGCCTGGGGGGGCAGAGCAGCAGCTCCCCCAGCCCCTCCATCCCCATCCAGCCTGGCTGCCCCACTCCAAAACCCCGTTGCACCCGTGACGGGCAGCGCTGCGCGGGGCGGCCCTGGTCCCTGGGCCACCCCTGCCCTGCAGAGCAGTGGGGCTGATTTGGGCTCCTGACGCACACCAGGACCACATCTGAGCCGTGGTCCCCATCCCCACGGAGCACTGGCCCTTGGTGCACCAGGGCTGACCCCTCCTGCTGACACCACCCCCTCCAGATCAGCTCTCCTGGCTCCTGGGGACAGACAGCGAGCCCTTGGGGACAGACAGCTGGCTGGAGTCACTCCTGAAGCCAGCGGTGACCCCCAGGAGCCCCACGGCCCCGGCTGTGAGCCCTGTGGCACCTCCCTGAGCTCCACACACCGGGGATACAGCGGGGGTCACGCGGGCTTGGGGCAGGGGGGACCCCACGCTGCCTCCGGAGGCCTGACCACCATCCCCTTCCCTCCTCACACACACCCAGCCCCTTCTCGAGGATGACCCACATCACAGCCCCCGAATTCCACCCCATCACACTAAGCCATGGCCAAGCCAAGACGGGACATGCAATGGGACGCAGCCCCTGGCATTGCCCACAGCTTCTCTCTTCCTCTCTCTAAGCTCGACCCTTTCTTCCTTGCAATGCAAAAACTCAATGGCAAAAGAGTGCATAAAATCAAACAAATCCGCCTCCCGCCCCGACCCTGCGAGCTCCCCCTGAGCCTCCAGCACTGGGGACCAGGCCAGCAGCTCCTCACTGCCAGCAGGACCGTCCCGTGCTGGGCTGTGCCCCCCGTTCGGGGCTGTGCCCCCCGTTTCGGGGCTGTGCCCACGCCTGCTCTGGGCAGGGGTCACCGTGGCACTGGTGGGCACTGGGCTGCCGCTGTGCTGTCCCCAGGGCTGCGGGTTGCACAGCCTTCCCTCCACCACCAACCCCTTCTCACTGCCGGGTAACAACACCTGCCTGGAGCCACACGAGACGACCCGCAGCGTGGGCTTAACAGAGCTCAGATCTCCACCAGGATTTGGGGTGACAAGCCCCACCTTGCCCTGGGGGGTTCCCCGCTCTTGACACTTCTACTCAGAGGACTCATTTGCCGTGGCGGCTCAGAGAGAAGGGTCCCTTTCCAGAAAGGGGTGCCCATGCAGGGGTTTCCATGCCACCGGCCGTCACCGCTCCGTCACCCAGCCCAAGGACAAATCAAACTGGCACCATCACAGTTGGGGCACTGGGACTGTCTGGAAAGGCTTTTCCGTGCTGTTCCCCTCCCCGGACCTGCCTGGCTCCAGCTGCCTCTCCCGCCCGCCCTGTGTCCTCCGGAGGATGCTCGCGGGAGGACCCAGCAGATCGGGCACACGTGGGGCTGGGGGCCCTACTCCATCTCAATATTTGACCCTACGGCTTGTGTTTCATGTTCGGCCTCAAGCTCAGGCCGATGGCTCTAGCCCATCTTAACAAACAAAGGCAGAAGAGAAAGGAGAAAAAAAAAAGTTAGTCTCAATGTTCCCCTCGTGGCTTCTCGGTGGCGAGCACCCCCCTGGGGGGGGTCACCCGGGCACCCAGCTCTGGTTCGTGGGTTGCGGACCCCCGGGCAGCGCGGGCACGTTAAGCCCGTTCTGCGGCGGGAGAGCCGAGTCGAAGTTGAAGTCCATCTCGTCGCTGTCCATAAAGTCATTGAGGATGATCGACTCCACGTCGCACTCCAGGCTCCCGTTGAACATGTCCAGGTCCAGGTCTGCTGGGAACCTGTCTTGGCCCAACACGGGGGGGTGGACGGCCCCCGGGTAGGGGCCCTGCAGCGAATCCAGCAAGCTCATGTGTGCCCCTTGGTTATTAGCGTAGGAATGCAGGTGCCCGTGGTGCGGCATGGCCGTCATGCTGCACGTGTCACTGGGCAAGCTCATAAGGCTGACAGGATTAGCTAAGGCACTGGTGTTGACCGCAGGGTGGTGACCGGCTGGTGACGGGTGGTACAGAGCGTTGCTCTTCATGAGAGAGCCGTGGTGGGACGGGTAGGAGGACAAGCCCTGCTCCCCGCTCCCGCACAGCAGCGGGTTGTGTCTGTGGCCACGGGCCGGCACCATGGGGCTGGCCTGGGGCAGCGGCAGGTCCCCGGGGACCATGCTCTCCTTGTGCGCGTAGGAGATGGAGGAGAGCAGGTCCTGCAGCGAGGCGTTCCTGTAGGAGCTGACGGGCGAGAAGGTGGCTTGCTTGTTCTCCTGGATGGTCTGCATGGGCAGGCGGCGCATGAGGCTCATGGCCGGCTGGCTGTAGATGGTCCCGCAGTAGGTGTTGGTGGCAGCCCCCATGGAGGAGCACTTGGAGTTGAAGGTGAAACTGGAGCTGCGCTGCCGCAGGGCGGCCGGGGGGAGCTGCTGCGAGGGGCTCATGCTGTAGCCGTCCTGCAGGTCCTCCAGCATGCTCTCCCCCAGGCTCTCGTTCAGGCTGATGGTGCCGGTCAGGTCGGTCAGCCGGGGCAGCTCCACGGAGCAGCGGGCGCTGAGGGAAGGAGACATGGTGCTGGAGGGGCTGGGGTACATCAGCGGGGAGGAGGGGGTGCCATCGTCCTCCTCCAGCTCATCCGGCTCGTGGTTGGACATGATGGGCGAGAGGCGCCCGCTCAGCGTGCTGGCCGTGGAGTTGGCCCGCGTCCTGAAGTCCGCCCAGGCGTCGTACTCGTCGCTGGCGTGAGACGCGGGGCTCTCCGACCACTTGGCTTGCTGGGCAGAGGGGCTGTCCTCCCCGCGCTCCTGCGTCACCTGCAGCTGCTTCTTCTTGCTGGCTTTGCCCTTGATGCGCAGGAACTTGCTGTTGTTGTCCATGGACACCGCCCGCCGGCGCGGCGTCTTCCCCGTCTTGCCGCCCTCGGGGTTCAGCATCCACCAGGAGCTCTTGCCGGTGCCCTCGTTCTGCACGCGGATGAAGCGGGTGTGCAGGGACAGGTTGTGCCGGATGGAGTTCTGTGGAGACAAGGACAGAGGGGACGGTCAGCGTGGCTCCAGCACCCTGGGCCGAGGGGACAATGTCTGCAGGGCTGGAGGGGGCACAGGACACCATGGGGGACCTGGGCTCCATCCACTGGGACTTGTGCTCCCCTCTGCAGTACCAGTCTTANGAGGAAACGGCCTCAAGTTGCGCCAGGGGAGGTTGAGGTTGGATCTGGGAACAATTTCTTCCTCATGTCCAGCCCGAATCTCCCCCCGTTTAGTTTAAAACCATCACCCTTGTCCTATCGCAACCAGCCCTGCTCAAAAGTCTGTCCCCATCTTTCTTACTGGCCCCTTTTAAGGCCTCTTGCTGCTGATCTTCTGCAGCTCATGAGATGCTGCTCCAGCTCCCTGTGCCTCAGTTTCCCCACAGTCCAGAGGGGAAAGGCAAGATGCAGAGCCCAGGGAAGAGCACCCCGAGAGGCATCGGTGCGTGGTGCAGAGACCCTCGCTCCAGCAGCGCCCACGGGCTCGGGGCTCGGCAGGGGCTGCCAGGAGGGCAGCGGCTCCTCCTGCGCCCGCTGAGCTGCGGGAGAGGCCGAGCAACAAGGAGGGGGAAGAAACCAAGGTGCCGGGGAGAAAGTTTGGTGCCGTTGCCTGCGTACAGTGGAATACTAATGAAGAGGCGAGTGAGCTCCAGCCTCATCTATCATATTATGTAATGGCTTACTTCTCTGCACTTCATTTATTTGGAGATTGCTCCCAGGCTGGCTCCTCGCCAGCAGCCACCAAATCCAAGTCTACAGAAATCAATCTCGCGCTGACTGATTAAGCCGTGTTTAGAACTAATTGCTCCTTCGTGTGTGGGGAGAATAAATTACGGGCTTTAATTTCACATCTTTAAAATGCAACTGCAGGTATGGGCTAGCCGTTAACCCCTTCCTGCACAGCTGGGAGGGGACAGGCTCAGGGAAGGGGCTGGGACATGTGCTGCCCTCTGAGATGGTGGCTGCCCGTGCCGATGCTCATTGCCATCAACCCCCAAACTGCTCTCTCCTGAGCCATGGGATGACCCAAGCTCCCTTCCCTGCGACTGAGCCGCGGTGCAAGCGGCAGGGGACAGAAGCAGAGTTTGTTGGTGTCACCACGCTTGCAGAGCCAGAGCCACCAGCCAGCTCAGCCCTGTGGCATCACTGCCATGGCACACACACTAAGAATCATAGAATCATGGAATCACCAAATCAACCCCAGAATCACAGAATCCCAGCCTGGCTGGGGTTGAAGGGACCCCTGTAGATCCCCCAGTCCAACCCCTGCTCACGCAGGGTCCCAGAGCAGATCCCACGGGATCCAGGCGGGTTTGAATGTCTCAGAGAAGGAGACTCCACACCCGCTCTGGGCAGCCTGGGCCAGGCTCTGGCACCTCCCAGCACACAAGTTTCTCCTCATGTTCACATGGACCCTCCTGTGTTTCAGTCTGTGNCCCACTGGACTTTTCCAAGTAATTCCTTGTCCTTCTTAAACTGGGGAGCCCAGAACTGGACCCATGGAACCACAGAATGGTTGGGGTTGGAAGGGACCTCTGGAGATGATCTAGTCCAGTCTGCGTGCTAAGGCATCACCCGGGGATGCCCAGCAGAGCTTGCTGGGGGGATGCTCAGCTGCTGCTGCCCCCTTCGCGTGACTGCGGACCCCCTGCACAGCCCTGTCCCCGCTGCCAGCGCTGCCCGGGTCCGCTCAGCCCGGCAGGCACGAGATGCTGCAGCTCCCATGGCTGGGACTGAAAATGGAGAGCGGGGCCGGTGCCTGGGGGTCTGGGAACAGCAGGGCTGGAGGAGGGTGACATTCAGCACGGCGCCCACCTCCTCCTCCGCCACTCCCTCCCGCTCCACAGCCCCAGCGCGGAGCACCCAGCGTCACCCACAGACCCAGGGCCGGGCTGGCGGGGGAGGCTGGGGGGGTCAGGCTGCCCGAGGGAGAGGAGGGAAGGGGAGGCTGCTGCTCCTTCCGCAGCGGAGCTTCATTAAGAGCCAAAAGACAGCGGCAATTAAGCGCAAGGCGCGGCGAGCCCGGCTCTCTCCTCATTAGCACCCGACGTGCTCGGCTGGCCGGCGGCTGGGGGTGCAGGGCAGGGAGCTGCACAGGGGCGGACCAGGAGCTTATTAACAGCAGGCAGGCAGGGACCTGCTTCACCCACCACCGCCCCGGTCGCCCCACGAGCCCCCGGAGCCCCCCAGCACTCGGGGTGACAGGGAGTAGCGCAAGACTGCACATCCCGAAACGTGGGGCTCAGCTCCCGGCCAGTGACATGCAGGGGACACCAGGGCTGGCCAAACCTCCCCGGCAGCGGCTGCCTTGGCAGGGGTGTGTTCCCCAGGGGCTGGCGGATTTTGGCAGCGAGCAGCGGGAGCGAAGGCTGGTGTCAGCCCAGGGTCCCCATGACACCCCCAGCACTGCTCTGCACCCTGAGACCCAAAGCCCCAGTTCTCACGGCAATCACAGGCTGAGAGTTGGGGTGTTCAGCCTGCAGAAGAGAAGCTCCAGGAGACCTNCGGGTGGTGAGAGCCTGGCCCAGGTTCCCAGAGAGGTGGTGGATGAACCATCCCTGGAGCCATCCCAGGCCAGGCTGGACGGGGCTCTGAGCAACCTGAGCTGGTGGAGATGTCCCTGTCATGGCAGGGGGGCACTGGGTGACCAGGGCTGCCAGTTCTTGCAGCTGGACCCAAGCCCAGCTCAACTCTGGTCAGCACCAAGGGGAGGGTGAGAGGCTGGAGCCCGTGCCAGCCCCTGGCCACCGGCCGCTGGAGGCTTTGCCAACCTGGCAGACCCTGGTGCCACCCCGGTGCCCACCTGCCGGGGGCTGCCCCTGCTGCAGCGTCTGGCACGGGGATGGGGGGGCTGGTGGGAGCCGTGGGCACCCACAGAGCCTCCTCACCCCCCCAGGAGCCCTTCTCCACGGAGCCTCATTGTCAGGGGAACAGCCAGTGTGAAATCGGTCTGATTAGCAATTAGTCCCATTGTAAAAGGATTAGCCGGACCCATTGTTTGGATGAGTGACTTGACTATAAATTTGCATCTGGCAGTGATGATGATGATGATGCTGATGCTGGGCTGGGAGTGTTTCCCGCGTCCCTCTGACCAGACGGGCACGGTCTGGTGCGGCTGTGCCTGGCACAGCGGTGGGGTGCACGGGGACCCCGAGATGGCCATGGGCAGCGGCACAGCGGTGACACCTGAGCACCGTGCTGATCCCCACCGCCCGAGTGAGAGCAGCACTGCACAAACCCTGCTCCGGGTCACAGCCTTGGAGAGCAAATGCGGGGGCCCCGTTGACCTGCCCCTGTCCCTGCCACATCCCCTGCACCCATCTGTGGTCCCCGTCACTGTCCCCTGGCTGACAGCCCTGCCTGCTGTCCCCATGCCCCCTGGTTTTAACTCTGAACAAACCCCCAAACCCCAGCCTCCTTGTTGCACTCTCTACCCCTCCCGACAGCAGCAGAGCCTGGTCACGCTCGCAGAGACCCCGCGAGTCCCAGCCCCACGGCGGGGTCTGTCCGTCTGTCTGGGCTGCTGGTCCGTCCAGCTAATGAGCCCGTCACCTGGCGGAGGTTTGCAGGGTGGTTAACAGGAGGAAGCAGCAAAGGGCCACTAACGAGCGCTCTGCCAGCAGCACGAGGATGGCTCCGGGGGTTAATTGATGCTTATTCACTTTTCGCACATAAAAATTGCCAGCGCTGGAGGAAATATTGCAGGAGGCAGAGGCTGCTGGTAGCGCCAGTGGTGCCCCATCATGGGGGCTGCCATCCAAGTGTGGCAGTGGCAAGGGACAGTCCCTGGTGACACCCCTGAAGACACCATATTCACCCAAGAAATGGTGCTGCCCACATGCACCAGCGCTTAAGTGCTGGTCAGCCGGCACCGCGGCCTCCTGGCACCGTCCCCTGCGGATGGCCGGCCCTACTCCCCACCATTGGCGTCACCATCCTGCCCACCAGCCCTGGCACCGAGTGCTGCATCCTGAGCACGGCCCACGCCTGCCTGCGAGCAGATGGCGGCTGGCACGCCACGGCACGGGGATGCCAAGCACTCCAGATGCTCACGGCACCTCCTGCAACCAGGACAGACCCGCACACCCACGCCGTGCCAGGGGCAGGGAGTGGGAGGAGACCCCCACCACCATATCAGCTGCACCCACCGCAGCCCTCCATGGGTGGATGAACCCAGCACCGGCGCCAGGAACCGAGGAGAAAGCCGGGGCAGGGGCAGCTGGATGGCTCTAAATCCGCGAGGAGGTTGCTCTGGCTTTGCACAGGTTCCCCAGGGACAGGACACAGCCTGGCACCAGCCACACAGCGGGCTCAGGGGGTCTGCGAGCATCCCCCGCCATCTCCATCACCCCTTGTCCTATCGCAGCAGGCCCTGCTCAGAAGTCTGTCCGCATCTCCTCGGCCCCTTTTAAGTGCAGAAAGGCTGCAATAAGGTCTGCCCAGAGCCTCTCCAGCTGAACACCCCAACTCTCCCAGCCTGCCAACATCTCCCCCTGGGGAGCCGGGCTGTCCCCCCTCCCCAGCACACCCTTCCCCAGGACATCGGTGCAGGGGGGGCCGCAGGGGCTGCCCCGGCCCCCGGGAAGGGCGCGCTGGGGGCAGAGGGAGGGCACCCGCCTCCCCGCCGCGGGGGTCTCGCCGGCGGCTGCCGAGCGGAGGCGAGAGTATTCGGGTCAGCGCATCGGCTGAGCAGAGCCGCTCTGACGTGCTGCTAATTGAACCAAATGCCCATTAGCGGCGTGACGGGCCGTGCCCGGCCCAGGCCCCCGCCGCAGGTGGCTGACACGCAAGGAGCCGGAGCTGCTCAGCGCGGCCGGGCCAGAGCATCGCCCGCCTCCTCGGGCGGCGCGGCCAGCGTGAAGCCCAGCCGGCGTCTCATTAGGAGCCGCTAATCAAGGCGTGCGCTGGGGCGGGGGGAGACGGGCAGCTGGGGCTTATGGGGGACCCCATGCTGCAGCTCCCCGTACCCTGCACAGCACCTCTCTGGCCACCCCATGGGGCAGAGCCCGGCACGGACCGGGGCAGGGAGGATGCTCCTGGGGCTGCGCAGTGGGGTGAGACCCCTGCACCCCTCCCGGCCAGGACGGCGCTGCTGGAGGGCAGGTCAGCACATCAGGAGAGCCCTGTCCCTATGCCCAGGCTGGAACCACCCCGGCGGTGGCAGGGGTGCCACCGAAGCAGCGGTGCCACCGAAGCAGGGGTGGCAGGCGTGGCCGAGCATCCCTCTCCCAGCCCTGGTTACGGCTGCTGCCAAACAGCTGGCTGCTGCCACGTTCTGCAATGGGAGTGTTGCAGTTGCCATGGCAGCCGGTTTATTTTAGCCAGCTGCCATCACTCCATGGCCCCTTCAAAACCAGGAGCATCCTCCCTGCCCCGGTGGGTCCTGCATTGTCCCCATCCCAGGAATCACCCGCAGCACCCGCTCCCCATGGGACAGACGGACTCTCCCCGCTGTCCTGGGGGACGACGCAGCACCAGCATCTTCCCCACTTCCCACTGTGGCCAGTGAGGCTCACACCAGCTCAGCCACCGGCTCCCAGTGAGGTCAGGGGATGGGTCACCCCAGCCAGGAGGGAAGGGGTCGGGTGTCTGGGGACAGCATCAGGCCTGGCACCAGGTGATTAAAGCGCTGGGGGGACACCTGGATGTTAAATTCAGCTCCCTCAGCCTGTGTAAAGACACTCCCTGCTCTGGCTTGCTTCTCCCTTGGCCGAAGCCTTGGATTTCTCCTGGTGGGGCCAGCACAGCCGCAAAACCTGCTGTGACTTTGCTGGGGCTCAGTGTCACCTCCTGCTCCAGCCACGGCCCTTCCCATGCTGGGTTGGGACAGGAGAGGCCAGAAGAGCTGGTTGTCCATGTGGCTGGAGGGGGAGATGTCCCTTCACCCCTGGTGTCTGTCCCAAGCCATCGCCCCGAGGGGACCCTGCTGCCCCCCCAGCCGGGACTGTCCATCCTGGGTGCTCCTGGGCTCTGCTGGGGGGACCAGTGGGGCCGCAGGGGCAACGGAGGAGCCCTGGGAATGATGTGTGATGCAGTAAATCCCTCTGCGTCCCCGGCAGAACCATCATCTTTGTGAATCCCCCAAGCGTCGCCTGGCCCCCCCCATGCACTCCCTAAAGGGCTCATTAGATCACACCAGGGCAGCTGCAGATAACGAGCAGAGAGCAGGCAGGGAGCAGGCAGGGAGCAGGCAGGGCTGGGGAGCTCGGGGACCCTCCTGTATGGTGTTGCTGTCCCCACTCCCCTTTCTTTGCTAAAGGCACGGGCTGCACTTTTGGGGTGCAGAGCATGGGGCTGAGCCCAGCCAGGGAGGTTTTGGGGGATCCCAGCCTTTCTCCCCGCAGGTGCCGCACAGGTGCAATTGCACAGGGGTGGGGCTGCCTGCCAGCTCGCCTCGGCACCGGGTGCCACCCAGAGACACGGCACAGGCAGAGCTGGGTGGGTGCTGCCGCATGTCCCGATGCCAAGGTGATGGGCTGGCTCTGCACAATGGGGTCCCTGCCTGCACCCAGTGCCGGCACAGGGCTGGCGGGAGGCAGGGCCAGCCGGGACCCTCTGCCCACCTCCTGCCTGCCCCCGGCCCCTCAGACCCTGCATCCCTGCCCTGTAACGTGGTGCCAAAAGAAGGACGGGGGTCAGGTACCAGCCGAGCTGTGGCCGTGTGTCACACAGCCCTGAGCCAGCTGGCCCTGGCACGGCCACCCGCTCGCCCTCGGGGCGCAGCGGAGCTGGCGGCTGCTGGGCCACCCGCCCTGGCCAGATGGCAGGGGGACGCGGCGGTGCTGCCGGGTGTGTCACTGCGCAGGGGACCCGAGCCAGCGCCCGCTGCTCGCCCTGCTCACACAGCCCCCGGGGTGCTGCGGAGGGGCTGGCAGCAGCCGGGGATTGCTGCGCACAGGGCGAGCGCGGCGTCAGGCTCTGCCCCTTTGCAGCACCCTGCGAGAGCCCCAGGCAGCACCCTGCCCCCCCGGTCCAGCACAGCACCCAGCCAGCCCCAGCATCCTCTCCCAGCGCCCAGAAAACGCCACGGCGCCAAGCCACGTGCTGAGAAATCCCCCGGCACAGCGGCTGGTGAGGCTGAGCCCACACACCCCCTTCCCCAAGAGAGCCCTGCAGCCAGGCCGTGCTGTCCCCCTGCACGAGCCACCCCGGAGCTGGATCAGACCTGGAGCCTCCCTCAAGGGTCCCAAGGGTGCTGGCGAGCTGTGAGGGGCCAGTGCAGCCGGGGATGCTCTGACAGGTGCCGACATCCAGCCGAGAGCCATCAAGCCCCCCGTCTTTGGGGACACAACACGCCCCCACCCAGCATCCCAGTCCCAGCCTTCCTGGGCCCCTCTGCAACCTGCGAGACCAGGTGAGATGCCTTGGAAAGACCCTCTGCACCATCAGCCACTTATCCCATAATACTCTAATTACACCCCAGAGCTGGCCACCAAAATAGCTGCAGTAAATCACTCGGAGCTGCCATGTAATTTTTGCATGAAATTACAGTATTTTTTCCCCTGGGTTCAATTTCCTCCACACCAAGTTCTCACCGCAGCCAAATAATTAAAGCAGCCGCACTCCCTGTTCCTCAGGTACCATTTTAACTCCCCGCTGGCTGCCCCCCCGCTGCCCGGTACACTGCTCGTCCCCTGGTTGGGGACGTGTGCCCCAGCACCCTGTACCCGCACTCAGCACACCCGGAGCAAATGAGAGCTGCTCCTGATCCAAAGGCAAGGCAGATCGCACCGCACCGAGGGAGCCCGGGGAGATGTAGCACCCAGGAGGGATGCAGAAGGTGCCCCAAGCAGGATGCTGAGCCCCCGTGGGGAGGTCCAAACCCAGCTGGGCAGAGGAGATGGTTTTTCCCAGGAGAGGAACCACCCGCCTCCTCTTCATCGCCTGCAGGAAGATGATGAGGGATGCGGAGGGGCTCAGCCTGCACCGTCCCGCTTTGCACAGCACCCGTGGGAGACAAGTGAGGTGCCACCAAACACTGCCTGTGGGTCACTTGGCCACCTGGGAGAGACTGCGGGTCCCAGTCACGCGTCACCCTTGTGCCACTGTCCCATCCGAATGCACCGACCTCGTGCAGCACCACGCTGAGCTGAGCAGCAGCAGAAACCCCAGAGCCCAGAGGGTTCCGCATCCAGCCCCGTCCTCTCCCCTGTCTGCTCGGTCAAGGCTGCCCTGCTTTTCAGGCTGAGATGTACAGCAGGGCTGGACTGTACCCAAACAGGCACGGAGAGCTGGGCACAGAGCCAGGCACTGGGGCACACGCGTCCCCTCAGGACTCGCTTTGCTCCAGGTCTTCCCCGCCTGCCCTGTGGCCCCACGTCACCCTGGGGACCAGTCCCACATCACCCTGGGGACCGGCCCCAAGGGGCTGCTCGGAGGGGCAGTGGGTCCCTCTGCTCTGTGCCCTCCAGCTCCGGTCCCAGGTCACTGGAGCAAAGCCAAACCCTTTCTAACACGCTGTGTCCCTTCCAGGACCCCCGCAGGCCTGTGCTGGCTGCTCGAGCCAGGACGGGCTCCCCAGGCTCTGCAAACGCCCCAGCAAAGGCAGCAAACCCTGGGCAGATGCACGGAAATGCAGGTCAAGGCAGCCCTTGGACATGAGGGGCTGGTTGGTCCCCCCCACCAGCACCAGCTGACCCCACACCAGACAGAGCATCGCACCGGCACACGCTGCTGCACAGAAACCCTCCCAAACCCACACAGATCCCTTTTTTCCACTTCCAACTTGTTTTTTTTGTCCATGCATGGGACACAAAAGGGACGAAGCCCCGTGTCACCAGCACAGCCCACCCGGGACAGGCAGGACCGGCCGCTGCAGGGAGCTGGCAGGGGTGAATGCGCCACGGCTGGTGCATCCTGTGAGGATGGGGACAGGGAGGCAGGGGCATGAGCCGCTGTCACAGCTGTCACCATGTCCCTGCATGGCCAGAAACACAGTGGGAAATGTCCTCACGCTGGTGTCCCTCCCGGCCCAGGCAAGCCCAAAGTCACCAGGTCCTGATCTGTGCTCTACGTCCCCCTCAAGGGAAAGCTAACCCAGAGATGCCGGCACGGCTGAGATGTCACCGAGTGTGGTATCATCTGCTGTGGGGAACCAAGGGACATCAAGCACCCCCAAAACAGCCCTGTCCCCCAGGTCACACAGAGCAGGCAGGCGCTGGTGACAACAGAATTGCTGCCTGCTCGTCCCACGCAGGCAGGAGCTCAGCTGCCTGCCCCGTGTGCTCACACTCACGGAGGGGGCTGTGGCAGAGACGCGTTGGGACGGAGCTCCCGGCAGGGCTGAGCCCGCCGTGCCTGTAACGCAGCCAAAATATCTCGGTCTGTGCCCCAGCCGCACGCAGACCCTGTTGGGAGAGACAGCGAGACACTGGGGGGGCAACCGGAGACCCCTCGCCCCGAGCATCCCACACGACGTGCTCATCGCATCATGAATCCCCCAGCACACGCTCGCCAGCAGAAGTCACGCAATCAGAACAAGGTCACTGCAGGACCCTGGGGACGTTTCTGCAGCTCCAGCCCCATCGGCTGCAGGAAGGAGGGATGGTGCTGCCCCCCTGCAGCAGGGGAAACTGAGGCACGGAGGGGGCTGTGGCAGAGGGAGCTGCTGGCAGGAACGCTCCACAGTCACTGCTCCAGGAGTTGGCTCTGTCCCAGCCATCTGCCACCTCCATGTCCCAGATGATGGCACCTGGGGGGGCCCTGTGTGTGTCCCCAAGGGGGATGCTCTCAGGGGTCACCAGCACAGCACACAGGGCAATGAGCTTGCAGCTGGGGGTGGCTCAAGAGCAGGAGGGGGTCCTGGAGGAGGGGAGGGATGGGGGCTCCATCCTGCCCTGCCTCACTTAGCCCCAAGGAGCACTCATGGCTGGTGAGGTCCCGGGGGGCTCCCGGCCCCCACTTAGTGCTGGACAGGAGCCAAAAGCAAACACGTTCTTGGAGGGGAGATGGAAAAAGCTCCATCTTCCCAGGGTGGCGAAGGAGCAGCCACCAGCCCAGGGCTGCGGGAGACTGAGGATGTCACCAGCCTGCAGCGGGGTGTCACACACCTCCCCGTCACGCCTCGGGGGTACAGCACGCACCCCCCTCTCACACGTGCAGCCCCACCAACAGCTCCCACGGCACCCACGCGGCGCACGCCGGCTGCGCGGTGACTCACTGACCCGCCCGGCACCAGCCCGCTCTGCACCCGCTAATTACGGCCCCCCCGCCGCCCCCGCCGCTCCTCGTGCCGGGGTCTCGCCAGCCTGCGCTGACTCACGGTGCAGGGAGGCGGGAGGAGGGGAGGCCCCCCCGTTCACATCAGCTGGGGGGGCTCACCAGCCGCCCCTGTGCCCCTGCGAGCGCGGGGGCTTGTGCTGTTCACCGCAGGATAAAACCCTCCACGGCGGGCGGCTCCCGCACCCCAACACTCCCCACATACGGGGGGCACAGGCACCCAGCACCCGTGGAGCCCTTTTGGAGTCACTGGGCCCCGTGCACAGCCCTGCCTGCAACCCCTGCACCGCGGCCAAGCAAGGCACAGGGCAGCATACGGACTCCTGCTGTCACCCCACACCAACACACTCGCTCGTACATGCAGTTGCATCCATGTGCTTGCACCCAGGGGGTTTGGAAAGGGGGATCCCCCGCTCCAGGACATCCCCCTGCCCTGGGGGGTCGGCTGAATGGGGCTGTGGGATGCCCTCAGTGCAGACAGCACGGGCAAGGGGACAGTAAGCCAGCCCCGGTCCGAGGCGATGCAGCCAAAGTGGGGAGGACAGGCAGGGCTGCCTGCTCCTCCAAGGCTGCCGGCCACCTCCCTCCTCTTCCCATCCCTGGGTCTGCAAAGAGCAACCTGGGGCCTGCCAGCCTGTCCCCACCGCTCGGTCACAGCCACCCCAAGCCACCCCAGGCCCCCGCACAGGCACAGCCCTTCCACCGGTGCTCTGCTTTGGGTGGGGAACAGCTGGGCGCAGCAGAAGGCGGTGGGTGGGCTGAGGTCCTCCCCTACCTGCCTGCCAGAGCCGGCTCGGGATGCTGGGTTACCCGGGAAACGGCGGATGACATCGCAGGGGAGGCAGGGAAACTCTGCCCGAGGTGTTCGGGATGCCATCGCCGTTGCCAGGGAAACGACGGTGACATCCCGCAGGTAAGCGATGGTGGGGAAGGAAGCGGGAGGCCCAGCGTTGCACCCCGGCTTCATCTCCTTTCTCATCCTGCAAGGGGGTCCCTGCCCTGCCCCAGATGGGCACGTGCCCTGGGGGAGCCTGATGGGCTCAGCCCCCACCTCACCACCCCCCGGGGGCACTGGCACAGTGATGATGAGGGGGCTTTCCCCTTGGAGACATTGTCACCCCACCTGGGGCTGTTCTGCAGCACCGAGAGAGGAGCTGCTGCTCCCCATCCCCGTCTGAGCGCTTTGCTGCTGCTGTCCCCCCACCACTGCCTGCTGTCCCCCCAGCATCGCCTGCTCACTTCGTCTGCCCACAGTGATGCCCGGGGACTCAGTGATGCCCAGGGATGCTCGGGGATACAGCGATGCCCGGGGATACAGCGATGCCCGGGGACACGTTCCCCTGCCTGCAGCTCCCCAGTGTCAGCCCATCCCTCAGAGCTCTGCCAGGGGTCTGGCAGGAACCCCAGCCCGGGGAGAGGGCAGCGTTCCCAGCTTGCCTTTGCATTAATCACAGTCTCTGCTTTTCCCTTCGAGGGCTCAGAATCACGGGGGATGCCCCAAGATTTCCCCCGATACCTCAAACTTTCCCAGCTGTAGATCTCAGCTGCTCGCCCCCACCAGGGAGGCACCATCACCCCAGGCAGGGTGTCCCCCCCTGCCCCGAGTCCTGTTTGATCCCACAGGGTGCCAGGAAAGCCACAGCCGCAGCTCAGCGTGGTGGTTTCTGGGCTGCGCTTGCACACGCATCAGGTGGGCTGCGGGGATGTGTCCAGAGCAGGTATAAACCAGCAAGACCGGGGGCAGTGAGCTGGTGGAGCCACACCGGGGGCTGCTAGGGGGTAAACGCAGCTTCTGCCCCGCTCAGAACAGCTCCAAAAATGACTCAGCAACCGCAGGCAGCCCGAGCAGGAGGCTCCCCAGCCACACCTGGGGAGGCAGCGCGTTCCCTGCGGGCTGCTGCGAAGCAACAGCAACACAACAACCCCCCTCCTGCCCATCTCGGAGGAGTTCGCACCCGAGGCAGAGCCGTTTTACCTGTAACGGCAAAAATTACATCAGCCAGAGCAGCCGGTCCCGGTGCTGCTGGAGGGAGGAGCCGGATCCACCCCAGCGCTGTCGCAGCCCCGCGGGGACACCCGAGCCCGGGCCATGGGGGCTGCGTCCCCTCCCGCCAGCGGGACCGGGAGGGTGGGAATGCTCCAGGTCAGGCCGTGCAGCATCCTCGGGGCCATTTTTTAGTGCTGACGGTTTTCTCTGGAGCAAGAGCCCCTAAAAAACGGCCCTGGCTGCAAACCGGGCGCGATGCTGTGGGCACTCGTGGCCCCGGGACCCTCCTCGGGTCCACGCTGCCAGCGGGGTCTTGGCTTTCAGCTGGAGGAATCAGACACTCAGGAACAAAACCACCAAAAAGAGGGTGTCTGGTGAGAGGGGGAGGTCACAAAATGCCCAAAAAAGGGCAGGAGGAACCGGTGCCCAGACCACCAGGGACAAACCGGCTCTGGATGCAGGGGAGGATGCTCTGCGCCTGCACCGCAGGCTTTGAACCCACCCACAGCCCCTCCGGCTGTTAATTTTCAGTTTCTCCTGGGGGGATGAGGGGATGGGGTGGAGTGCGGGGCCGGGGGCTGCAGGTGTGGAAGCGGTGGGAAGCCCTGGCGCTGCAGCAAGGCACCTGCTCCCAGCTCCCGGCACCTGCGCGCCCATCCCTGGGGCTCTGAGCACCCAGGGTCAGGCCCCAAAACCTCTGAATGGGGAGGGAGGTGACACCCCCGGCAGCCCCACGGGGCTGTGGGCCCCTGCCAGCAGCGCCAGCCCAGGCCCGACCGCACGCTCATCGTGTCGGTGCTGTCAGAAGAGGTGGTGGGGGACAGGACACCCCCAGCCCGGTGGCGCGGGGCCGTTTCCCCGGGGGAGCTGGCGGCCCTTCAGACGGCCCCCGCCCCGCTCCCCCGCGCTGCCGGCCTCCCGGCTTCGTGACACTGAGCTTTAATTGAATTAGACACTGCTGCCTGGGCAGAGCAGCCTGCAAACCATCCTCGAATTCCTGGGCACGGCGCCCGCTCGCTGTCTGCGAGCCAGCCCCCGTCCCCCCCGCAACCCCACCGCCTCCTCCCGCAGCGCTGACCCAGAACAGCAGAGCCTCCGACCCCCCACCCGGTTGGGAGCAGGGGGGTCTGGCCGGTCTCAGCGGGGCTCGTTACACAAATGAGCGATGCGGTCGGAGGCTGCAGCACCTGGGGGAGCCCCCGCGCCTCTCCCCAGCGGGGTCAGCGAGCCAGCCCGTCCCCGCGCCAGCTTCCTCCGCTACAGAATGTACCGAGGGCCCCGCGGCCCCAGCCAGGGACACGATGTGCTCCCCGCTCCAGGCCCTGTTTTTCCTGGCCGGGCTCCTGCTGGGCTGGCGGCGGGGCGGCCAGCGCTGCCGCTCAATGCGGCTTTTGTTCGCTCCCCGCTCGCCTCCTTTCACACCTCCGGCTCACCCTTTCGGCCCCTGCATGTGCCCTCAGACCCAGCCGTCACCGTCCCCAGCCATCACCGTCCCCTGGCCTCTCCCGCGGCTTCATTGCTGCCTCAATGGCTTTTTCCTTCCCCGCCAGCCTGGCCAGGGCTGCTGGCAGCGGCCGAGGAGCTGCCGTCCTGCTGGCAGGACAACCCAGCATCTCCGAAACCGCAGGCAGCATCGGGTACCCGCCAAAGCATCAGCTCCCAAATGCGTCCCCAGGACGGACAAGGATGTTTTGCACCTTCTCCTGCCCACGGCCTCGTCCTGCTCCACGCACAGCCCGCGTTAATGGGTCCATCCCTAACTTGCCCCATATGGGGTGCAGGGTACAGCCCATACGGACATTTCCCCTTGCAGGGGACCTTCAAGTCCTCGCACCCACTGGAAAATGGGTATTTGAGGTCCAGTACAGCAGCTTATTTCAGATTCCCGATCTTGAAACATTCCTGTAGTAAACCCAAAGTAATCCAGCGAACCCAAACTGCCGAGATGTCATTTAACCCCGCGAGAGCCGCCCCCTGGCTGCCCAGTGCTGCTGGTTTTCCTGCCTTTCCCTTTCAGCCAATTCGCAATCTGGGCCGGTTGACCCGAATTTGCTTTTCCTTTGTGGAAAACACCTCCCCACCAGCCAATGTTGCTCAACCGACTCGAAACACAGCTCCCACGCCCCAAACCTTCGCCAGCCCCAAGAGCCGTCCCCACGCCCGCTGTCCTGGCACAGCACGGCCGGCAGTGACCCCGACACCGCACACGCTGGGAACGGGTACAAATACACGTGGGGATGAACCCCAAATGCTCAGGCGCAGCTGGACGTGAGGCCGGACCTCCTGCCCCACAAACCCGGGCTATGGGGCTGTATGGGGTGAGGATGGGTAGGAGCCACATCCCCAAGAGCATCCCTGCAGCCCCGTGTGCCACCGCTGCCTTCCCAGCCCCAGGAGGGTGCGACTGGCTCCCGGGGCTTGGCAGGGAGGCGGAAGGGACACAACTGCCCGAGCAGAGCTGTTCCGGACCCTCACCACCCCCAGAATCTCCGGTGGGTCTGGCTGCCGAGCGGCACCGCACCGAGCCGTGCACGTGGCCCTGCACTGGGGCGGCTGGCCACGGCGCTGAGAGCGCCCGGATCTGCAGACCTGGGGACCCATCGGTGACGTGAACCATCCGCACGACGGCACCACAGCCCCCCTCCCCACCCAGAATCACGGCAACCACCCAGTGACCCCCCCTGCTCCATCACTGCATCCCTCACATCCAGCCCAGGAACAGCCCAACCTGCTCCCACCCCGCGTCACCCCACTGGTGGCATCACTCCGGTGTCCCAAAGCTCCTTTTTATTTTCACGGCCGCTTTCCCCCCGTAGCGGGTGGGGGGTCTGTGCCTCCGTCTGGCAGCTCAGCCCTCGTCGCCGCGGGGGCAGCGGCAGCAGCGCTGCAGGGAGCTCCCCGGGGAGGCCTAAGTGGATCAGAGGGTTTGAGCAGCAGACGGCTCCCAGACAGAGCTGGATCCTCTTCAAGGCGGCCACTTGCGGCTACAAATGCACTTTCTGCCTGCAGCTCCCCCAGACTGAAGTTTCACACCAGCTCTATTGCGTTTAACCCCTCGCTGCTCCTGGTCCCGCAGCCCAATCCTGGCTGGATGGGGTGTCAACCCCCCCTGGGGCAAATCCAGCCCTGCAGGAATGGCCGGAGGGATCGGGGTGCTGGGTGCTTGTGCAGAGACCCCCCCCGCTAAAAGCTGCGGTGTCCCCGGGGACACCTGTGCCACCATGGGGGACACCAGGCATCCTGCCCCCCTGCTGAGGAGCCACCTGTGGGTCCACCTTGCTGGTTAAACTGGGAGCACTGGGGAGCCAGGCCGGCCCCACTGCCAGCACTGCCCACCCCGTGCCTCCCCTCCCTGCCCCGTGGTGGCCGCAGCACCCCACACTTTCCAGCCCTGCACCCCATGTTGCACAGTCCTGCACCCCAAATCTCCCAGCACTGCACCCCAGTCTCCCCACAGCACTGTGCCCCACATCTCCCCACCTTGCTCCTCACACCCCAGCGGTGGGGTGTCCCCCCGAGCCCCGTACGGTCACAAACACACGTCCCTGCCTCCCGGGGACCAGCAGCAGGATGGGCACAGAGGTACCTGCCAGGACCCTGCTGAGCATCCTGGGGTCCCCCCCACGCCAGGCCCCCTCCTCAAAACCCACAGCCGCCCCCGCGAGCCCAGCGCGGGGCTGACGCTGCCGCAAACGCTCTGGCCTCGCAGCCCCCCCGCACAGCCGCTCCTTGGCTGTGCGCGCCGGCTCCGGGATGGAGAAAAAACAAGAGGAGGGTCAGCCAAAAACTACACATGGAGGGCGAGCGGATCCTACCGCTGGGAGCCCAGCGCTGCCTGGCCCTTATCGGGGCGCGGAAACCCCGGCCAGACAGCCCTGGCACGTAGGGGGACACCTGGGGACACATCACCTGGAAGCCAGGGATGCTGCGCAGGTACCGGGGCGAGCGGGGGACACGTGCGTGCCCTGCGGTGCTGTCCCAGCGGCCCCGGGGGGGTGGCTGGACCACCTCTGAGCGAGTATTAATATCTCCCCAGCACGGCGTGCACTGAGGGGCCCATCCTGCAGCTCCAAGGGGTCCAAGGCGGCACCTCCTTGGGGTGAGCCAGGCCCCATGGCGTGTCGGGGTTATCCCCCCTGACGCACCCGTCTGGCATCTTCTCATTACACTGAGAGCTGATGTTTTGCCACAACGCTGGAAAAAGCCCTATTTTGCAGGCTTGGCAGCGCGCGGTGGGAAAGCGGGGTGAGCGGGAGTGCTCTCCCAACACCCATCACACCCACGTGGGGCAGTGTGCTGGGGACCCCCAACCCCATCACCGCAGAGGGGGGTCCCACAAGCACGGGTGGGTTTCTGGGTGTGTGGGTTTGCGGTACGGGGTGCGCGGGGGGGGTCAAGGTATGGGGTGCAGAGTGGGTGTGGGTACAGGTTTGCAATAAGCAATGTCTGGGTAGGTGGGGTGCAGAGTGGCAGGATTTGGGGGTGTGGGGTGCAGAATGCAGGGTATAGGTTCTGGGATACAGGGTAGGGAGTGGGGTTTGGGGACCAGATTGTGGCATGCAGGGTGCAGGTTTTGGGGTGCAACATGCAGGTTCTGGGGTGCAGATTTTGGGGAGTAGGGTGCAGGTTTTGGGGTGCAACGTGCAGGTTCTGGGGTGCAGGTTTTGGGGAGTAGGGTGCAGGTTTAGGGGTGCAGGGTGCAGGTTTTGGGGTGCAACGTGCAGGTTCTGGGTGCAGGTTTGGGGGAGTAGGGTGCAGGTTTAGGGGTGCAGGTTTAGGGGTGCAGGGTGCAGGTTCTGGGGTGCAAGGTACAGGTTTTGGGGTGCAGGGTCTGGGGATCAAGAGTGTGGGGTTCAGGATGCAGGTTTTGGGGTGCAGGTTCTGGGGGGCAGGTTTTGGGCTGCAGGGAGGTGCAGGCCGACGTGGGACCCTGTGCGCCTCGGGCTGACGTTCCTGCCGCTCCCGCCTACACCCCAGCAGCTGCCCCAGCCCAGCCGCCTCCGCTCCGTGCCCGGGCAGGCTGCGCTCCCCTCCGGCCGCGCCGGCCCCGTGCCAGGCCTGGCACAGCTCCCCGTCGCTCTGCACCCGTCCCAGCGCCGAGCCCGGGCACGTCTCAAGCTGCCTGGCACCGCGGCCCTCCCCGGGCCCTGCCCCATTCCCAGCTGCCTGCCCCTGCTCCCCGGAGCTGCCCGTGGGGCACGTGCCCAGCCCTGCCTGCTGTGGGCAGCTGCCTGAAAGCAGCCACTGCAAGGACGTGGTGGGTCCCGAGGCCGGCACGGCGCTGGGTGGGCCATGGTTGGTCCCCACGGGTGGGCAGAGACACCGATCAGCCACCGCACCGGGACCTCCCAGCATCACAGGGAGGAAATTCAGCATCCTCCATCCCGCCACTTGGTACCCACAGCCCTATGGACGCACCACAAAAGGCATCAGCCGGGAGCTGCCATCTGCTTCTCATGGAATCATTTTGGCTGGAAGAGACTCTCAAGATCATGGAGTCCAACCATTCCCCACCCCTGGCACTGCCCCGTGTCCTGAGAACCTCATCTCCATCTGTCCAACCCTCCAGGGATGGTGACTCCAGCACTGCCCTGGGCTCCTGTTCCAATGCCCCACAGCCCTTTGGGGAAGAAATTGTTCCCAGATCCAACCTCAACCTCCCCTGGTGCAACTTGAGGCCGTTTCCTCTGCTCCTGGCGCTTGTTCCTGGGGAGCAGAGCCCGACCCCCCTGGCTCCAAGCTCCTTTCAGGCAGTTCAGAGATCAGAAGGTCTCCCCTCAGCTCCTGTTCTCCAGCTGAACCCCCAGCTCCCTCTGCCTTAAAAATTTTGCCCTAAAACTCCGAAACCCGGCGGGAAGCAGAGCAGCCCCGTGGTCCCATCGCCCCCGCCGCAGGCAGCCAAGTCCCGCCTTGCGCCCGGGAACAGGTGAGTGCGGGCGAGTTCACCGAGAAATCGAACCGATGTGCCCTGCAATTAATACCTGAGATAGAACAGAGCCGATTATAGCAACTGGCACAATAATTGCGTTACACCTAGGGGAGGGTGTCAGCAGAAAGCCCTGCAAAAGAGACTCTTTGTCTTTGCTTTTTTGTTTTCTCTCCAGCTCGCAGGTAACAGCCAGGAATGGGCAAACCCTCTTTTAATGGACTCTTAATAATGCTGTAATTTCCCTTTGCGGGGAAAGTTTTCCAAACAGTCAAAGATTCAAAACAAAGCAATGATTGTTCCTATTAGCATTAAATTCTACTCTGGGAGAGAGAATAAATCAAGCAAGGGGATTCAATTCAAAACAGAACTATAAAAAATCCAATAATGATTTTTTAATATTAATAAGAAAAATATATTGTTATGCACCCTTAGCATTTAAACTTCTAATCCAATCAGCGCAAAGTGCAGAAATAAATCATAGCCGCAGAGGAGAAGGGAACAACCATCAAGCAGGCAGCAATAAAACGCTGTCTTACATCCCTGGGACAGGCATAGGTTTGACAGCCTCAGAAAAAAGAAAAAAAAAAAGCCGAAATTTATGAGCCTGTCGCTCCGCAAGCTTGTTAATTCCTTCCCTGCATCTCCGCACGCGCCCTGCACCTGGGCCGGGGAGGGCGCACGGGCCGGTGCCACCAGGCGAGTGGCAGGAAGGAGGTGACAGTGGGGACCTTTCGCTGCCGGGCTGCAAAGCTGGAACTCGACCTGCCTCATCCTCATCCTCATCCTCATCCTCATCCTCATCCTCATCCTCATCCTCATCCTCCTCCAAGCCGGCGGCTCTCGGCAGCTCTGGCTGTGCAGAGCGATGGGATGGTTCCCAAGGCCCTGTGCCCGCAGGCGGAAGGAGCCAGTGCACCCACTGCTAACCGGGGTCCCAAGCGTGGGCACAGGAGTGGTCCCAAGCGCAGTCCCAACTGTGGTCCCCCCAGCGCTCCCACCCTTGCACGCTGCACCGGACGTTTCCGATCCTGCGCTAACAACACACCTGAGAGCCCACGCAGGCTCCAGGGGTGCTCGATAGCTCAGCACACACCCACGCGGTGCCCACCCCTTCCAGCAGCGACAGACACCGTGCGGATGGCACCCCCCAACCCCCTGTGCTCCCATCCCCGCGCGGAGGGGATGGCACGTGGCCCTTCCCGTCGCACAGGTTTGCACAGCGGAGCAGCGAAACGCACGTCTGCGTAACGCCCCACGGAGCCGGCCGGCCCACCGGGCTGGAGATGGTCCCCGCTCCGCCAGGGCCTCAGTGCAGGAACAATCCCGGTAAGGCTCCCCCCGGCTCGCGCCGTGCCGTCCTTGTTGAACTCATTACAGATAATGGCCCCACAATTCACCGCTGACGCAGCCGGGCTACTCCCCCTGATTTATTGGCTCTGGCAAACCATGCGCTGCCACGGGGGCCAGCGATGAGCTCGGGCGAGCGGCGAAATGCCACGAAATGCAGCCAGTTGGGTCTCAGCCCCCGAACCTCGAACCCCAGCGCTCCTGCTGAAAGCGGCTGCATGGAACAGGAGGGCAATGCTGAGCCGGGGCTGCGGGAAGCGGGAGCAGCAAAGCACCTGCAGCTGGCGGTCCCAGCCGCGCCACGGCCGAGGACAAAAGGCATCTCAGCCACACAGGGAGTCCCCGGCCGCCTGGCAAACTGCTGACGCCACGAACCAGGGCGGGAGGGCGTTTGGGGACAGGGGGACGGGCACATTGCTCCTGCTCGCGAGCACCCCGGGGCTTCGTTCCCACCGTGGCTGAGCTCCTGGGGGAGGCTGATGGGGGGGCAAAGGATTAATCACAGCTATTACAGGTTCAAACCTGACACGTCATGGAGCATTTCTGCTCCACTTCTGCTTTGGCTGATTTGGGCAGCAGATCAGGGAGCAGGTGCCAGGCTCATCCCCACGGTCCCCAGCTTGGTCCTATGGAACCAGTGACATCTCAGGGCAGCAAAGCTGCGCCCCAAGGAGCAGAAAGCACCCAAGCCCTCCTAGCGCTTTGCAGTACGTTTTAAGGAAAAAAAGAAGAGGAGCCTGAGGAGGGTGGACCTGCATCCCACCATCCCTGCTTCCCACCATCCCTGCATCTCACCATCCCTGCATCCCACCATCCCTGTATCCCACATTCCTGCATCCCATCATCCCTGCATCCCACTGTCCCTGCATCCCTGTATCCCACATCCCTGCATCCCACATCCCTGCTGGAGGAGATGCCTATGGTCCCCAGGGCAGCACGGCCACCAGCACATGGAGTAGCGACTAGAAAGTGTTCGGGGACCTCAGAGAGTGAGCAGTGCCACCCCTCATGGCATTGCCAGCCTTTCCCACCAGACACCGAGCAGGATCAGGCACCCCGGCACGCAGCACCCACCCCATCCCTAGGGGACCTCTGCAGCGCCAAGGTTGGGCATGGCACTGGCACGGAGCTGGCACAGAGCTGGCACAGCCCCGCCAAAACCCATCTCCTCCGCACCTCGGGGCTGTCCCCGGCTGCAGCCTCCTCCCCATCCCACGGGAGCAGAGCCGGGGTCCCCAGAGGCACAGCGGCTGCCCGGGAGGGTGAGGGTGTCTGGCAGCACCAGGCACCCAACACGGGGCTGCAGGGATGCGCCTGCCTTGGGGGGCACCCGGAGCCCGGCCAGCATGGGGTGGGCGAGCAAAAAGGGGCCTGGGGCGAGGCGGGGGGTGTTGAACTTTTGAACCAGCAGGCAGGAGATCAGTGCATTACCTTAACGCGAGTTAAAAATAACCGTCTCGTCTCTCGAAATGAGCCTGTCTGCAATTACAGCTTGGCATGTCTGCTCCGGAGCGTCCCCGCGCTGGCACCGCGCCAGGTGGCAGGCGGCTCCCAACAGCCCTCGCCTTTCTTCTCTGGCTTGGGGTTGGCTTTTCTCCTTCGTTTTTTGGGGGGTTTAATTTCCCCCACACACACTTCCCAGCAAATCAAAGGTGGCTGCTCCATCTCTTGGCTCGGGCTCCTCATCACCCGCATCTTCAAAAGCACCCGGGCCCGTGGTACCCACCACGCCACAGCAAGGCCACGCTGTCCCCTGGTCACCTGGGAACGGGGACACTGCCACCAGCCCATGCAGTGGCACAAGCCAGCCCAAGGCTTGTTCAAGGGTCCTTCCCTGCGCTGCCCTTGCACGCCCGATGCACATCTCACTGCAACGTGCAGGCACGAGCACACGCGGGAGCGCACGTGGCGAGCCCCGTGCACGCATGCGCACGCGTGTCGTGTGTGCACGTGTGTCGTGTGTGCCCGCACCGCAGCCCGAATGCACGAGCACAAGCGTGCGAGGGAACACGTGCACACCCAGACGTGCGTGCACAGGCAGATGCCCTGCAGTATGGCTGCCCGGGGTGCCGTGCTCTGCCCAGCCCCACGGGCAGGCGCAGGCAGGGGTTTGCCCGCAGCTGGGTACCCGGCTGGCAGAGCCGCCCCCTCGCGTGGCCCTGTCACCAGCACCCAGGGCTGTTTGGGGAACCTCCCAGCAGGACAAAGTGCCACCAGCCCCGGTCCCTGTGCCCCAAAGTGCCACCAGCCCCGGTCCCCGTGCCCCAGCGGGCACCAGAGCCCGCGAGCATCCCCACTGCCGAGCCCCCCGCACAGCCCGGGGGGTGCTGGGGAGGGGAGGAATGAGCCCCCCCATGAAAAAAGTAGGCACCAGCCATGCAGACCCCAACATCACCCCATCCTGCTGCTACCCCCTCTAGGGCAGCCCCCGGCTGCTGCTCCACACCCAACAGGACACTGTGGTCCTGGGGGGTCAGACACCCCATGGCTGGAACCAGCGACAGCTCAGGATGCTCCACCATCCTGGAGGGATGGCACCAGCCCAGTTTGGGGGTCCCTGTGTTCCCCTCCCAGCGCCGGCTGCCTCCTCCTCTCCTCCTCCTCCTCCTCCTCCTCCTCCCGGCAGCGGGTGAAAGCGAGCTTTGTGCCGGGGCTTTCAGTTCTCCTGGCTGGCGCCCGGCCAAGGCACCACATAATAATGAACAGATGCTGTCCAAAATGAGCTTCAGCGGCAGACAGGCGAGCTGCTCCGCGTGTCCTTCCGTAACCCAAAGTGCCTTTCACCTCCGCACTCGTCAGGCACCTTCAGCGGGAGAGAGGAGCCGACGGGAAGCGCTGGGCTAATTAAAAGTACCGCGATAGGGGAGCGGCGAGCCCACCGGCCATGGGTGCGGGAGGGCAGGGGGGACGGCGGCTGCCTCCCCACAGACAGGGGCAGGGGGCAGTGGGGTGACGAGGGGGAGGCCACACACGCAGCTCCAGAGCATCTGCATGAGGGACCCAAGGGCACGGGGACACCACGGCTTGGGGTGGACCCTGGGGATGGAGCAGGGGGTCTGGCTGTGCCTGGGCCCTGCTGTGGTGGTGGGGAAGGGAGAGCCAGCCCCTCCCTGTGTGCTCCTTCTGCGAGGACACGGCGGTGACAAAGCCCAGGGGACATCTTGGTGCCAGCAGCACCCCAGCAAGGATCCTACTGGGATGGGAAGCCAGGCCACAGAGCTCCAGCTCTTTCCCACATCCCACCTGGCCTGACCCGCTGGGGAAGCAGCATCCCTGCAAAATATTTATGAGGCTTTTTAAGCACAAAGCCAAACACAAGGAAATTTGTTTCCCAGGCCAGGATGCTGGTCCCCCCATCACAGCACCGGGCAAACAGGAGGGAGGGATGGACGTGCATAGGGACCCACACGCGGGGATAGACGGAGACAACGGCGGGCTGCGAGCGCCCTTCTAGTCCACAGGATCTTAACTGCAGTTTATATTCCAGTGGTTATTAAAAATAAAGGGGGGGGTGCGGGGAGAAAAGCTAAGAGCAGAGCAAGCTGTTCATTTGGAGCCTTTCCCTTGGGTTTAATAAAGCCCCACTCACTGCTGTAGTATCATTTTTATGCTATCATAAAGCTGGACCATTTAGCAGGTTTGTGTTACTTCAGCAGTTAGCGCCGCATGAAAAGCGATTCCAGAAGAAGGGGGGGGGGGAGGGAAAAATTAGAAAGAAGATGAAAAACTCCGAAAAGAGAGAGAAAAATGAGGCAGGAAGGAGAGGAGCCCGGGGGATTCCTCAGAGCGGTGCCGCCAGCAGCACAGCACAGCGGCTCACGGGGGAGAGCGCGGTTCCCCGTCCCTGGTGGAGCCGGGAACAGGCGAGGAGTCCCCTGCTCCACACAGGGATGCTGAAGGGTCGGGTACCACAGCCCAGCATCCCCGGGGACCCAGCCTGTGCTGCGGGGAAGGGTCAGGGGCTCCCTCGCATCGGGGGGACACCAGGGACATTGCACCTGTGGGTACGGGAGAGCCACGGTGGACATGCAGGGGTGTTTGGGGATGGAGCAGGCGGGTTTCCCCAAGGTAATGGAACCAGTGGCCTCCTCTGGGACAGCCGGGCTCTCCCGGCCCCAGGCAGCTCTCTGGGGAGCACCAGGCTCTCCGTGCTGCTGGAAAAATCTCCATATAAGGGGAAGATGGGGATACATGAGCCGAGCCAAATTGCCCCAACGGGAGCCCTGAGCGGGCAGCAACACACTCAGCGCGGTGCCCTGGGGCTGTGCCCCCCGGGCCGGCTGGCAAGCACGCTGCTAACCCCAGTGCAAATGGAACCGAGCCTGCTGCGCGGCCCCAGAGCCACGTCACCCCAGAGCCACGTCACCCCAGAGCCACGTCACGCCATCCTCCCCAACTCCCTCCTCCACCGCTGTGCCAACCGCCGTGGCACCACCCGCTCCCTCGCTGGCACCCGGGCGCCCTCTGCAAAGGGGAACGTCGTCCCCGTTATCCCAGGGGCTGGTTTCGAGCCTCTCCAGCCACACTGGGCAACACCCCAGGTAGATGTCCCCATCCGAGAGAGGAAGGGCAGGGGTTCAGTGGCATCAGTGGCAGAGCACACAGAGCCAGCGGGACATTCCTGCTGTGTCCCGAGGGGTTGTGCTCCAGGACACGGACACGGCTCTGCCCCCCGCCACAGCTCAGGGGTCCCCATGCCCCATGGGGAGGTGACGCACCCCAAACCCTTGGGCAGCAAGGGGCACTCAGGCCACGCTCCCACCCAAACACCCTTTCCAGCCCTTTTTCTCCCTGATTCATTTCCATCCTGCCCTGCAAGGGGAAGGTGGCACTTGGCGGGGGGTGTCTCTGTGTGACAGCCCCAAGCGCCCCCAGCTCCCCGGGGCCAGCGGGACCCGGCAGTCCCGGTTCCCCGCTCCGGGAGCGGCCGTCGTGCCACCGACCCAGCGATATAAAGGAGGAGGAGGTGAAGGGGAGGGCTGGGAAATTAAGGTTTTCAGCACTGCCAGAGCCACATCAAACAGGCATCCACCAGCTGATTGCTTGATTGTTATATTTTGGATGTCAAACCAGAGCAAGCAGAAACCTTTAAAATGCATCAGTGCCGCTGCCTTTTTGACGGAGGGTGTTGGTTTCCCATTAACAAGTGGAAAGCGTGAGCTGGAGCAGAAAACTTCAAGCGCTTTGGAATTGATAAAATAACAACTCCCTAATTAAGCAGAACTGTCAGTCAACAGGCGCCTGCCGCCCTGCATCGGGAAGCAGCAGGTCCGGGTGCACAAGCCCAACGTGCCGGCCCAGCCGGCTGCGGTACGGGGGATGCGCATCCCGGGGAGCAGCGGCCAGAGCATCCCTGCTCCCATTAGACCGCGCTGGCTCCTGCTCCCAATGCTGAGCATGGCCACGGTGTCTCAACACTGTGCCTCAGTTTACCTTGCCCTAAAACCACGTAATGCAACCCACAGCTTGGTGCGGAAGGAGAGGCCTGACCCCAAAACGTGCCATCCTTCCCTCCCAGAGATAACTAAGCAGCCTGGGAGGTGTCGGACATGCCAGACAGCACGGCCAGGTGTGGGAGCAGCATCCCCATGGGCGGTTGGGTGCGGGAAGGGGTCCTGCTGGGAAAGTCCCCCCAGTGCTGGAGCAAGGCAGGGGGGTCAGACAAGTCCTGCCAGACCATCAGCAGCGCAGCCATCGCACCGCGGGGGTGGCGAGGTCCCAGACCTCCACCGTCCTGCTCTCCCCGGCACAGGGAGGCTGCAAAGGAGCTAATTAAAGGAGCAGCCCATTACCCGAGACCCCCCTCTGACACTGCTGTGCTGGGTAACAAAACGCTTTAAATCCTCCATGCTTTTCCCAGGCCTGGGGCAGGAGGGACGTGGCGTCTCCAGGGGCTCTTTAATAAGCCACCAGCAGCTCGTTACCACAAAATTGACTGCCCAGCGCTCTGGGTGCTCCCTTGGCACAGGGAGTGCCAGCCTGCCCCAGGGAGCGATGTGCAGGAGCTACCGGGGGTCCGGGGCAGGGGACAGCCAGGAGGGACCTGGGGCTGGGGGAAGGCGCTTAACCCCTGACACACCGGTGTCTGACGAGGCAGCCAAGCAAAGGGGGTCCCCGCACACCCCTTCACATCCCAACTGCGGACTGGGCACCTGCAGCATCAGGACAGGCCCCAGGGCGCCCTGCCTGATGCGGTGAGAGAGCAAGAGCAGCGGCGCAGCCCGGGGAAGATCGGCAGAGCCACGGCAGAGCTGCTCGGAACCAGAGACAGGCCAGGGAGGTGGAGAGCATCCCATCCCAGGGCGCACCCTGGAGAGCCCACCCGAGCCAGCAGCTCCTGCAAATGCCCTTTTGTGCCCAACAGCAGCCGGATCCCGAGCCCGGCGTCCTCCCTTGCACATCACAGCATCCGGGGATGCAGCCCCCTCGAGAAAACCACCAAACCCCGCACAGGGTGACGGGGCTCCATTGGTAGCACCCCAGGCAGTGCAGGTACGGGGACACCGGCCACACACCATTCCTACACCCCAAGGGACACCAGGAAGGGCATGGTGGCAAGGGACAGGGCTGAACAGCCCGGGTTGCTCCCACACGCTCCCTGGCGGAGGCCTTGCCAGAAGGTGTTGGCCCAACCATGGCTCTGGGACACATGAGGGACCCCCCCGGGTGACAGATGACACCCAGAAAGGCCACTCCTGCTCTCCCAGGAGGACGCCCGAGTCACCTCTGCCAGGACTGATGCAGGCAGGCAACGCTGCCATCACAGCCTGTGCTCACCCAGGGGCCAAAAGCCGGTGTTGGCGTAGGTGGAACCTGAAGCCTGTGCCACCTTGCACACCCGCACAGTCACACCTGCGTGTTGCCACTGTCCCCTGTGCACGCCCTGCCATGCCCAGAGAGGACACAGGTCACTCCTCCACCCCACACAAGCTGCAGGTGGATCCAACCCCAGCACTGTCTGTGACAAGGACGGGTGGTCCCGCTGTCCCCAGCTGGGATCCTTCCACCCGGGGAGCTCTTTGCTCCATGGCTTTGGCTCGTGTGCCAGCGCCATGAGACACGAGCATCCTCCTTCCCCGCTCGTGCCCGGCCATGGCTGCGCACAGCTCTGTCCTCACTGCCCCGGGCTGCCCCTCAGGGACACCAAGCTGGGGGTCCCCAAGCACCCCACACACCCTCAACACACACACACTGCCTGGGAATCTCTTCGCTTCTCATCTCAGCCCTCCTGGCCACCGTTCTGGAGCACTGACAAACCCCCCCAACACGTCCCCAGACCCCAGCAGTGCATGTCCCCCACTGTCCCCAACGGGTGCAAGCCTTGGGGAAACCCTTCTCCTCCAGCACACACTCAAGGCCACGCAGGTCTCACCCCAGGTGGAGGTTTGATCAGCCCCCACACAAACGCCACCTCTGCAGCCCCTGACACCTACCCAAAGAGTCTCCGCACCAGGGGGACACCGGCTGTCCCCTGCCCACCCATCGCGAGTGGGACAAGGCAGAGAGGATGCCCAGCATCCACGCAACGCCAGCACCCACAACCGCAGGTGCTACAGACAAAGTCCAGCCTCCCTGCCCCAAAAATGCCCTGTTTGCAACCAAGGAGACCAGGTCTGGCCACCTCCAATGGAGCCAGGGCGCACTGGAGCCAGGGCACATCGTGCCAGGGGCACAGGCTGTGTTAGAGCCCCCGAAGCCTCGTTACACACTAATCACACTGGAGGTGACAGGGCTTAGGGGAGGGCTTAAGAGAAACCATCTCCTTTTTACTGACACCATCTGGACACGGCCGATCTCTTCCCCCTCCCAGTGCGGAGCTGGGTGAGCGTCAGCTGGATGGGCAGGGGCTGCTGTGACCCCCCAGGACCCGGCACCCTCCGTGCTGGGCTGGTCGGTGCAACGCATCCCCAGCTCACATCGAGCAAGAAGGGGATTACTGCCCGCACCAGGGATTTCTAACAAGCCCACGGTGCCAGGAGGGAGCAGAGCAGGGAACGCCAGCGCGGAGCCCTGGGGGCCGTGTGCCGCCTGCGTGGCCCCCGGGAGGGAGACGCGGTCCCCGGGAAGGCAAGGGCTGAGCCAGAGGCGACGCACTGGCTTAAAAGTGCATCTTTTTACCCAGAATTGGGTAAAAGCCAGCCCGGAGACACCTGTTTGGGGACAGCCCTCCCTCCAGCTGTCCTCGCGGGTGTGCCAGCGGCACTCAGGGACCTGACACTGCTGGGGTTCCCGCAGGCAGGGACAGGCGGAGCCGTGGCAGCGCAGTTCTCATTCCCTGTACCCCAGTGCTCACACACCACGACCACCCACCCTGCTGCCACCCTCCTCTCCCTGACCTCCCCGGGGAGGACGGCGGCACCGCGCTCCAGCTCTGCTGTGCCACCCAGCCCGAGGCCAGCTGGGGACAGGACCACCCCCGGTTCCAACACACAGCACCGTGACGCACCGGCTCTCCCCAAAACTTGACCAAGCCGTTATCCCCCCAACCGTGAGGAAAGCAGGGATCCCCCCAGGCCCCAGCCAGAGGGAAGCATCCCAGCACCAGTGCACCTTCGGGAGCAGGGGGGAAAGTTGCATTGGGGTTCGGGTCGGGGGAGTCAGGTACCTTCCAGCCAGCGGAGCTGTTGCTGTCTCCTTTATCCTTAAAGTAGGGGACGTATCGCACCATCCAGTCGTAGATCTGCGAGAGGGTGAGGCGCTTCTCCGGCGAGCTCTCGATGGCTTTGGTGATGAGGTCGGCGTAGGAGAGGTTGCCCCAGGCGTTCCTCCGGGAGGTCTTGGCCTTGCGGAGCTGCCCGACGTCCGCGCCGGGGGGCGGCAGGGAGGCGGCGGCGGCCGCTCTGCGCTCCGCCGGGGCCGCCGCGTTCTCGGCTCCGTCCCCGCCACCGGCCGCCAGCGCCGGGGGTCCCCCCGCCGCGCCCCCATCCTCCTCCTCCGCCGCGAAGTCGGGGTGGGGAAGAGGCCAAGTGCAGGACCGGGGCCGGCTCTGCGGCTCGAAATCCGGGTCGATCTCCACCTGATGCGCCTGGAGCTTTTCTTCCATGGTCCCCTCCCCGCCGATCCCCTCCCCACCAACAACCTCCTCCCCGGAGTTACGGTCGGTTTCCACCCAAAA
>VWYH01007286.1:523090-590595 GCA_013399365.1 Pampusana beccarii
GGCGGCGGCGGCCCCACGTGCGCCCCGGGCGCCCCCCATTGTTGCCCCGAGCCGCCGCCGCCGCCGCCTCATTGGCGGGAGGTGCCCGGTGGACGCGCCCCCCGCGCCCGCCTATTGGCTCGGCGCCGGCGGGACGCTCCGCGGAGGGGAGGAGAGGGGGGAGTAGACCCTCCCCGCTGGTGACGTCACGGGTGCCGGCTGCATCCGCGCGTCACCCCGGGCAACGCCGGAGGACACGCCCCTTTACTGCAGGCCACGCCCCAGCGACCACTGCGACCACGCCCCCGTCGGGAGACCCCCGCAAGATGGCCCCGCCCCCTGTCCAGAGGACACGCCCTCTCCCCTCAAAGCCCCGCCCCCGAACCCGGGGCCCCGCCCGCCGCGGAGGCTGCTCCCACGGGCAATTCTGGGGGGTCCGCCGACCCTCCCGTCCCGGGGTCCCGGCCTCGCTACCGCTCTGTGCCCCGGCACCAGCAGCCCGGGCTTCCCCGGTGATTTCACCGCAGGGGCGCCATGGCTGTGAGGTCAGACCCACGGCGCTCACCCGGGGCTGGGGCGAGGTACCTGCAGCCCCCCTGCTCCGTGCAGGGCTTGGCAAGGGGCAGCGGAGCCTGCCATCCCTCTGCCCCACACACGCTGGGGATGCCACCCTACAGGCACCCTCTGCACCCTGGTGGTGACACGACCTCCCCACGGGGGTGCAAACGTCTCAATGTGCACGGACACGCATGTCACCCTGTGCCCACTGGGGACACACATCTGGCCCTGCACCCACTGGGGACAAGGGTGACAGCAGCAGCTGTGTCCCCTACCCACCACGTACCCAAACTGTCTCCCCTGCATCCCCCCAGGGCCGGGTGCCCACCTGCCCCACAGTGCCTACTCTGACCGTCCTCACTGCAGACTCGTCCCACCGTGCCTCGCTGGCCCTGGGGACGCTGTCAACGAGCACCCTGGCTTGCTCTGGGGCTTTGTCACCCTTGCTGCCACCCGTTGCGCCTGTAGCAGTGTCTCTAATGCCACAGTCACATGCAATACTCTTCCTGCAGCCCCATTCATTGTCCAAGGGGACGGGCTAAGGTTACCCAAGCAACTATGAGCTGACGGTTCCAGCCTCGAAGTGCTTGCCCTGACAGCTCTAATAATATAATAAAGTATAATATAATCTAATAAATATAATATAATACCATAAATATAATACAATATACAGGAGGGATTTGACACGCGCTCTGTCTCACACAGCCTGCGAGCGGTAGCGCTGGCTGCAGATGCCCCGGCCGTCCCCGGAGGCACATCCCAGCTGGCGGGGGGCTGAGGTGCCGCATGAACGGGGACCTGCTGGCCAAGCGCCACATCTACTTGTTCAGCTGGGCCGGGCTGATGTGCCTGGGAAACCAGATGTGCCCGGGGCACCAGATGTGCCCTGGCCAGCCCGGCTGCGGCCACACAAGGTGTGAGATGCGGGAGCCTTGGGAACGGACCTGAGCCCCAAGCCGCCCTGACCCTCCAGACCCCAGGGTGGAACCAGCCTCCACCTCTCCCTGTGCCTCCCTCCTCCCTGGAGCATTTCTGCTGGGATCTATCCCACATTTCCCTTTACACCCATGGTCTCTTTCCCCATCCCTGAGGGCCTGCAAGGCAGGACTGTTCCCTTCTCTCTCCGCAGCCTTTTTGCCCACTTGGAGCCCAGCAGCGTTTCTTCCCTCAGCTTTGTCTTTATTAGTAAAGCCCTCCCACATTTCTCACCCGCTCTTCCAGCCTTGTTGTTCCAGCCCAGGCTCAGTTCCCCAGTGCTAAACTGAGCAGGGAGGTCCCAGCCTGCACAACCCTCCCTGTGCTGCTCCCATGGGTTTCTGCAGCACCATTCCTCCTCCTTCTCCTCCTCTGCTGCAGTGGGTGCATCTCCCTGCAATCACCCCGAGCCACCTCACCCCTTGGGTGACAGTGTTCAGACCTCCCTGCCTGCGCTGCCAGGTCACCACGGTGTTTTATCAATACTTAATTCTCCAGAAATGCACTGGTCTTGCCTACCTAGTGCCTCAGTTTCCCCACCTGTAAAACAGTATTTACCCTTGCAGACAAGGGTGACTGCTCATGGTGAAGGTGCCAGGCAGGTGTCGGGTGACTTTGCGGCTCCTTGTGCCTAAAAGCAACCAAAGCTGCCCGATACTCCCATCCCTGGCTCACCCAGGGTCTCATCCCTGCTCTCCTTGCCTGGCCTGAGGGTGCAGAGCAGCACGTTTCTGGGTGCACGTGGCCCCAGCCAAGGCACCTACAGGTCTGGGGTGCACAGAGGTGTGTGTTCAGCCCTCTACCCCACACCAGCAGCATGGGGCTGGCTTCCAGCATCACCTTCCTGAGCACCTGGTTAATTGTCACTTAACTGCCTGGCACCAGGCAGGAGCATCTCTGTTAACCAGCTGCACGCTGCCACCGTCCCTGTTAAGCAGCAGGCCCTGCTGCTCATCCATCACTTTATGGTAAGAGGCAGCAGATCTGGGGTTACTGAGCTGCCTCCCCTCTCCCACACACCCTGGGGTGTCCCCTGGTCCCTGCTGCCAGTTGTGGGATGAGCAGGAGGAGAAGGAGAAGAGCTGCTGCTCCAGGCACCTCCTCACTGACCGGATCCTGGGCAGGGTGGTGCAGCCCCAGCCCCTGCTCCACCATCTCCCCTGCAGCTCTGAGCACAGCCAGGGCTCAGTTGTCCTTGCCCGGTGCTGGTGTCACCTCCTGTTCCACCAGGCCAGCAAAACCTCCATCTTTCCTCCACTTGATACTCACAACATCCCCCTCTGCCCTCTTTCTCCCCAGATTTACACCTGAGGGATGTTTTGAAGCCCACATCTCCTTCCCCATCCCTGCTGGGGGATGCTCCAGGGTCCGGAGCACAGCCCCAGGGGTGGGGATGGAGCTGCAGGAGCTGCTGTGGGAGCTGAGGAGGGACCACGCTGGGCATTGCCCCGCTGGAAGGCAGATGGTGATATGTGCCCACGCAAAAAAACACCAGCAGGCTCCAAGGACTGCATTTGTGACCGATTTGTCTCACTGCCAAGGAAAATAACCAGCTTTCGGCATCGCCATGCAGGGTACCCGGCTGCGAGGGAGCTCCCCTGGCACTGCGGTCGGGCCGGAGGAACAGCAGCCAGGGATGGGGAGAAGCTCATGGGTGCCCATCCCACCCCACAGCCCATGACTGTCCCCTCAGGCCACCCCACCACCCCCCATCCCAACAGGGATCAGCAGACAGGTTTTCCCATGGGGTGCAGGGAGCTAGGGGGGACAAGCACCAAGCAAATCCCAGCAGCGCATTGAGAGGCAAAGCCTCGTGTGCAGCACGTCCTGCGAAATGAAAATTCACCCAAATGCTAATTCGGGCCTTTGAAACGCCGCGTGTGATGATCCGGCGTCGTCTCCTTGCACAGCGCCTGGGTGTTGCGGTGCAAAAGGATCTCAAGCGGAGCGTATTAAAAAATACTTTCACGGAACATAAAGTGGAAGTTAAGCGAATGAAATGATAAAGTCAAAATGAAATATTCTTACTTTCCTGAAATGAGCTTGGTGTTTTGACATGATCGGAATAAACATTTTGACACTGCTGAAACAAGAAAGTCAAAGTGATTCTGCTAGACTTCTTCCTGGAGAAAATGGCAGCAAAATCGACAAGTTCCCAGGGAAAGATCTGGTTTCAATAAACCCCTGTTTTCTGATGGAAAACCATTCCAGGCAATGTTTTCTCCCAGCCCAGAGCAGGTTTTCAGGAGGAGTTGGGTCACCTGCTTGCCAGGCACACGAGTCATGTCCTGGGGAGGGAAATCTGTCTCCATCCTGCTGGGAAAGGGATGGGGAGGGACAGACAAACCCCCGTGCACCTCAGGGCTGGATCCCTCAGTCTCTCATAAGGGCTGGTGCTGAACCCTTAGCCTGGGAAAGGGGCACAGGCTGTCCAACGGCAGCGGGGTTTGTCCCCTCCTTCATGGCCATGTTCATGCTCATGATTACATCAAACCAAGTGCGTCATAATGGGACTAAATTTTCATCCTTTTATTTGGGGAAAACTCAAGAATGAATGTTTTGGGGTTTTTTTCAGTTTTGAAACCAAAATCATTGCATTTTGAAAGGCTGGAGTTCTGCTGGAAGTCCAAGAAGCCACTTCAGGAGGAGTCTCGTGTGGATCGACAGCTTCATTTTCTATGTGATACGAGTTGAGTGGAAAATTTCTGACCAACCATTGGTGTATGCTGTCGGTATTACATTTTGCCCCAGAGAAGTGCTTAGGGAAAAATCTGCTCTTTAATAATAGTAATGCTTAATAATAGTTTTCAATGCTAATTCCATGTGATTAAATATACTTTTGCTCAATAGAAATCAGTGCATGTCACGCAACAAGTTCACGAACCCTCTAATCTCACCTCCTGGCACAGCTACTGTGGCCAAGCACAAAGGTAGGGAAACCTCTCCAGCCCAACACACTATTCCCTGTCTCCACACCAGAAGTCTGTGTCGGTTCCTCTGCATCACCCTGACAGCTCACAGGCTCTTGTCACAGGCAGAGTCCCCCATCATATAAACAAGGACAGTTTTGGAAGCAAAAGGACACCCCAGCTCCATCACCCCCGCCAGGCACCGCACTGGGGGTCCCCAATGCCTCTGTTGGGCTTCCCCCTGCACAATGTCCTCCACGCCGGGGCCTCGGTTACCCCTGAACCTGCAGTATCAATTCCTCAGATGAAGATCAGTCACAGCTTCCTCAACAGCTTCAGCCTCTATTTGCATTTAGAGGCGAAAACATTCCTCTCGGAGGTTGCATGCTAATGCAGCATCCAGGAATCCCTGCATGATCGCTTCCTCGTTAGTCTCATCTGCCTGAGTGAACCGAAAACTGTTAAACACATTGAGTGTGTCAGACCAGATATTATCAGAAATAAGACTACCTTTCGCTGGCACCCGCAGCTTGCAGACACACAGCAAGAAGTTATTTAAATCTTTTCCAGCTGTCTCCCATGTTTCCAGAGAGGCTCAGCTCTGACAGGTCTTTTAACCCTTCTGCTAGGTGATGTTATTCGGTTTGCTCTCTCCTCTCCTGGCATTCAGGACTCACACTGGCCTTGCCCAGCTCCCCGTGGTCCAAAGGTCCCTGCGGGCTCCTCTCCACCATCATCAGAGATGTCTCCCACCACCCTCCGCCTTGCTCGCACGCCCAGAGGCTGCCCTGGCTGGAGACGGCGCTGGCAGCCACAGACACCCACATGCAGCCCCTTCCCCTCCAGTCTGGGATCCCCCAAACCCAACTCCGTGCTTCACATTCCAATTACAAACCTCAAAGCCTCTTGGTCGCTGGCCCACGGCCGCGTCGTCCCTCCCCAGCCCGGCTTGGCACGGTCCCGCCGCCTCCTCCTCGGAGCGGGGCTGCGTGGCTGCCTTCCCAGAGCACAATCTGAGTCTGCTGCTGCGCGAGCCTGCCTTGGAGCGGGAGCAGGAACCGAGAGTAAAACCCCACTTTGCACGGCCAGGATGTTTGAGAAGGGCCATCTGGCTGGGCTCGCGGTCCAAGCTGAATTTGCTGGGTGGTTTTGAAGGTCACTGAGCAGGGGCTGAGCACACTTCCATTTTTCACATACGGATACCTGTGTTTCCAAGGGAGAGAGCAGGAGCGTGTGCCTGTAGAATATTTTGGGTTGGAAGGGCCCTTCCCAGCCCCCCCTGCCATGACAGGGACATCTTCCCCAGCTCAGGTTGCCTGGCCTGGGATGTCTCCAGGGATGGTTCATCCACCACCTCCCTCACCCACATCCCCCAGTGCCACGACACCCAGCCAGAGGTTGAGTAGGCAGAAATGGGTCTGAGAGGCGTTTCTCACCTCCAAACCACACACTTGGACTTGAGGCTCACACCTGAGAACATCCCGCACTTGCCAAAGCCCCAGCTGGGGTCAGGCATCCCCCTTTGGCCAGGAGCTCATCGCAGCCCTTTTCCCACGGGAGCGCGGCTGCTGCCCGGGCGGAACCTGCGCCCGCTGCGCCCGTGTGGGAGGGCGGCTGGATGCCGAGCGCCCGTGGAAGCTTTGCCAGCGCGGCTGGAGCGCGGGGAGCAACCCGAGCGGAGAACAGGCGGTGCGAGGCGGGAGGAGGGTGCGGCCGAGCGGGTCAGCGCGGGACCCGCGCCCTGCGCGCCGTGCCAGAGGCTGCCGGGAAGCCTTAGGCGGGTGCTGGCGTCTCTGTGAGCCTCACCCCGGGCTGGCAGCGCTCCCTCCCGCCCCGGCATCCCCGTTTGAGGAGGGGCCCCGCCGGCTGCAAACCCCACAGCGGTGGGCAAGGGACTCAGAGCAGCCCCAGGGCAGGGAGGCGGAATAATATGTGTTTGTCCTGTGGAAAATTACAGATGCCTTTAAAAATCTCTTTTTTTTTTAAAAAAAGGGTTAGGTGTTTGTTTCGGTTTGTTTTGTTTTTTTCCCCCTGTTTGTGCAGGTATTGGTCAGAGGATATTTTTAAACGGGCGCAGCACTCAGGCTGAAGTTAAGCAACATCCAAGCGGCCTGTGCGCCAGCATTCCTGCGGCTGGGGCCAGCGGGGACCTGCTGACCCATCAGGAGAGGTCGGACGGCAGAGGACGTCCAGTTCCCTGCCCCTGCCCGCGGGGAGGAGGAATCACCGGGCTTTCCAAGAGCTCCCGGGATGCCCCACAGCAGGGAGCATCTCCTGCTCCGGTTGCTTATCCGTGCACGAGGCACCTGTCCCACGACACCCCGAAAGGCGAAGCCATCCGGCAGCAAGCCTGGCCCCCCCACCCCGCTGTGCTCATCTGCCGGCTCCTCTGCAGCAGCTTTGCAAACAAACAGCACGTCCTCAGCCTTCGGGTCCCAGCGCGGGAGGTCCCACCCTGCACGGAGGAGCCTGATGGATGTGGTCACCTGCTCCCTGATTGCCAGGAGATGTGGCAAGAGGCAGCTGATGGCTCCGAACAGAAACCAGGAGCACTGGGAGCAAAGGGTCCCCCAGATCATCTTCGTCGTGCTGAGAGCTACAGGCAGCACAGAGAGGGGCATGGAGGAGCAACGATGAAGCTCAGCAGAAAGTCACAGCCTTCAGTAGGTGTGAGAGGACACCAGAGAGGAAAACACCAGTGGGTTGTATCTGCTGAAGGTGGCGTGTAAACCCTTGACAGGGATGATGACAGCACTGCACTGTATTTCATCTGCACAGGCCCCACGCCAGCAGCACAGCTGCCGTCAGCCTCCCAGATGTTTCCCTGCACATGGAGCAGAGTTACAGGAGCCCCAGTTTGTAATGGTTCAGGGGGACGTTCTCGCTGTTGCTCCCATAAGATAGATAGATGCTTTGCATCAGGGTGGGAGATAAGCACTTCTTTCTGCAAAAATCTCAGCACTACCCAAAAGTTTACATCAAAGGCACCCTGGACAGTCTCATCACAGCTGGTGCAGGCAGAGCTGTGTGTGCACCTGAGGAACGGTGTAGCAATCGCTGCTCAATGCACAAATATTTGGGGTTTGAGCCCACGGCCATCACAGTGGCGAGGTCCCTTTGGTGCAACCGTTTGTGCATCCGAGTGGGCAGACGCGTCCCAGGCAGCCCTGAAGGGCCGAGCAGCTCTTCAAATGCTATCTGCACTGTCCCTGCAGCAAACTCCGTCTGCCTGTTCGTGCAGAGGCGCTGGCCCCGTGCCCGGGGCGGGTGGTGCTGCACTTTCTCCCTTCCACGGAGCGGCTGCCGCCAAGATGATTTCCCCACACCGAGCATCTCCACCCTGACTGGTGTCACCTCCTCCCGCCTCCCCGGGGAGTCTTTTGGAGGGCTGGCGGGTGCTGTGGTTTTGGTGAGGCCCCAGAGGGGACAAACCACCTCCCAGGATTGTCACTTCCTTTGGAAATGGCGTTGACATCTTTGGTTGCTGGTGTGTCCAGCCAGCCTCAGGATGGTGCTTTCAGCCCTCTCCTACCAGGGTTTCCACCGGCTGTCCTCAGGATCTCCTACACAACCCCCTGTGGCCACCTCCCCATGTGCACAGCTCTGCCTGGGTGGAAAAGGACATGCCTGGAGATGCAGACCACACTGTCAGAGGTGCTTACGGAGGAGTTGAAGCATTTGGACCTCCCTCAACATGCATTAGACTGCAGCTAGATACCTTATCTGGTCATGGATCTCCCAATGGACACCAGTAGAATCATAGAATCATGGTATCATTGAATAGCTTGGGTTGGAAGGGACCTTCAGAGGTCAGCTAGTCCGGCCTCCTGCCATGAGCAGAAACATCTTCACCCAGACCAGGTTGGTCAGATATCCAGAGTCCCATCCACCCTGAATTCTCCTATCATACTGTGTTGCTGCAGGTGACAGGGATTTCTTTTTCTGTACAGCCTTTCCCTTATTACATCTTCTCTCTGGATTCCTTAAAAAGCCATTTCGCTGTTGAAGGAATGTCTTGGGAATGGCTTTCTGCTTTCACTTCATGAGCACTCAAGATTGTTTCCATTTTCTGGCTGCTTGGGGGATTTTTCACACCTGTGATTGATAGCGTGCCACATACAGCAAGCCCTGCATGAGCACTGAAGTTGCAAAGCAAAGCAACTCCAACCCACAGAAATGCCACAAGTGAGATAGCCCATGAAACCACAACCAAGCCTTCTTATACATATCCAGGCTGCAGGGTATTTAATTATGAGATCCCAGATTATTAGCACGTGCTCCTGCCTTGTTTGGTGAAGGAGGAGTGATGCATCTTGAATGGCAAAGCTGCTCAATAGTTTCTTTGCCTTGGTGCTTACTCTGTGAATCACAGGCTTGCTCATGTCCAAGCCTTGTGCTGATCAAGGTGCAAGGGGTTTGTGTCACTCCTGCTGTGAGCAAGACAGGAACTGCAAGCAATGCATTAACAAGAGAAACTGCCAAATGTAGCAGAGTTATTTCTGCCTTCCTCCATCCAACCATCTCCGATTGTCTTATCCATACACCCGTCTTCCTTTAGGAAACTATTCTTCAGTCCCAGGGGTAGGCCCTGGGAAGCTTCTTTGGGAGCATTTATAGGATCATAGAATCACAGGATGGTTTGTGTTGAAGGGACCTTCCCAGCTCCCCCAGTGCCCCCCCTGCCATGACAGGGACATCTTCACCAGCTCAGGTTGCTCAGAGCCCCATCCTGCCTTTGGGCTGCTCAAGCCTGGGAAAAAATCCTTCCCTTGGTCACCAGTGGGTTGGTAAGACAGCAGCTGGGGTGTTTTCTTCCATGCAGGACCCACTGGGATGTTTCTTTGCAGGTAGGAGATCTGTTTCTGCAGCCTCGCATGCTGGACACCACGTCCCAGCGATGCTCCCACACAAAGCGCTCAGGTGCCTTCTGAGGTCTGGAAAAGCACCAAGTGCTTTTGCAGCCGAATACATCCCTGGGTTTTGTTTCAATAACTTCCGGCCACGCTTCCTCCTCCCCAAACCTGCAGGCAGCTCGCCAGGAGGGGTCCGCTAAAAAATGCCACCTGCTTTGCTGACATCCGCTGGATCCCTCGGCTCCCTGCACCCCTGCCCCGAGCAGACGTCGTGTTTTGTCCCCTTTGTCTCACTGCGCTGTCAGTGAGAACTTTCCTGCAGACAGAGAACCTGCAGCATCTCCTGCCTGCAGCAGCCCGGCTGGCACCCGCGCCCCGGGGCAGCGCTCCAAGCAGCCCAGGAGGACGGGCAGACCCCAAATCAGCCAAACAGATGGCTGGGATGCGAGCAGCCAAGAGGCCATGTAAATACATGTCGTGCTTGGAGGACAGGGTTCTCATCAGCGAATATCTGGCTGGCTGGCTGTGCGCGTTTTGTAGGCAGGGGAATGCTCAGCTGCTAATCCACATAATCCTGCTCTAGGCTGGATTGGTTTTAAAAAATAAATAAGTGGCTGAGAGCAGTTTTTGGTCCTTCTGATTCAGGTCCTGGGCTCTGATGGGGAGAGGCAGAACCGCAGGAGCCTTATTTACGTTGATTTTCACTGAATGTGCTGCCTGGATCAAGGAATTAAAGGACTACAAGGTAAGAGTAACCTGCAAATCAGGCGAGGGCATCCCAGTTGGTACATGGGATGTAAAGATCTGATTAGCCACTTGCCTGTACTTTAACTCCTGTTTAATGCACCATTTTCATATTCAAATCCAGTGCCCAGGCATGCATACGAATGAAACAGGCTGCCATGCCTAATTTTTGAAATTTTGGTAAAAGAGCAGAGCATCAAAGCTTCAGTCACCCTCTCGCCCACCCCAGGAAAACCTCACGAAGGGCAGCCCCTAACCTAGCTGACCTGTCTTGCATTAAAGAAAATAATGCATCATCTCCAAAGCAGCTTTTACTTTGCTCTGAGGAGAGGGGCGGCTGAGACCTTCAGTGTGCGCCAGGAGCAGCCAGGACCTGAAGGGACTTGCACCCAGGGTGCACCAGGCTCCTTCAGCTAAGAGCCAAGTTTCTGTGATGATCTCAGGGCCAGATTCACATTGGGCTGCTCTCAGCCCGCGCAGACACACACCCCAGCCTGCTGAAACTGGCAGGAGGCGGGAGCCAAGGGGCTCTTTGCAAAAATTCACCCGTGGCAGCCACAGCCAGAGACAAGCCAGCTGTGCCCCGTGTCTCCAGGTTCCCTGGTAGGGTGCTGATGCCCGCGTCCACCCATCCCCAGTGTGGGAAATGCCTGACCCAGATTCCAGCTCATTAGCAAGTCGAGTTCCGCGTGAAAAGCAGGTTCTGGATGCTGCATCTGACCATGAGTAACTCTGCGTGGTTGCACAACACCTGCTTGTGCCATCTTGCTTCCCTTTCCATCCTGATGAAATCTGAAGCCCGGGCAGCACCCTGGGTTGGTGCAGGCAGGTCCCCGTGGTGTGTGGGTAATGCCGTACCCAAGACATCTGCAGGACTGGTGGGCAGCTGCTGCTTGTGACCTCCCCATCAGGCTGAACAGGGTCCTGGGCTAGAGAAAAAGGCAAAATTATAGGTGGGCAAGGCAGGAGGGAATAGGAGGTCAATCAGAGTTAGGGATGTGGAGCATCACGGAAGCAGACCTTCAGCAGTGGACCCTCTCTATTACTGGAAAGTTAGATTCTAAGATTGAAAAGGCCACCAAATATTATTTTAAAGTGGTTATTTTCATTTTCAAGCTGTATCATTAAAGCTTCAAAACCTGGTAGAGAACCCTGGTAGCACCTCAGTAGATAACACACAGTCTGCGCTGCTCGGAGGCAACTGCGCCTCTTAACCTGCTCTTCCCCAGCGATCTCACAGTGGTGTTATCTGAATTTCCCCCAGCTGTTCCGTTATCTGATGAGAGAGTCCTGAAGCTGGTACTGTTGACTTCTCAAATAATATCCAGAGCTGCTTATTGATTGTAATGTGCCTCCCCACTGAAGGGCTTGTGTGTAATCAGTGGCTCTGTGCAGTGTCACACTAGGTTCTGCCAGCACCTGGCTTGAGCGTCTTGTCATCAGCCGTCTGTGTCCTGTTAACATCCAGATGAGACCCCGTGTCTCCCCTGTCACCCCACCAGCCTTTCTCCTTCATGGGGAGCATGGGTGAGGATGCAGAGCATGGAGGAGAGGTGCTCGTTCCATTGCACACCAAGCCAGAATCATTTGTCCCCTGTAGGTGACATGAAAGGGTCCCTCTGCCACTGGCAGGTTATGGACCTATTGCCACTTGCTCTGGGCAGCCACTGGTGAGGCCAAACTTCGAATTCTGAGGTCAGTTTTGGGCCTCTCACTGCAGGAAAGCCCTTGAGGTGCTGCAGTGAGTTGAGAGAAGGGAACGGAGCTGGGGAAGGGGCTGGAGCACAAGTGTGATGGGAGCGGCTGAGGGAGCTGGGGGTTCAGCTGGAGAACAGGAGCTGAGGGGAGACCTTCTGATCTCTGAACTGCCTGAAAGGAGCTTGGAGCATGGGGGGTCGGGCTCTGCTCCCCAGGAACAAGCGCCAGGAGCAGAGGAAACGGCCTCAAGTTGCACCAGGGGAGGTTGAGGTTGGATCTGGGAACAATTTCTTCCCCAAAGGGCTGTGGGGCATTGGCACAGGCTGCCCAGGGCAGTGCTGGGGTCACCATCCCTGGTTTTGCCCAGTTTTTTTGCTCTGGGAATGCAGGAGCCTGGGGGGTGTGTGGGGACAGGAGGCAGGTGACCAGCCTCCCCCAGCATGTGCATGTAATGGAGTGGCACAAAGGCAAGTGAGCTAAATATTAAACCCTGGCAGATCAAGCCAGGAAAGACTTGGAGGAGCAGCTTGCTAATGGTGTAAAAGCTGGTAATAAAAGCTTTTTCAAATATATCAGAAGCAAAGAGCCTGCCAAAAAGACTGCAGGGCCAAGAGATGGTGAAGATGTAAGAGAAACACTCTGCAAGGAAAAGGTCACACAGATGAATTATCTGCATCATCGTTCTCAGGGAGAACTGCACGAGATCCCTGTGCCAGAGCTGTACTTTGGGGATGGGGGTCTGGGAAGTATTTCAAACTGAAACATCAATCAGAAACAGGAACAAATCACCAGAACGAGGTGGATTTAACTCTGGAGATCTGAGAAACCAGTTGAACTGCTGAACTGCAATTACCCTTCATCCCAAAGGAGCGGGGAGGGCAGATGTGCCACCTCCTGCAAGGGCTGGAGAGGTGACCCAGGCAGACCAGAGCTGGTGGGGAGCACAGGGTTCGTGGGGAGATCTAATATCAGTTTATTACACTGAACGACTGTGGTGGGTAAAAACAGACAAGTTTTCAGCAGGTGAAACTGGAAATCTGCTCTCAGCACTGCAGGACCTGTGCTCCCATCGCATTGTCTGGTTTTACATCCACCCTGAGCCTGATGTTGTACGGACCTGTGTGACTGTCTTACCAGCCACCCACCCGCATCCTCGGCCAGAACAACCTCTACCCAAGCTGGTCTTTAACCTCATGCCCTGGGTGGAACAGCTGCTGCCGTGTTCTGGGTGCTCCCCTCTGGATGAGATGAGTTGAGTTTTAGATGTGCTGCTGTCTTGTCCTTCCTTGGGTAAACCTGGATGACCAGGTATCACACGGGTGGCTGCGGTTTGGACAGACGAATCCAACAATGAGTAGCTGGGAAATAAAGCTGAAGGTTAAATTCAGTGGAATTGAATACAAGGCAATGTGCATGGGAAAGGACAAGGCTGCAAAGATCTGTGCAAGGATGGTCTCTAAATTAGCTTGTATTACTGAGGGAAGCACCGCAGAGAGTGCAACAAAACCATCAGTTCAAGACTCAGTGATGGTCCAAAAGGCAAATTAAATGAGAGGACCAGAGAACAAAACACAAGATATTTTGCAACTGGATGATCCCGCAACTGATGTACTGAAGTTCAGAGACACCAGCTGGGAGCACCAAGGGACATCAGGAAGCTCAAGTTTTGCTCTCAAAGGGGACTGGATGGGTCCCTGGTCATGGATGAATCTCCGCAGACCTGCGTGGAAGGCTGAGAAAGAGGTGAGAAGGGTGAGAACATCACCAGGGCTGTTCATCCGAGCAGACCAGAGACACCGCAGCTGCCTGGGACCAGAGCACAGAGGTCAGGAGCACAGACGTAACTCGGAGAGCAAAGCCCCAGGCCCAAGCTGCTCTGCCAAATAGCTGAGCTGAAGGATTGCGAGCCTGTGCTGAGAGGCGCCAGTACAAACCACAAGAAAGCCAGGCTGGGCATCTTTGTAGCACTCCAAGCTTGACAATTAATGCATGCAAGCCACTGAATTATAGGCTGGAGACACTGGGAGCCCAAATGGCAGCTAACGAGTGTTGTTGATTGGCTTTCCGGAGGCCATGGAGACACAGACACTTATTCTTAGAGACACGGATCCCCGAGGGACCACGGCGGACACAAGAGTCTCTCTCCGCAGCACTCACAGCCTCTGTCCTGGCGCTGGCAGCAGTCGCGTTTCCTCACCATCGGACGCGGAGCGAGGCAAGGATGCAGGGAAAAGGTGGCGATCAGCCCTCACCCCACCAGCTTCTTCAGCCTCAAGCATCCCAACTGATTTTATCTCCTCTTTCTATGCCATGTACTTCCACACTAAAGGGCACAGCTTGCCCTTGTGAGGGATGGGGTGCGAGGCTGAGCAGGTGCCAATGCCTTAGCAGCTGGGCAGAGCTCAAAGGATGCTCTTGTAGCAGGGGGTCTGGAGATGCAGATAGAGAAGGAGATGTGGGGCAGCTGGGTTTCCTTAAGGTTGACCAATGTTGCAGAAAAATGATCGCAGCATCGAGAAATCCTATGAAATCAGCCCACCATCACTGCTGTGCAAACACGTGTGTCTGTGCTTCTAGACACAGGACCTAGCGCAGGGACGTTTTTGCAGTCAGTGCATGCTTCCCATCACACTACCAATTAATTGCCAGGAGCATTTGAATCCTTGATTTCCCCTCCCTCCTATCAAAACAGAGGCCATGTGCTACTGTCCTCCATCTCATCTCCACGCTGGATTTTTCCTCCCCGATTATTTCTGTGTTTATGCTCTGCAAGCACCAGCCAGGCGCGACCCTGGCACCTCCCGCCACAGGTCAGCTCCAGCACCGACTGGAGCAGCCGTGGGCGACCAGCTGGAAAATCGCTCCCCAGATCCAGCACCATGGCTTCAAGGTCAAGGCAAATCCTGCCCAGGTCGGGGCTCTGGCTCCAGGGTGACCGCATCATCTTGGGAAGTTTGTCTGGTGCACACAGGGTGAACCGGTTTAGGTGCTGGACCAGAGCAGAACCCCCCAGGGCAGCACAGGGCACTCGTGTGGGCTCCTGCAGGGGCTGAGAGACGGGTCTGGGACTCTCACAAAGGCGTCTCTAGAGATGAATAAACACATTTGTAGGGAAGGATTTATTCACCAATGCAAAAAGCAAACGCCCAAATCGCACCACTGAAATGCGTGACTGGACATCTGAGACTGTCCCCAAATTGGAGGGTACATTTCTCAAGGCTTGCAATACCGAGATATTTGGTCAGTGCTGAAAAGGCTGATTTCTAAGGCTGTCATCAGCTTTTTGGGCAAAGAGGATGTTTGTGCCTTTGGCAGACTCTCCACCCAGGAGGTGAATCTGTGTCCCTCGTGTCCCTCACCCCTGTGTCCTTTGTGTCCTCACCCCATGTCCTTTGTGCCCTCACCCCTGTGTCCTTTGTGCCCTCACCCCGTGTCCTTTGTGCCCTCACCCTGTGTTCTTTGTGCCCTCATCCCATGTCCTTTGTGCCCTCACCGCTGCCCAGATGCTGGCAGGAGACCTGGGCTCAGCTCCTGCCTCAGCTGGAGATGCAGCAAGGACCATCTTCCTTCCCCATCTCTGTGTGACACTGACACTCTGGCCTGGCTCTGCCTCATTGTTTCCAACTTTGTAGTTGCCATTAAAAAAATTTTAAAAAAAGCAATCTGAAACATGTAAAAGTGCAATGAGGTTATTACTTTTATTATTTACTTTTCTGGGAATTCACATTCTGAGTGGGCGCTGATTTTCCAGGCACGCCAGCAGAAAGCAGAGGAATCTCGAGGCTTCCTAGAGCTGAATTGAGTCGAGTCTCAGGGTGAGGGCAGGAGCAGGTCAGGTGCACCCTGAGCTCCGACCTGGACCAGGCTCAGTGACGGATGGTGGGGCTGGGCAGGAGCTGCTCGGAGCATGAGGAGCTCTGGGCTTGGTCTAACTGGGACAGACACACTCAGCCCCTGGTGCTCCTGGTGGCAACAGGACCCTGCTGTGCTCTTCACAGCCCTCTGCCTCCCCAGCTTCTGTCAAAGGCATCTGCAGGGAAAATCACACCCATGCACTTCTCTCCAGCTGCTCCTACAACAGCAATCAGCTGGCGGGAACTCAAAAAATGAATTTGCAGCATATGCACATGTGTGTTAGTGCATGCTTCAGCAGCGGAGATCCAGGAGAACAGCATCTTTCAAAGCAAGAAGGTAACTCGTTATCAAATGACGAACCTACTGAATGATGAATGATGGAGTTCTTACCTGCTGTCTCCGTGTGAGGTTGCCTCTGTGTTTTGAGTTATCGACCTTGTGTTGTGCCACTACATGTCAGCAGTAAATTGCACAACAAAGTCGGCAGTGAGATTCGTGCCGTCCTGGTGGGGATGGACCCCACTGACTTGAAGGGAAATCTTCCCAAAAAGGCTTCACTGCCTTCCCAGCACAGGCAAACTGGGAGACTTGGTACCATTTTCTCTGTGTGCCTACGAGAACAACACTTCTGTCCCAAGAAATTTACAACAATTATCCTTTATCAGAAATCCACCATATCACAAAAAACCTCGTGGCTCTGATTTTCTTTAATTTTACATTTGTTGTTGTTGAAATAATAATTTCCCCTTTTTATTCCATTTTCGGGAGGCTTTAGCAGATTGCTATTTTCCACGTCCCTTTGTCAGGCCCTGGTTACCACAGGACAAATGGGATCTGCCTTGTTCCTTAGGTGTTTCTTTGGAAATTTTCCCCTTGCTAACACCTAATTTTGCAAACCTTCTCACATTCGAAAAGCAGCAAAAAGGACTGTGGGCAAAGAAACAAGGTGATGCCATGGGGTGACCCCCGTTTATATGGCAGGTGGTCCTGGGTCCTTTTTGTACACGCGGTCAGACCCATCTAGTAAAGATGCCTTCATTTTCATAATGAGAGAAAGGTTGTTCCCCACCTTCTCCTGGGCACCTCTCTTGGCAAACATCTTTCGTGCATGTTTTAGAAACCCGTTACTTCTCCATATCAGGAGGGATCATCTCAAAAGCAGAGTTTCCAAGCTACTTCGAGGTAACAATTAGATTATTTTGGGATGACAAACCTTCTGGAAAAGTTACAGGGACAATTCATTGGCACTTGGTCAAAGCTAAAAAGCACTGGATTCAGTAACATGGATGAAGGAGAAAGATCCCAGCTTGCACGTATAAATCAGACACGACGGTTATTTCTAAGAAGATGTAATTCAGAATTCAGACAGCCTGACGTTACAGTATTTCTTGGGATAGGCTGACTGAAAGGAGTTCAGGAATCTGAAGTATGGGTGATGAGAAATTATCTTGGAAGCAGCATATTCACTTTATTGAGACTAGTGGTAAGATGCCCATAAATCTTTCTAAGAGCATTTCAGGTACCTTTATGACTCTTGCATAGGATTTATTGCATATTTTCAGAAAAAAAAAATAATTTGAAAGGACATTGTCAAGCACTTTTTATAGCTTTTATTTATTTTTTAATCTCCATTGTTTGCAAAGCCCTCCTCAGAGCTGGAAAATGCGATTCTGCCCTGTTACATCTAGCAAACAATGAATTTTTCTTTCTCTCTGGTGTGTTGAGCAGAGACAGAGGTAGCGTGTGCTGGGCTCCGGCGGGACTGGGAGGTGGTTTGGGTGTCCCTCTGTCTGTCCTGCAGAGCCAGAGGAGCACTGGACACACTGCCCTGGCAGCTGGGCGGTCAGGTTTTAGCACAGTGAGGTGGATTTTGCTGTGGGAAGGTAGCAGAGAGCTTCCCAACTGTATTTAAAAGCACATTTTTTCAGTGGTGTTGAAAGACCTCATGCAGCCCTGGCATATCCCAAAGGCCACCTTGGAAAACTGAGCAGATAAGGACTGATGCTGCTGGGGGGTGGTGTCCGTCAACTTTGGGCACGGCACTTTGGGAGGAGAGGGTCTGATTTTTCACTGATTCCACCAGGACCAGCTCTTACAAATGCTGAAACCAGACCCAAAACACCTCCAGGCTGGATGTCCCCCAGCTCCAATGGAGACGTTTTCCAAACCTGCAGCTCTTCTGGCCAGAAATACAACCCTGGAGCTTCGGCTCCTACAACATTCTTTGGAAAGCCTGAGTTTGCTTAACCTTCCCTGGCCTTCCTGTTATTAATTGCAATGCTGCTCCTGAGGCCAATCGCGTTGTGCTGGTGTCTCCTCTGCCTGTGACCAACCTACAGCCACCCATGGCAAACCCGGACCCAGCGCTCCGTGGTCACACACAGCGAGGGCCACCAGAGCCTGGCAGGGAAGGGACAAACAGGGTGACGGGCTGTGCTGTGCTAGCGAGGGCTGCATCCTCCTGGCAGGGACAGGAGATGCTGGGGCTGCAGGATGGAGTGGGAGGATGGACCAGAGAGCATCACTTCCAGCCTGAATCCTTCACGGACCCAGCCAGCCCCTTCCAGCAACCCCTGCCCAGCAACGCTCCCCGGAGCCTCGGCGAAGAGGAAAAAGTTAAACACATTAATCAGACAAGTCTGGCTCTTTTCCCCTTTCTTTGTCATCATCGCTGACCTCTCCAGTTTTGTGGGGTTTTTTTCCCTCCTTCTCTCTCCCATAAAGTGCTTTTCATTCAGTGGCTGTTTTTCCTTCATGAAAACTCATAAAATTACGTAGGAAACTAGCAGCAGTTTTCTTCTTAAAAAGAAGCTCGTGCCAGCAAAGTAAAAAAAAAAAAAAAGAAAAAACAAATCTTGCTTGAGCGATGCAGAGAAAATGAAGGAATAAAGAAAGCAAGCGAACGAGCGGGGAAGCAAGCTAGGGAGGCTGATTTCCTGTGTCCAGAACATTTGCTTTGCTAGAGACAGTGTGACCAGGAACATCAGCATTTTCTAGGCTTGTTCCAAAAAGCCCATGAAATCTAAATGACAAAAATAGGCTCTTCTCTCTCCAGCTGTCGATTACTACAGATGTGATGTGCTCTGAGCAGGAGAGTGCAGGGTGGAAACCACCGCTCCTGTGGCCGATACACTTTTCCAGGGGGATCAGGACGGAGGAGGAGATGCTGAGCCTGGACATGCAGCCCTGGGGTGCCGGTTCTCCTGCTGTGACGCCTTTTTCAGCAGTTCGGCTGCTCCCAGCTTTGCCTGCAGCCTCTCTGGAGAGGACGCTTTGGTCAGGATGGTTTGCTGTCGGCACAAAACTCTGAAGGACCTTGATAGATATTCCTCGGGCCACCTTGTCTTCTTGTCAAAGGGAGGGTTTGCCCACCGCTGTCCCAGCCCTTGAGGACTGTGTGCCAAAGACATAAAATTGCACTAAGGAAATGCTCACCCTCCAGTCCATGGATTTCTCCTTTCCCAGGGCACCAAGGCTGCTGGTTCTGGAGCTGTGGGTGTCCAGCCCACTTGTGCTGGTGTGAAAAAGTGTCCCTGACGCATTTTCTTTCCGTGTGGTGTTCCTTAGCTTGGCCTTGCTGAAATCCTCCTGACAGAAGAGCCCAGGAGCTGGTGGTATCAATTTCCCAACCAAGGCAGGTCTCTCCTTGGATTAAAATCACAGCAGCTAAAAAGCTTCCTCTGCAGGTTCATGAGTTTGTTTATTTCTGTTGCCTTTTATCTAGTAACTGATCTATTTTCTTGCATTTTCCACAGTGTCATTGGAAGCTGAAGCTCACAGTGGGCTCAGCAATTAGTGGTAGCACAGAAATATAAGGCAAAAACAAGTATTGCTAATGAGCTGACACATTAAACAATGAGTCACACTTCCATAAGGAGCCCAAATCGAGTTATAACCCTAAATAAACAAGCTGTGAGAAACAGTTTACAAAATATGAATGTGTTACTTATTTAACTGCTGTTGAGAAGCTGTGATCTGAACCCTGAGATGTATTTAAATATCTGAAACAAATATGCAATGTGTGGTTTATCAGACCAACGCGGGGGAGGCTGGTGCAGTGGGGATGGATGGGCCCTGCTTCCATTGTGGGTACGGGTGACACGAGAGGCTTTGGGGTTGTGTCCTTCACCCTGAGTCCTTCCCCATCTGTGTGTGGACCAGGCAAGAGACCCACCTGTCCGGGAGGAGCTGGTGTTTGGCCGTTCGAAGTCTCTCCTTTCTTCCCATACACCCAACGACATTAGGGTGGCTGGAGTGTGCTGGACCCAAGCCCCGTCCAACCCCTGGGCCATCTCCAACCAGGTCGGCAGCAGGCTCTCAGAGATGCAAGAGCAGCACTGAGCCGTCCTTTCCCAGGGTGTTTTTCTGGGTTTCACCTCCCAGAGCTGCACGCCGTATTTGGGTCAGTCCAGCAGGTCCCAGGGCAGTCCTCGGCGGCCCTATCATCCAGGAATTTGTCTAACCTGCCCCTCCAGATATTTACATTTTCGATCTTCGTGACGTAGCGTGGCAATGAGTTTCACACTCTGATTATACACCACGTGAAAAAGTGTTGCCGAGGCACATGCTGGGAGGCTGGATGTGGTTTTGGTGTCTAGATTTTCAAGGGGTTGTGGAAGGTCTGCCAGCACTGCCATCTCTTAGCAGTGATGAAGAGGATGAGGATGCTAAAGAAGAAAGGAATGTTATGCTGAGAGGGGGAAAAGAGCGACCCCAGCTCATAGAGCACACCAGAGTTGCATGTCCCAGCCCCTGGGTCACAGACCACATCCCAGGGTGGTTCCAACTCTAGACCCTCCAGCTGGTGGGTATTTTATCTCCCTTCCTGAGTCTCAAACCTCCGTATTTCCAAGCTCCTTTTGCCCCTTAGGGCAGCTTTTTCCTCACAGCTTGGTGTCAGGAGGTGTGCGAGGCTGTGCCGGGCACCCCAGCCCCTCATCCCAAACCATTCTCCATCCCTGAGCACACAGCACAGAGCTCTCACGACGGGCAGCCTATCTCTGGTAATTGCTTCAGCATACACCTTGGGTCTTAAGTACATGGTTAGAAACAGATCATTGTGAGACATCTCCTTAAGTCTCATCTGGGAATCGCTGCTATCAACGAGTCCTGCTTTCCCAGTCAAAGATGATTTACTCTGATCTGCACTATTGATTTTATTGTGGGAAATGTGGTGATACCTAGAGAGAGAGAGACACAGATTTGACTTATGGGAGCATGTGGGGAAGACTCCAGTCCCCACCATAGCGCCTGCCTTTTCTGCATCTGCACCAGAATTATTTGTAGTGTTTTACGCACCCATCTGCTCCCTGCATGCTCTCTATAAATCTCGCTGGCTCTCACACACACACACATGTTTGCTTTCCATGTAGATTACTTATGATGAGAGTCTAATTAGACCCGGGGAAGCCTGCCTACAGAGCGAGCCTGGGGAGAGCTTAATTAAAGTCAATGGAGAAAATTATAGGTGAAAAAAAAAAAAAAAAATTAGGGCAACAAGGAAAAAATATCAAGAAAGAAACCAAAGGGAAAAAGATAAAAAAAGATCGAGGGAAGTAACAGCACCAGCGAGGGAATGTGTGTGGCTGCCAGGCTGCAGGGAGCAGTTGCCCCAACACCAGGATCCATAGTTCTGCAGTCGTGGGGTGTCTGTCTGTGGGGTGTCTGTGGGTCTGTCTCGCAGGGAAGGGGGCAGGTGACGAGGTGGGTGGATGCACACAGCATCCTGCATGGGAGTCAAGGCCGAGCGGAGATCCTGCCCTGCTGCAGAGAGCGGACAAGAGGGGCTGGGAGAGCTCTGGACCTCCTGTCCATGTGGACACTGAGCTGTGCTGGTCTCACCCGCACCGCGGATCCGCGAGCCGGGCACATGGGGGACGTGCGGTAGAAGCACGAGGTCGCACTCCTTACTGTGTCTGTCCCCTGGCTCAGGGTGGGAAGAGGTGACACACTCTCATTCTCACCTGAGAATTTGTTGCCCTTGGGCAAATGAGCACATGGGCTGTGAAGTGATGGAGAATCCAACCTGAGAGGGCAGCAGGGGTGTTGGGGGTCACCGCAGTGCACCCAGGGCACCCCCTGTGGCCCCCAGAGCACAGGGGACTGCTCCTCTCCCCCCGCGGTGACACTGTTGAACCCGGTGACTTTTGGCTGAGGGAGAGCGTCTCTTTTAGAAAGTCTCGATTTAAAGACCACAAATGATGGAGAATCCGCCACATCTCCTGGCAAATTGCTCCAATGGTTAATTATACTCCCTGTTTAAAAGATGCATCTTATTTCCAATTTAGGTTTTTCTAGCTTCAGCATCAGCTTCCAGCCATTGAATCTCATTACATTTTTTATCTGCTAGATTAAAAAACCTTCCATTATCAGAAATCTCCTCCCTCCGTAAGTATTTATAGACTATGATCAAGTTGCCTCTTAACCTTCCGTTGATGAACTAAATAGGCTGAGCCACTCAATCTCTCCCAGTCAGCCAGGCCTTGCACATCTCAGCTCCTTCCTACAGCTCTTCTCTGAGCCCTCCCTGGTCCTGCACCATCCCGGACCAAGGGCGGACAGATGAGGCGGTGTCCTGGGTGATGCCACATGCAGATGGAGCACTGGGATGTCTGGTTGTGCCGTTGTCCCTCTGCAAGGTCTTCGTGGAGGTGAAGACACACTCTGTGCTCCATGTGGTACAAACACGGAGATCCTCCAGCGAAATACAGAGACAGACAGACCACGATGGCTTTGGGAATGGAGTAAGGATTGATGTGACGGAGAAAGAGAAGCCAGACACAGACATGACACAGGGAGAGGAGCACCAGCTGGGCAGGTGGCCGATGCAGCAGCATTTTGGGTTGTGTGGGGTGTGAAATCGCATCGCAAACTCAGCTGTGGGTGATGCTGCTGTAACAAAAATGCTCAGCGAGGAGAGCCGGGCAAATGGGGTCTGTGCAGCCAGCAGGGAAAGAGCTCTGAACAGCCCATGGGGACAGGCCCAGGGGTCTGCCAGCTCCTGGAGATGGTCAGCTCAGGATCAAGGTCATTAATGCCCCTCCGGGAAGGTGCAACCTGAGAAAGGTGCAGACTTCACCTGGGCAAGGAGGAGAACCCCTGGGGAACCTGAGCTAGGAAAGTCATTTATGTTACAGGTCTGTGCTTCTGCCAGAGGTGTAATGAGCTCCCCAGAAATGTCCTGTCTGGGGTAGCTTGGCATGAGTGATGCAGACATCTGTCCTGCCTTCAGCCAGCTGGTTGTCCTGCAAAGTTGTACTGACAAGCACAGACCGAGCTGCCTGCTGCTTGTTGCTCCAGAGCAAGGCAGAGAGAGAGGTCCCTGGGGGATGCAGTGTGTTCCCTACATAATAACTGTTCAACCCCTGGCTGGAGCGTGATCAGAAATGACTGGTAGAGGGGCAGGGACAGCTTCTGGCATCATTACTGTGGAGCCCTAAATTGACATGTGCCCTCCACAACATCATTTTGACAGTGCTATTGCTTCTCCCACCCTGTTAGGCACCTTCTCTGTATTCCTGGGATGACTTGCTGTCAGCTTTGGCAGGAGCTGTACCCAAAATGCTGGCATCTGATTGGAACATTGCAACCTCTCCATAGCATTGGCCAACTGCAGCAAACCATCTGCCTCTCATGGCCCGGCAGCCTTCAGTGCTTCCCTTCTGGAGCCCCTGCCCCACATCTCATTACATCCCCTGTGCATTGATGTATGACAAATCCCCCATCTAAGAGATGTGGTATAGAGAAGGGAAGGGTCCTGGCAGGTCTGCTCCTTCTCCTTTTTTGTGTTACAGACTGTTTAATCTTCTCAATTTGAGCTGAAAAAGGCCTTTCCTGGAAAGCAATGATACAGATGTGCTTCATCTCACAACATCCAGCTGTGGATTCCAGTGTGTCAGCTTAACCTCATCCTCCCCGAAATTGCAGCTGGAGCATCTTGCCCAAAGCCACCTGGTCTTGCATGATGGAGACCCAGGGGCCTGATGTCTGGAGCAGTGCAGGGTCCAGCAGGCTCTGGGGAGCTGCTCCCGCAGGTCAGTGGAATTGGGACCATGGTGGGGACGCTGCCCCCGGTCCCTGGAACCCCTCCTCACAACCACAGCCACAGACCCTGGCTCCTCTTGCCTGGTGTCAGATGCAATAAGGGAGACGAGATCCCCAGCCCAGCCAGCACACACTGTGTGGTCTCCCTCCGGCTTCAGGCTCCCAGAATTTCTTCTTCTCTCTGAGCAATGTCAGGCTGAATAAAACTAAATAGATCCTGATGGAGGAAAACTGCAGTTAAGTGGGTTGGCTGACTGCATGCCTTCTTTTTATTTTTGCTTTCTGACTTGTCACAGATAGAAAACCACCAGGGAAATGTACTGGCAGACCCTTGGTCACGGTCCCTTGCTCTTTCAGCTGATGTCCCTTGAGCCTGGTTAGACCTGTCTCCCTGCCAGGACCGGAGGCCAGTCCGGTCCCGGGAGGAGGGTCGGCACCTGACAACTATGAAATGAAACTTGTGTCACCTTGTGCCTGGAAGATTAACGAAAGATCACCCATCCCTGGTGGCTCGAAGTCAGCAGGGTCCTGCCCTTGGCCATCATCCTCTGGTGCGCTCCTCCAAGGAGGAGGCACTGACCTGGTGGAGGCAGAGAACATCCCAAGGGGATGCTCTGCTGATGGGTCATAGGTTGGGGAAGACAAAGATAAACCCTTAGTCTTTGCAGAGTGGCCAGATCTCATGATCTTAATGTACATCTTGTGACGTTTGATGATATATTCACACAGCCTCTGGTCCCGGCATCATGTGAGCAAAGCGCTCTTGGCTCCCTTTCAAATGTGCAAGTTTCTAGGGCACATGATGGTGGAGACTGCTTGCAAATGGGATGGTAAAGCATCCTGAGAAGGCAGGACGCAATCCAGCAATTGTTTTCACATCTTCTGATTTTTGAGCTAGTCTTACGATTCTGGGGGGAGGCCAATTTGTGTTTTTCCTTGTTTGGAAGCTATCATCCAAATCGCTGTCCAGAGCACCTGTTAGGCAGCATGCAGCAGTCATGATATTTGAAAAATGCTGGCTTGGATGCAAAATAGTGGCTAGTGGAGAACTGCTTCAGTGCTGGCCTTTCAGAGGAGAGTGACAAAGAGGAACGGCAGACAGAGGTATTTGGGGTACGTATCTTGACAACATCCCAAAACAGAATTTGGTCATTTTTTAAAAAATGATCCCTGCAAAATGTCTCCCAAGTTCAGGAAAGATCAAGCACGAAAGATCATGCAAATGGACTAGATGAAATAAATGCAAAGTCTTTATATTTCTAAACCTCCTGGCACTGGAACTGTTAAACATCCACGGACGTGCACTATCTGTGCTGTCCCACAATGGCCAGACAAGATTATTGACAGCGAAGATAAACCCTTCCATGTGTGACCTCTGCAGCCAAAGCCGGGAACAGAGCACAGAAACACCAGGGAAGCCCACAAAGTCTCAGAGCATCTTTGATCCGAGGTTAGCACAGACCTGCTGGATTGAACAGAGAAAATTGCTTCTCGTTAAGAGGAACATGACTCAAATTCCGTGAAATGGCGGTGATTGGCAACACATCAAGTAGAAATGTAGTTCTCTCTTGGAGTTTGCTCGCCGTGCATTTCTAGAGGCGCTGAGGACAGCAGGCGAGCGTCCGTGATTTTGGAGGCCCAGCTCAATAATTCCTTCTTGGTGTATCAGCTCGAGCTCCCACCCAGATGATGCACAGTCAAGTGGGTTGGAAGAGAAATACAAACGGCAAAACCCAGTAAAACCCCAACCAACTATCAGCTGTCACCAGGGGCAGGTGCTGCCCACAAGACCCTCCTGGGGACAACTGCAGTCATATTATGGGGACAGATGATCCAGAAATTGATCATTCATGGACTTTTCTCTGAAGTCATTTTTCTAGTATATTCCAGATGCCCTGGTGCTCCTCCAAAAACAGAGGATTTCCAGACCTGGGGTTTCATCTCTCCCTTCCTTTTCTATTTTCTTGTCTTCTTTCCCTTCTTACCCCTCTTGCCTTTTCGGTGAAGATGGCAGATGCATGGCAAGAAGCAGACGCAGCCATGCCCTAAGCCTGGAACCATCTGCATCCTGCCATGGCACCACATCTGCTCACAGGAATCCAGCTGTGCCAGCTTCACCCAACCTCAGCACCCAGCCCAGGTATATTTGAAGCTTTGGCTTTTCCTGGGGCCTGGTTTTAGGTGTCCTTCTGTAACAGTGGTGTCTGTCATGGGAACAGTACCAGCAAATAAACACTGACTTCTCCCTAATCCTACCTGCATGTCAGACCAGGAGGCCAGAAATGTGTCCACAACAGGATGGCAGATAATTGTCTTCCTTTCCTTTGCCACTGGCAGACCCATAATGTGGTTTAAAAAGCTCAGTTTGGTTTCTGCTCTTACAGGGACATTAGAAAAGTTCAGGCTAGGGGCTAACTTTGTGGCTGAAATGTTTTGCATCTCCTAGGGATGAGCACTCAGTATTTCTCATGGCAGGGGGCACCTCTTTACCCACTCCCTTGTAACATGGTCCCAACGGGAGGGCTCTGCTGCTGTTGTTTGGTCATGATTTTTGCATGAGAAATGAACTGTGGCAATAAACGGGAGCACGGACGTCTCCGAGCAGCTTGAGAATCAGAGCAAGTGCTGGAAATCAAGCCCTTGGTGTGTGCAGGGCTGTGGACAGACGCCTCTCCCCGCTCCAGCCGCGGAGGCTAATCAGTGCTGATTAAATCAAAGTTAGATTTTCCTATAAAGGTTTTAAAAACCTGAATGTCAAGTTCGCCCCCCCCGCTTCCATGACTCCCGCTCTCAGACCATTAGGCTGAACTTCCACAGGCTCATGACCTTTCTAGGGCTAAGCCCATGATCCCTCCAAGCTGGTGCTTTTGGATGCCCTTCAGACATCTCCAGAGCGTTTTGTCGCTGTCACAGGGGTCTGCACGTGCCGGCCTTTGCCAGGCTCCTGGGGAAGGAGCGTGGGGCAGAGAAGCTCAGCCCCACACTGGTGCAAGGGGACGACCCCCCGCAGGTGCTGGGGCTTTGCTGGCAGACCCGCGGCTGCCAGAGCGACGTGCCGGGGCTCGTCTCTGATTTATCAGCAGGGCTGGTAGGTGTTGCATTAGGTTAAGTATTAACAGATCTCATGAGCCTCATTAGCTGTCCCCTTTTCACTCTCCAGCTGAAGAGTTACTGCTCCAAAATCTATAGCGCCTTGGCAGCTGCCTGGCTGATTCCCGGGTTAACCCTCACCGAGCTGCTCTCTCAGGCTCTCTGCACGGATCAGCGTGCACATCATGCGTGTCATGAACCGCGGGCAAAAAGCTGCTCCGCTTGCTCAGCAGTGAGGCACGAGCCTCCCAGGCCCCTCCCGCAGAGCCCACCACCCCACAGTGACGCAGATGACATCTGCAATTTGTCACCCCCCCAAGCACACACCAACAGAATCAGGAGAGCTGGACTCCACCAGGTGCAGGACAAGTCCCCTGGGTGGCCACGTCCCGTGGGACATTCAAACTGCAGACACCCTTGCCTGGTCAGACAAACCCCACAGCTGGGGCTCTCCTGTAATGGGTGCCCTGTAATGGACCACAACGAGTTGCTAGAGGTGTAGCATCTCCGCCAGGAAACTGAGGCAGCCATGGGGTTGCAGATCTCCAAAGATCTTTGCTCTGGATGCCCCTGAGCGCAGGGCCAGGAGCAAACACGGGAGAATCTGCTCTGACTGCCACATTCCCAGCCATCTTATGGGTGGATGTGTGCCCCAAGCATCCCTCAGATCTGGACTGGGGGGCGGCAGGGATGGGGAGCACAGCGCCAGGCAGTGCGCTCAGCTGCTTGGTCCCCATGCTGTGAAACATTTGGGCCTTGTCTCCTGTTGGAGAGCATCTGTCAGGAGTTGCCAGGGACAGGAGTTGGACTCGATGATCCGTGTGGGTCCCTTCCAGCTCAGGACATTCTATCATTCTGTGATTCTATGAACCCAGTGCCCACAGCCACTGGTGACACCGGAGGAGCTGCCAGGGGGTGCAGATGGGGAGGTGGCATGACCTGGCTCTCATTCTCAAGGACAGCTCTTGTTTCAACAAGCTTCGGACAGTTACCGCAGCTCCACGTAAGTTCATGCTGGAAAGCACTTCCTTCAGACCTGTTAATTGTTAAACAACACTACGCTTTAATTACAAAAGAGAGTCAGGAAGCCAAGTGCATTAGATGGAGAGACGAAGGTTAACAAGCTGGGCAAGGTCAGACAGAGATGGGCTGGAGAAAGACAATATCTTGGGTGACCTGGGTTCAGAAAACCTTCCACGGTGCAGAGGTGGCTGTAAGCATGGACACACAGGCAGTGACTGCGACGCTACTTCCCCCAGCATCTCTCTACCCTGCTGTGCGATGCTGCCGTTCCCCTTGGCCAGCACACTGCCCACCTCGTCCTGCCCTCACAGGGCTCCCTGAGGCAGGAACTGCCCCTTTTCTTGTCTTGGGAGCAGAAACCTAAGTGTTCAGAGAGGGCTGTGTCTCACCTGGGGAAAGAAAACGTGGGGTCTGATGTCTCTCAAGCTGCTTCTGTAGAGGTCCTGGTGCTTCCCAGTGGGCCTTGCTGCAGCACCCAGGACACACCATGCCAGGAAATCAGGTGCATGAAAAACTCAGCACTTGCTGTCGCTGGTGTGGAGCTTTATGTGCTTAAATACCTCTGCAGATATGGAGCTAAGTGACATCCTGAAGGTCAGCGAGGAGATCAGCATGCAAGCCAGGAGACGATCCCAGGCTGGCCACATCATTGCAATGCCAGGGGGTGTCAGCGTTTGGCCAGATGCTCTTCACCATGCCATCAATAACTTGGCAGTAAATACCAAATCTCTGCAGCTAAAATTTGTAGATGACATAAAGATTGGCAGAGTGGTGAATAATGAGGCAGTCACACGGAACTGGATCGCTTCCCTCGCTGGGCCCATTCCAACGAAATACGTTTTAATAGATGCAAAGTAGTGCACCTCGGAGCGGGGCTGTGGGCTGAGCCTGGAGCCCGGGGCCAGTCCCGGCAGCTGGGGCCGTGGGGCGGTCTGGAGGCTGCAAAGACACACGTCAGCTCCCAGGACAAGCAAGAGCAGGGTGACAACCTGGATGGAGAAGTGCTGGGACAGACGGACCCATCAAACTGAGGTACTGAGAGTCAGAATAGAGGGAGTAAGGAACCAGAAGCAATCAGACAGTGGAGGACTTCACGTGTGTGTGGACACTGTCCCAGTCTGATCTCAGGTACCAGGGGTTCGTGTTGGACAAGAGAGATCAGCCAAGGGGCACTGACTAGAAGATGGAGCCAAGTGAGAGGTCACACTTGGCCTTTGCAGCATGAGTGGAAAGCCACTTGCACACATTTCCAGAGAGGTGGCATCTCTGTGAGTCTTTAGGCACCTTGAGGAAGGACCTGTGGGCTGGACTGGTTCCGAATGGCCAGTCAGGGGTGCAATGGGGTCCTGATCTAAGCGTCTCACCTCCCTCAGACTGAGTCCAACAGCCTGTCTGGCACCCCGACCCTTCCTCCCGTGGCCTCCCCAGGTTCTCCAGAGCGGGTCAGCCCCTCCAGGGAAGGTGAATCCCCGTGGGTGGACCAGGAGGTCCTCCCCAGCCAAAAGCAGGATGCTGCTGGCAGCCGGCTGGGAAATCACTCATCTGGGAAAGAGCCTTTTGGTTTGAAATATCTCCCAGGCATTGACTAAGACTCTTTAAGTAATCCTGTCAAGTATCGGCATTAACATTTGGCAAGAGAAGGGGAGGGTATTAGCAGGGTTGGCTGGTGGCCGTGTCCCATGCCCATGGGGTGGCACAGCCAACCTCCGCTTGTCCCCCTGCCAGACAGAGCCCCTGTTCCTGGGATCTGCTCCTCCCTTGGAGCTCCCTCCTTCTTGCAGGCCGTGCCAGCAGGATTTTGCAGACACAAGGTTGTTAGACCCATCCGTGCTGGATGATGGAGGCAGCACCCAGCTCTCTGCATGGGTGCACCGGGTGCACTTGCATGTGTGTGGCCACAGGATGAGTCACGTTGATGGGAACACACGTGGAAACTGGGTTACCTAGACCCACTACCCTGAATCCCAAATCCCGCTCCCATCCTACACCGTAGGGAGGAACGACCCTTCTCTAGACTACATGGAGCCCCTAATGCTCGTCCCTTTGTTGAGGTCAGCAGTTAGAGCACTAATGCAGAGGGGTTAAACAACCAACCCAAGGTCCCGGAGGATGCCGAGGTCAGGCCCATGAGTGGGATGTCAAGGGTCCCAGCTTCAAACCCCCATGCTCAACCCCTCTGTTCACACTGTCCCCAGCCTCCCTGATGCCTCTCACCCACCATCCCAGGGCCAGCACCATGGGTTTGTTTGGCACCACTATGTGCATGCGTGCAAACAGCCAAGGAAATGTGGGGTTGCTTCTGGAGGAGAAACCCCAGGCTGTGCCCCCAGACCAAGGTACTGGTCCCAGTGCCAGGGAATCCCTCCTTGGGTCCAGCAGACCTTCCTCCCCATCACCAGATCCCCACTGCTCCCAACCAGCTCTTTTCCCGGAGTGCACTGGTTTGTGTTTCCCGACAGCAACAGAAATCTCCAAGAACTTTAGTTACAGAATCATAGAATCACAGAACGGTCAGGGTTGGAGGGACCTTCAAAGCTCATCTAGACCAATCTGAAATCCTGGGCATGCTGGATATCAAACAGTGATTTGGGGCGAGATCCTCTGATTTGAGGGAGGAGGGAACAACAAGAAAAGCAAAGGAGGCAGAGCTCCAAGGGTCTGCTGCTCTGCATTAGATGCGACGGGGCAGCAGACGCTTAGGTCCTGTGCAGATGCCACTCGTGCTGTCCCCACTCCAGGTGACGGAAGCCATCCCTGCCTCCTGGAGAAAGCCCAGCAGGCTCTTGGAGCAATCGCTGCTTCACTGCTTGGCTCTGGACCTGCTGGACCTGGCTGCAAGGTCAAGGTGAGCCCAGAGCCCCTGTGTGGCCAACGCCAAGGGACCAGAGCCCTCCTGCCCCCCTGCAGCGCCTGCGACTGCAGGGGAAACCATTGGAGCATCACCGGCAGGGATTTACATCCCTCTGAAAATAATTACGGGAAGAAAAAGTGTCGGTATTAATAGGAGCCTCCATTTAAAGATTAACCACAACAAATGTGTTGCATGCAGGAAGTTTATTTAACAATGCTCCCATTGTACACCCCGAGCGCGTGTTTGTCTTCATTAGTGCAGTAATTCATTATATGGCCTCTCTAACATTCAAATCAGAAGGAAGAATATTAAAAAAGTAATTATACTTTTCAAAGTAAGGCTTTATGGGTAAATTGTATGCAAATCGCTGTCTAAATCAGGGCGGCATATCTTAAGCAGATCTAAAAGTTGCAAAGGCTTCCACCGCATCATTGATATGTAATCAACATAGATGTATGATTCTGCTCCTTACTTAGGCAAATTTGAATGGCAATACTCAAGTAGGTAATTGGTATTTATCACAATGGCTGATGTGGAGAAGCTATAATCTTGTTACGGGTGGGACCGGCCTGTCATAAATCAAGCTGCTTGGAGGTTACTGCAAGACTCTGTCACATTTTGGTTTCCAGATGCTTTTAATCACCTTTTTTAACCTTCACCTCATTTGTAATATGGGCAAATAACCTTCAGGTCTTTGAAGGCCTCTTCTGCAGGTGTCTGTGTGTTCAGGGAAATAGCTGAGTGCCCTCGCACCATTTGTCCACCCGGTGATGACAGCTCCTTTTCTCTAATCAAGGTAGTTTAATGAGATTTTTTTTTTTTTTCTAAAATAGTGCTGGAAATAAAACATGAAATTGATCATTTATGTGCACCAGGGAAATCATGTCATTTGGAAAATAATTTAACAGGATTGGATGGTTCAGATTTACTGCCCAAACTGCAATCACCAGCTCCGGGGAACAGGGAGGGGAGAGCAGGGGGCACCCCAGCGGGTGCTGTGGAAGCGTGGGAGGGCGAAGGGCACCGACCACACATCCCTGGGGGACACACGTCCCCCCCACCTCGGTGTCCCTTACAAACCCTGTCCCGGAGAGCCGTGGGGTCTGGTTGAGGGTGGGCTGGGATACGCAGGACTACGCATCCCCCTTTCCCCAAATTCATCCCCCCAGACCCCCCACTGTCTGTGCAGCCCACTGTGTCCCCACTGTCACACACCACTGGGGACAGTGGGGTCCCACAGCCCCTCTGGGGTGTCAGGGCTTCCCAAACACGCAGCAGAGTCTTGGGCTGACAGATTGGGGCACCCCCAAACACCCCCTCACCGCGGCCCCGCACAGAGGGGATTCACACGCTAAGGAGATTATTGCGAGTTATTCTGAGGGTCACGGGGATCAGCTGCTGGGACAACACAGGACTGGTCGTGCTGTTGAGGCACCACCAGACCTGGGCATCCCGGGGTGTCCCTCGCCCACAGGAGACACCAGCATCTCCACCTTCTGCCAGGGAGCAGCTTCAGCGCACCCAGCCCCGGCACCGAGGGTGTGCATGAATCCGTCAGCTCCGAGCACCCTTTCCCAGACGATCTCTGCTCTTTTTATAAATTCAGGTGGGTTTTCCACTTCCCTTTGGGACACAGAAACTGTTACCTCAGAAGGCTGTGACTGGTGGTGCTGGTGGGATGAGGAGAGCTGCATCTTCCAGGCAAAAATGTGCCGTAAGCATCCGTAACCAGCCCAGCCGACCCCACCTGAGCTCCCAACGCCCTTGCACCAAACCAGGAGAAGCGACTGCAGACCCGGGAACATGCAAGGAGGCTGGTGGGGAATCACAACAGAGAAAAAAACAGTTCAGAACGTCCAAAAGGACTTGAAGAGGATTCACAGCTGAAAACAGGGGTGAAATGATTTCTGCCGGTTATTAATACCGTGCTATTTGTTCCATGTTATTAGCAAGTGATAATGTGCCATGCAGAGGTGAAAAGCAGACACAGAAAAGCATGGTGGAAATTCATCTTCTCCAGCTCAAGGCAATTGTGGAGCTGAAGCGGGGCACCACAGAGCACCACAAACAACAAGAGATCCAAACATTTTAAGCACTGAAGAAATGAACATTTTTTTCCTCCCCTTTCTTTTTTTGGAAGGGGGGAGAGAGGTTACATTTTTCTGTGTCAGAAATATGCCGTGACACGAGAGAATCCATCAAATGACACTGCGTGTCAGGTCGTGTCACAACATCATTAAAACATGATATCTTGTTGATGAGGCTCTTGCCATCAATTCAGAGGGTGACTGATTCGATCTGCGAAAGAGTGGAAGTTTCTCTGCCCTGTTTGCAAGACAGCTGGCAGATCTGCGAGAGGAAGCATTATTTCATATTCTATTTAGGACATAAAGCCTTAATCCCATTAGAAGATTCATAGCATAGCCAGCCTTAGATAGAGAGATACTTCCATAGCTGAATGGATTTCTCCTCCGACACCTGCACCACATGCTACATGAAGCCATTTGGAGAAAAAACAAGGCTACTGTCTTCCCAGCTCCTCTCCGAGAGCTTATCTCTCCCTCTAATACAGTTTAGTGCCAGGTTTTATAGACTGCTCATGCTGTCGGGAATGTTTGCTGGTATTCTGTTAACTTGATGCTTGGCTGTTCCAACACTATTCATTTAAGGCAAGCATCTGGCATGTAGCAACAAGATGGCTGATAGAATAAAATTAGACAAGTTTATATGATTAACCATAGCTAGGAGCCAGCATCAGTCTCGGTTTATAAAAGGTTGTAACGTATCCTGTGGGTTATTTATTGGATAAAGCTGCGTTCACGGGCTGGAGCACCCAGGGAAATGCACCTTTGGGTGCTGCTGTCAAGCGGTCCCGAGGGATTCTGGAAGCCCCCAGGCCAGGCCTTGGAGGGGGGAAACATCACGGTGCTTCAGGTGCTGGCACAGGATGGCTCTGTGCAACCCCCTGCCTGAACCAGCATGGGGAACGCGAACCTGGCCACCAAAATTGGGACATACGTCAGGTCAGGATACTCCACCTTGTCCCCTTCACACCTCGGTGCCAGGACTAACCCAAGCCACCTGTGCACCCTGCCAGCGGGGGCTCCTGCCGGAGAGGCCGAGGTTCCCCCCATTTTGTTCAGACCGGAGGATAAACCTGCTGGCAGCAGGGGACGTGCCCTGCCCTGAGTGTTTTGCTGGGGGGGGTCGATGTGACCAGCACCTGCCAGTCAATCCCCCCAGGTTTCGGGGAACAGCCCCGAGGGTGTGGGGTCCTTGCTCTCTGCAGGCTCGAGGTGTCTGTAACGCAGGCACAGGGCAGGGAAAATGTATTTCCAAAATATTAGAAATTAAGAAAGGAGGAAAATGCGCACTCTCGGCTGAACCATTCAGTTCTGCCAATGTCTGTCTGTTTAATTTTGCTTTCGTGCCATTGCATTTCTTACCGCTGTTCCACAAAATTTGAAACAAAAAGTCATCCTGAGCTGAGGAAAGAAGTGCTTGTGCTGTCGTTAAATTATAATTCCAATTGATTCCTTTCTTGTGAAAAGTTTTAGTTTTGAGGCAGAGTCATTTGATGGAGAAAAAAAGAAGATGGAAAAATCCCACTGGCTGGTCTCAGCTCTGAGGGTCTCCTGGTCCTGTCTCGGTATCGTGCCCGTCAGGAGATCCAGCCGTCAACCACTGTGCAATAGGGCGATGATTGATAACTGTGTAATGACACTGACCCAGAAAACCACACCCGTAATCTTCCCCTGATGACGACTGCCTGCATAAGTCGCATCAGAGTGGTTAAATGCCTCATCAGTCTTTAAAGTCATTAATTGACCCAGCTAAGATGAAATGGTGCTCCTGAGGGTGCTGGGAGGTCTCTGCCGGAGCAGAGCGTGGTTGTGACTCTGGTCCACACTGCGGTCACCTGCGTGTCCTGCGGGCCCTGCCGGGGTCTCCATCCGCAGGTGACAGTTCCACAACGTCCCGTTTCCCATCTCCATCGCAGTCCTGTCCCCTTCCCCACCTCCCCACGATACCCTGGGTTCCTGGGCGCAGGAACCTTTCCCTGGTGGCACCCGGCCCGTCTCTGATGGGTGACCCGTCCCACGGCCTGAGGGTCAGAGGCTGGGAACTAGGAAACAAGGGTTTTCCAGATGAGACCAAACAGTGGCAAGAATTTTTAAATAAACGCTGAGAGCAGCTCTTTTCTCATTTATTACAAATGAACTAACTGTGTGCTGAAATCTGTGCTCGGGTCGGTCTGTCTGTCTGCCTCTCTGTCTCCCATAGCCCTCCAACTAGGTTATCTATTTACCTATCTATTTACATGTATTTCTTTTCCCAGTGAATTATGTCAGGGAGGCAGTAAAGTGTTATGTATTTGCAAGCCCCATAATCTTTAAAAGCACAGTGATGCATGCTCCAGATGAGAAAAGAGCCTCCATCCAGTATGTTAATAGATAGCATTAGGGCAATAATGAAAAGCACTTGAGACAAGTAAGCCCCTATCAAAAGCTGAGTAATAGAGATGCACAGAATGAATCACAATGCACCTCCTCTGCAAAAGATATTAAGACGTCTGCTTTAGTGCAGGCTCTATTCACTCCAACAGCTGCTTCATTTCTCTGATTAAAATGGGAGTGGGGATAGCTTTTCCAGCCATTTCCCCTTTTATCCAGTACCTTACACACACGCACAGACTCGCGCCCGCCGCGTGCACACAGCAGAGCCAGCACCGACACAGACCGGACACGCACAGGACACCCGCTCACCGCACGCAAGGACACGAGCTACGTAGGCATATTCTTACACACAAGCGCGCACTGACACAGACATATGGGAACTACAGTTTCTCATATATATGCAGCTCCCAGACACAAACGGGCACCTTCAGACTCTGCCGTACGTGGTACACCCCCCCACAAACAGCCCCTCGATGCACGTTGCACACTGTGAGCGCAGGGTGGTGCACACACGGCCCTGCTCACCCAGCCCTCTGCCTCTCCCATCCCCACCGTGGGTCCTGCACGTTATTAACTACAGCAAACCCCTGGCTTAGACCCTGGGCAAGGCTGTAGCAAGAGCAGGAGATTGAGATGAATAGCAAGAATATGCAGTCTGATAGTAGCTAACAGTCATAAACAGCTGGGATATTGTGCCTGTGATCAGCTTAGGCTCATTTCTGTTTACCAAAGACACACATGAGGGTAAATCGTTCCACCCTGTCCACTGCGGGCTTCTTACACCTTCCCCATCGGCACGGGGAAAGGGTTGGTGTTGCAAGAGCTTGGTCCATCCCAATAATTCCCCATCCCTCGCGTTGTGCCGTGCACAGGGATGCGCTGCTGGCCTGAGCTCTGCTGGCCCAGCCCTCCCCCTTGCTCAGGGATATTTCTTCCTCAGGACTTGGAAGCACCAGCCAGGAAGAGCAGATGGACAGCGATGGTGACCAAAGTGCCCCTGGCTGCAGCGGGGAAAAGTCTTGGGGAGGCACAAGCCCCCTGGCAAAGGCAAGAGGGGCTTGTGGGTGACAGAAACGGTGAGAGCAGAGCTGTGTTGGGATCCTGCACCCATCATTTCTCCTGCTGCCCCCACCTCATCCCAGGCTGCTGCTGCTGGGCCTCTTCAAGACTTGTGCAACAAGCAGGAGAGAGGAAGCAACCGAGAAGAGCCGCCCTGGTGACGAGCCCCAGAGGAATGCCATAACCAGGTGAGAAATAAGAGCGACACAACCAGTGCATCAGGCGCAGAGCAAGCGAGAGCCGGGTGAGTCACGCGGCGCTGGCATCGCCTCTGAGCCGAGACAGGGCAGGAGTCCTGCGATGGGGACAAGCACGGCCAGCCCGGGCTCTGGTGGCACTGCCACATCTCCACACCAGCTCCTCCTGCCCGCTCCGTGCTTGTTCGTGCCGGAGGGGGAGGCAGGCGGCCCAGCGCCTGGTCACCGCTGGCAAACAGCCCGTGCAGGCAGCGTGGGACGCCCTGCCCCGGGAGCAGAGCTGCTGCAGCGTGGGGCTACAAAGGGCTGGGGCTGAGCCCTCTGTGGGGCACCGCTGGGGCAGGACAGCTGGGTTCTCCTCCTTGCTCTGCTAGGGGGGTTTCAGGTGGTATGCAAAAGGATTTTCCCCATTTGACCGCTTTTGCAGTTCCCAGGACGAGTGGTTGCTGTGTGGCTGCACAAAGCACATGAAGACCCTCCCTGGGGAGTCACCTGGGCAGGGCCGTGGTGAGTACACGTCCTGCGTGAAACAGAGTCCCTCAGATCTTGTGCATCACTATCACTGATGGCTACAGAGCAACATCTTGGAGACATCCCTAGGGCCCGAGGCTCAGCTCTGGAGGAAGATGCTCCAGGACTGGTTTCCCTGTTGACCTCAGCTTGGGAGTGTGAAGTCCCCCGCAGTGCTGAGCAGCAGGGCTGGCAGGGCCTCTGCAGTCCCCCGGCAGCCCAGTGTCTGCTGGCTGGTCCGCGAGTATCTCAGCATCAGCCACGACCAAGGCGGGCACAAGGCAGGTAAATTCTGGGGACATGGGCAGAGATCTGGCAGGTCATCAGAGAGCAGAGAGCTAGAGAGCAAAACACGAGCAAAGCGTTTGACGGCCTGTTCCAAACCGGGTGAGGGGCATCAAACCGCCCCGCGTTCGCATTTCTGATGCGTGCGCTACCAGCAACAAGCGCTCAGGCTGCCGAGCCCTTTGGCCATCTCAGGACCCGCCACCCGTCACAGAGCCCTGGGCACGCAGGGGAGGAGGCTGCCGCCTCCACCGGCACCGCCGAGCCTGCTGCCAGATGCCCAGGAAAAGGCAGCGAGGCCTCAGCGGGAGCTTCAGCACCGCGTCTGCTGCTGACTGCCAGAATTAACATCACTGACAAAAGGCATGATCCTGAAATTGCACCACCAAACAGATGGATTGCTGGAGTATGGGAGGCCTCGTAATGGAAAAGATGAGTAATTCAAGGAGAGAGCCTAGTGCCAGCTATCCAAGTGCTTGGCTGCTGTAGCAGCCTGGGAACCTGGAGTTCTGCCTGTCGCGGGGCTGAATTCCTCCAGCTCTCCAGCAGAACCTGCTGGGACGCTGCAAGCAGGGCCCCGCGAGCGATGCTGGCCCTGCTGAGGATGCAGCAGATACCGCACGGAGCGTGGTGCTGTGCCCGGACCCCCTGCCCCGTGCCGCAGGGACCGTCCCCAGCAGCAGCTGTGCACAGCGGCAGGCAGCTGCCTGCGCCCTGCCTGCATCCTGCCTGTGCCCTGCCTGCATCCTGCCTGCGCCCTGCCTGCACCCTGCCTGCGCTGGCCCTGGGAGGGCTGTCACGCTGACGTGTGCTCCGCGGAGCAGTGACCGCGTACTTGGAGCCTGCGATCTCTCCATAACCCCTGCCATTTCCCTCTGCAGAACGCCAGGAATATGCAGAATATCCCGCTGGCATTTGTCCAGCAGAGGAAAGGGAGGGTGATAGGAGCGGCTTTGTGTCGTTCCACTTTAAACATCCCAACGAGACGCCTCCCAAAAACAACCCCCAGCCACCAGCTGGCTCTTGGAGCACCCAGTTCCGAGCAATATCCTCGCACTGAGACCTGTGGGAGCTGGCTCAGTCCTGTGCTGTGGAGTGATTCACCAGAGGATCAGAGAAAGTGTGACTTTCTTCACAGCGAGAGGGATGGAGACAGGGGCAGGCACAGCACTCGTGCCGGGGTGAGGGTCCATGGCCTGCACAGGGAGCACAGGATCTGCCAGTACAGCCCCCCCAATTCTACAGACATAGCAGAGAAACCCTAAATCTCTGCTAAAACAAGCAGGACTCCACCCCCTGCCTCCGCCACAGCTCACCCTGGCTTGTCATTAGACCTGAGATAATGTATTTTTTTTTTCTTTTTTAAGCCCAAGCGCACTGAAATAACGCATTTTTCCAGCTCTATGACTGTTGCTGCATGAATGTGACACAGCATGTTTATACCGGACACCTGAAACTAATGTGTAAAAATAAGTTTGCTGGGTTTTCAGCAGCACATTCTCACTGTGCACGTTGCCCAGCCCTGGAGGTCCCTGGGATCAGCATCTCCTCCCGTCTGGCTGAATGTTGTGTCTCCTGGGGTTGTCAGGACGACTCTGCACGCCCTGAGGCCGAAGTCGCTGGGCTGGGAGCGACTCTGCAGCCCATGCCCTGCACAGCCCTCCCTGCAAGTCCCATCTGACACGCTGGCGGAGAGTTCAGATGGTTCAATATTCAGGCTTGGCTGCTCCATCCTTTTAAAGTTCCTGGAAAAAAAAAAAAAAAAAGGCAAGAAAACGAGGGAGACATAAATCAGTCACTAGCGTAAGGCCCCTTATCTCAGAACAGCGCCTTGCAGTCCATAATGGCTCGTACATCCACGGACCATCCATCACGCCGCGGGGATGGCTGCAGGTCCGTGTGCTTTGCTGCCTGCACCCCGCTGCGCTCTGCTGTGCTCGCCCCAGGGGGCCGCGGGTGCTCTTGGCTTCTGTCTCAGGGTGCAGGGCCCCCATGCTCCTTCCTCCTCAGCAGGCGCTGAGCTGCTGATCGAGAGGCAAAATCGTGTCGTGGGACAGCAGAAAGCGGCGTGGGGAGAGGAGCCGAGTGTGGCCACGTGTGGGCTGGGCGGTGGGAGAGCACCCTGGGGCTGGGGGGGCAGGAAAGGACCCGGGGGCAGCACTCCTGGCACCCCAAGGTGTCACTGCCCCTCTGCCCGCAGACGGGGAGGGGACAGGGACCAAAGCTGCTCTCCCACCCACCTCCACAATGGAAAGGTAAGAGCGTGTGTACCAGAGAGCAAAAACGAGACCTGTATGTTTAAACTGGCAAGTTCTGTGTTGTCATCGAGCTGTAAAATGATACCCTAACAGATGAGGACAGGAACTTCTTGGAAGGCTCGAGCACAGACAGCAGGAGTGGGGGAATAGCATTTTGCTTTATTTCTTTACATGCAATCCAAGGTTTTATTTTTTTTTCTCGCAGTGTTATGTTTTTCTATCCAAAAATGGTGATGAGACTGCCAGCTCTCAGGGGTAGGAACTGCCGCTCAGTTCGAGGGCTTGTGCAGTGCCTGACACAACAGGGTCCGAGCCTCTAGCTGGGATGCAGTTAAATGCACAAATAATAAACACTGGGCTTGAGGGATAATGAAAAAGCAAAACAGCAATGGAAGCATTGAGAATACGTGTATCGGCATGCGTACGGGCATTATCAAAGAGCTTGCATCCAAAATGAACACCGAACACCAGCTATTTCCAGCTGACAAGGTGCATGGCGATGCAGAAGACGTTACAGCCATGCAGATGATCCTGAGCAGCAGGCTTTTTTTGTGCTGCATGGTAGGAGAACACGTGCTTAAACTAGCAGCCAGCTCCTGTTTATCACTAGAATATAGTATTACCTATTTCAGTGGGTGGATAATTTTAGGTGAATGAGAAAACGCTGCTTTCCTTTGGGTTCATGCCATGTGCCGGTTGAGATTGTGCTCGCCACAGTAACTTCTATCAGGTGCTGCGTGGTAGGAAGACAGCCGCTTCACTTGGCGAGTTCTCCCCCGTTTATTTATCACTCAGGGGTGGAACCTTATTTGGCTGGATATGGATCTCGTGCGAGGTTACGATGCAGGAGGGGGATGTGTATGGCGCAAAGCAAATGTCGACTTTCTTTCCTGCGATGCTGTGACTGTCAGGAGACGGAGTGCCTGGAGTGATGAGACGCTTGTGAGCTACTGCTGTTATTAAGTGTGTTCTTTTTTAGCTTAAATTAGGGGAAAATCCTTAACAAAATCCTTAACAAAACCAGAAAGGTTTATTCTCCAGTCCTTCTGTGAGATGCCAGCCAGCATCTGAGCTGCGTTTCAGCTCTCGATTTATCTTGGGGCATCACAAACATCTGAACAACAAGGGTATCCCCAGAGGGGTATCAAAGATAGATGGACTTGGGCTCTGGGGGCTGACCCAACGCGGTCCCTGCCCACCTCACGGACTTGTCCCCAAGCCCTGGCCCCACCAGATGAGCATGGACACGTTGGTCTCACTGGCTGCCCCAGAGCTCACAGTTGGTGTCTTAGAAGAGTCCTGTGCTCCAGGACCAGCCTAAGGCCGTGGGAAGCAACCCTGAACTCCCAGCCTGCCGGTCTCTCCACAAAACCACGCGTTGGTCCGGTCAAGGCGCCTTCCAGGTTCCTGGGGCCGTTGATGCAGAACCATTTGCACTGTTCAGAAGCGTGGTGGGAACGAGAGGATGGGGCCATCAACTCTCCATCCTACTTTCACCCTTACTTCATAGCTCATCAGGGCAGCACCGAGGGGCTGAGATAGATGGGGTATTAGAAGCAGGGATGCGAGGCAGTGAGACCCCAGCTCTGAGCTGTGGTCTGGGTGCTTAAAACCCCTGACCCAGCTGGGCTGGGAGCCAGGGCACCGCGTGCTGCCCGGGGCAGACCGGGGTCAGCGGAGGACACGCTCGCCAGTGCCCTGCTCCGGCACTCACAGACCAGCAGTCGCCTTCAGATACTGATGCGGAGTTTCAAATCCCAGCATTTGCAAAGCCTCCGGGCAACTTAAAAGGCACAATTAAAAATGTGTCATTGAGAGCGGCAGCACGCCGCGAACAAACTGCAGGGCAGGGCCACAAAAACCCGGTTCCAGCATCCCCGCTGCCTGGGGCGCTGCGTCAACCGCCGAGCGCACGTGGGGGCCGTGGTGGTGGCCGGGGGTCCCCCCATGGGTGGGAGTGCACGTGTGTGTGCGAGTGGACGTGCGTGGGGGCCTGTGCCTCGGCACACGTGCGCGTGTGAGCCGGCGTGGCCCCTCTGCCGTGCCAAGGTGAGGGACTTCTGAGGATATCGCTGCACTTCAGCACAGAGCTCTGTGGGCTAACCGAAAACAGATGTATAAAAATAAACAGAAATACTAGAGATGTGATTACCAAGGAAACGCATTTACATAGAGGAAAACGTCCAAAATGACTGTCATTTACTTCCTTTATTTATGCGCATTTATGGAAATGCTCCCACCCAGGGATCTGGGCTCGGTCGTGCTCAAATCACATGAAGCGGAGCCCACTGGACCACATCACCCGCCACCCACCACCCTTACCTTGCTCCACCCCTCTCTGATGGGGTTCAGTGTATGCAACGCTGTAATAGAAACCACCTTCCTTCTTTCCCCATGGCTGGGTACAGAGATTCCCCATCAGATCTCCTGGGGCCCCCCCAAGAGGGATTTTCTGGGCTCGCAGTGGGGCAGCCCCACCAGCCCCTGGCTCCAGCTGGGGAATCAGACACCGAGAGCTGTTGGGGTGAAGCAACGGGGATGTTTTTGGGGCAGGGACATGGGGGGATTTCTCAGCCCAGTTGCCAACAGCGAACCTGAAGGGGGGAGATAGAGGCTGAGGCAAATCGAAAGAGAAGCATTTTAACTTGCAAGAAATGGAAATCAGAAGAGTGAATTTGGGTCATGCCAAAGCATTCGTTCTACAGGAAATGAAATGTTTTACAAGCTTTTCCTTTTCTCCCTTCTTTTTTTTCCCCCTTTTATTCCTTCTTTTGGGAGGCTTTTACAATAAAAAAAAGTTTCATTTATAAAACACAGAAAGAAAATGTTTTAGCTGTCCTTTTTTTCCTGCAGTTCTGCACTGAACGCAGCCCTCACACTCAGCTTCAGGCTGACCAAAATGGCATTTGGGGCTCATTTACCAGCCATCAGCAACAAAAAAACTGCACTATTTTGGCTGGGATTCTCTCAGGCTATAATCTCCACTCCAATCCTTTCCCAATATCCACGAGAGCCCAGGCACTGAACAGCAACATGAGGGTCTGGCATGAAGACAAGACCCGCTCGGTGGGTGAGCCAGCTCCATCCTGGCCCCCCAAAAGCCCGTGGAGATGCTGGGGTGCAACGAGCTGAGCAAACCTCGCGGTTTGTGATGTTCTGGGAATGACTGCAGAGAAGATTGGTTTGAAGAGAAGGTTTGTGCTGGTTTTGGGGGGTATGTGTGTGTTTGTGGTGCAGCTTTGCCTCGTGCAGGGACGTGCAGGGACACGCAGGGATCCGTCAGCTGCTGGCCTCAACTCTGGGGATGCTCCGGGTAAGCAGGGAGAGGTGCAGCTCCGGCAGGACTGGCCCAGCTCTGGGCAGGGAGCCGGTGACCTGCAGAGCATCCGCGTTTACCATGCGCAGTAAAAGACACGGAGGTCCCGGAGCTGCTCCACTATTGCTAAAGGGAACATTTGGCGCCATGGACCTTTTGTTGCTGATGAACTGGTCCACGTTGGGTCCGTCAAACCTGCCGCTGGTGGTGTGGTGATCCCGCAGGACTGAGGGATGGTGCTGCGGTCCCCAGCCAGCAGATGAAGCCAGGTGAGGGGTGCTGAGTCAGCAATGCCCGCTGCGTCACCCACGCAAAGGGCAGCTGCAAGGTGACACACTTCGCTGCTCTGTTCTTGCGCTGCCTCTGTCGGGTAATTAGAGCTGACAGGGCGTGTGCAGAGTTACTGGGTTAATTGCCCACGCACCTAAGGTGTGGTGGAAGTCGGGAGGTGAAGCAAAATCTTCCGCCTGACCTAGATGCAGAGGTGCTGCCCAGCTGCAGCGGGATGAGGAGGTGAAGGGGAGGAAGCGAATGATGGAAAGCTTCAGTGGGCGCAGCACGAGCTCAGCCTTCCCCAGCTGCTCTGAGAAGGGACTGAAGCAACCCCAAATGTGCTGGAAGGGGAAAGCAGAGCGGTTCCCAGAGCAAGGCATGGAGCCGGGCACGAGCACCTCCGCGCACACGGGGACCGGGGGCTGGCGCGGTGACACACTCCATCTGAGTCAGCCCTGCGATGCTGTCACACGAGGGCTGTGTTAGCAGGAGCCTCACGTGTCGGACAAGGAGGGGAAATGCTCCGCTGGCTGCCCGTGGTTGTGCCCACATGTTCAGTCGATCAGGTTAACCGGCTCGTTTGCCCAGAGGTAGGGTGCCAAACGCTAATGGCATTGGACAAGCAGCCTGTGCGATGCTTTGCTCCCCAGCCCTTCCGGGGCTGCCGCAGGTGCTGCTGAGCTGGCCCGGCTCCGGGCAGAGGGGCTGCGGCGCTGCTGCCAGGAAACGTGCCAGGAAACACGCCAGGAAATGTGCCAGCAGACGTGCCAGCAAGCCAGGGCTTCTGCAGCCATTGACTCGAGAGAGCGGCGCAGTCCCCGTGGTGCAGGGGCACTGGCCTTGTTACAGTGCCCAAAGGAGCTGGGGTGGGCCACTGAGTCCAGTTCACAGCCTTGAGAATAGGTGTTAGGGCCAGGATACTCCTTTCCTCCCTTCCAACATCTTCTCGAGCTCACCTCCGATACCTACAGAAAGTCTGGTGGCTGCAGCACCCCCCAGAGCAGAGATGTCGCAGCATCAGCAAGGGCGAAACTCTCACGGCCAAGAGGAAAGGGAAGCCCAGGGACTGTCCCATCTCAACCTTGAACCTGCAAGTTACTGTCACCAGGCAAGTGCCACCAGTGCACCAGCAGCAAGCAGCACAGTTCTCGCTTCCAGCCTTGGTGACCTCATTACGCAGCAGAAGCAAACATCCCTGGATCCACACGGGCAGCCCCCCGCCCTCTCTTGCCTACAGAAACCACAGGTCTCTTGCCTCCAGGTTTTCCTCACATCGACCCTTCCCACTTGTGTCCCACCCTGCCCGGCCTCAGTTTCCCTCCAGTCCCAGCCTTGCAGTTTTCTGCCCGCTCTCTGGCTGTGCCGGGCTCAGGGCACATCCATGGGGGACCTGGAGCCGTCCCCTCCAGCCCCGTCCCCTCGCGGGGACGCGGGCTCCAGGCAGAACTGGCCATCTGTCTGTGCTCCCCCTCGGAGCTCCCCTGGCCAGGCAGCCTTGTTGTCTCATTTGCTCCATTTCTCAGTATCTGCACGCCAACATCCAGACCTCGGGTAACAACCAATTCATGTCATGTCCACCCCAGCTCGTTTAAGAGGCACCAAACCAAGTCAGGGCAGGTCAACCCGAGGATATTGTCAGGACAAAATTCTCTTTTTTCACTTGTTAGCAAAACAAACTCTAGACTCGCCTCTCCTGTTTCTGACCGGTAGACCAATCTGACTGGGATCAAGGATATCTGAGGCACTTGTTCTCCTCTCTGTGCCCTGGAAGATAAGTCCCACAGTTCCCAGGATTACTCATTCCTCCTGGATGAGGCCTCCTAATTCTTCCATTTTATTGCTTGTGTTCCTGGCATCGGGACAGAAATACTTGAACTGCTTCTGCCTGGCCTTATCTGAGCTCTCAACCGAGGAGGTGCCGTCCGTTTGCTGGCTGGAGGGCCTGCCTGACGTCAGCTGTTGGCAAGGGAGATGTTCCCCTGCTCCTTGCTGCTCTCTGCTCTTCCTTTCTTGGTTGCCCAGCTCCCAGTGACAGGGTCACCCTCCTGCTCCATGTGTATTGATGCAACCAAGGCCAAGAAAGGAAACACTCACTGAGACAGTCCCATCCGCAGGGAGCATCGCTACTTATCTTCCTTCCTCCTGATAACCTGCTTTTAATATTATCCACTGCAGACTCATCCTTTGCAAGTTCTTTATCCACTTTCATTCTGTGATCCCATCTTCTCTAGGTTAGCTAATAATTTCCCATGGGCGCTTTATCCGATAGTGGTTTAAATCGAGGCAGACGCAACGCAACACGCTGCCTTTGTGCAGAAGAGCCCCGGCCTGCTTAGTCGCTGACAAACTACCTTCAGAGAACCCATGTCGCATTTTATTTCATCTTCCCCACCTCGGCCTAGACACGTGAAAGCAGGAACCCGTCCACCGCTCGTCCCTGCCGGAGAGTCCCCACCTCTTCATCTGCTCTGTCTTTTCTGCATGTCCCCTGTCATTTCAACCTCTGTTTCTTGGTTGACACTATTATCTCTTTTCTGTCTTCTTTTGAGACTAGATGCTGTTTTCTCTTCCGTGGCCAACCTTCTGTTTCTCCTCCCTGAGCTCTGCTGCACCAAACTGGGGTCTCCACTTCATTTTCTGCTCTACCTGCCTCCTCCTTCTGCCTTGGGTTTCTAACCCTGGTTCTAAGGATGTGGATCCCTGTTCCAACTTCTCTTCAGATCTTTTCACACAGCAGGTATCTGCACTTCTTCAGTTTTCTTATGGTTCCTCCTTCCTTTGTTTTAAATTGCCCATTTCACTCCACCGCAGTATCCAGCTGTTTCAGTACATTTGGGTCTCTTTTCCATGATGCTCTATGGACACAGCCCCGCTTCGCTTGCAAGCACTGGGAAGACGAGGTGCTGGGCAGCTCTGGGATCAGAATAAGGATATTGTTTTCTAGCTTAAATCAGCCATATACATCCCATATACATCACCTTTGTTCTTCCTTCTCTGCATGGCTGCAAGTGAGAGGGGAGTCAGGCCATGTAGTACATGCAGCAAAGGCTGCGTCACTCTGACCCTTCGCCACAAGCAGCCCACTTAGAAAAGAAAGAAACTGCAGGACACATTCAGCCACGCGACAGCTGGGATACTAGAAGTATAAGACATCCATCCCATTAAAAAGCTTGAAGATAAAAATCCTCTTCTGGCTGCATTGTTGTTTCCAGGAACATCTTAAAGATGCTTTGATTTTTCATGTCTTATGTCCTTGTTATACAAAAGCAACAGAACAGCTCTCCACAGAAGCACCATTAGCTACTTAACACATCATGGTCAAAAATAATAAAACCTGGTTTTATGTCTATTCTTTGGGCCTGGCTCATCCAGCTATGCAGAGATACACCAAAATCCAAGGAATACCCCACCTCTGTAACCGCTTCCACGGAAGGGGCCATTGTGAGATGGTTCTATCAGTCAGGCCCATCACGATCACTTGTGAATTTCACCTGATTTCATCCTTCTCTTGAGCAAAACAGAATACGTGAAGTGCAGGCTCCAAGCTCATTACAGACAAGAGTTCAGCAAAGCTGCCCTGCTGAGCCACCCAGACGTACAACAGTGTAATTTGTTTTGGGAGATAACCATAAGAAACCCCATCCACAAGCCAGATTCCACCGCCTGAAGGATTTGTTCACCTATAGAAAAGTCCATCAAACTCAAGATAAGCCAGACCCAGACATCAGACCCAAACACACAGCACAAACCATGCAGTGTTTCCCTGCAGTTGTTCGTGTTGCCATTTTTCTGCTCTTTGCCTCCTGGCCCCTGGGCTGCTTTCTAAAAAAGTTCCACAGCGGAACCAGCCAAAGTTGAGAATTTCCAAGAGACGTGAAAATAGCAGAATGCAAATTTTGTGGAGGCTTGAAATTTCAAGTGATTTACCGGTGTCAAACCCGTAAAATCAATTTGGCAGGTGTTCGCTGGTTAAAATTAGTTTTAACTGAAAGCTGGAGGCATTATTGCGGGTGTCTTTGAGCGTTGTTTTGGATGCACGAGGCGTAAGCATGACTGTGTGCACATAGCGCACGTATGCACGTTCTAAAGCGTAATTCTTCTTGTGCGCCTTGTAACGCTTTTTGTGCATGCTCAGAGACCTCTGCGGACTGAAGCCGTGCGGCTGGTTACCGCAAAACTGCGTTTGCAGAGGTTTTCTGGCATTAGAAAATCCCTGCTTGCCATGGTCCCAGTGTGTGGTCAGTGGGTGACAGAGGCAGGTCCCTGTTCTGGGGCAGTGTCAATGCCCATAGGTTTGCTCCCAGCCGGGATGGTGGGGTTTGAAGAGCAGAAAGGGTGAGGGAGGTGTAATGAACTTGTGGCATATAAAGGCAAACGTGTTCTGCTCACCCTGGCCGAGGCCTGTGCTGCTGCCCCTCCAGCAGACCTGACTGCCTGTGGGGCAGAATTACTGCTCGTTCCTCCCGTCCCAGACACCGTTAGCTGCCCCTCCTGCTCCCGGTTTTTTCAGGCGTTTTGCTCCATTGAGCATTTGGGCTTCTCTGGAGGGGTGGAAAATACCTGTGAGAGGATGGAGGGTGGTACCCTCCGGGTAGAGCTGCACGATGCAAACCTGCATCTTCGGGGAGAGGGCCTGACCCTGCCCTTGCACAGCCAGCAAGGAGCAGCAGGGCTGGACCAGCATCGCTCAGCTGCTCCCTCCAGGGTCAGCAACAAGTCCGAAGGGCAGTGCAGGGAGCGCTTTATCTCCCCTTTGAAAATTAAAAAAGAAGCAAAAAGGGTTTGGTTTTCATTAATATTTTTCTTCAAAAGTTTTCTGGCTTTTCTTCCCTTCCCTGGCTTCTGCCAACGTTTCTTGGAGGGGGCGGGCGAGCGAGGAGCAGGGAACGTCTGGCAGGTTTTTGTTTTCAATTCGCACAAACCGATTTTTTTTTGTATGCGTTTTTTTTTTCTCTTTCTGGAAATTCGCTACAGGCAGACACTTCCTGCAGAAATCATCATTTTCAAAGGAAAACTATCTTGCAACCGCATTTTGTCCCTTTCAGTTTGCCCCGGGTCTGCAAAAACCCTGGGCTGGGCTGATTTGTGTTGCCGGTCCTGCCGTGTCCCAGCCACCAGCAGTGACCACACGGTGCTGCCACACCAGCCCTGCCTGTGCCCTGCCTGTCCCCTGCCTGCATCCTGCCCATCACACCCCTCCCCTGCTGCCCCATCGCTCCGGGGGGCTCAGGCTGGGTTTTCCCGGCTCCCATGAAGCCAGAGACACAGAGGGAAGCTCCAAGGGTGATGGATTTTTGGGAGGGTTTGGCCAAGAGATGGTTCGTTCAGCGCAGCATCCTGGGGCAGGGATGCCTTGCCATGGCAGAAGGCCACTGCAGATGTTTTACCAGCTGTTCACCTCTGGTTTTCTCCCTGCTCGCAGTGGCACCGCTGCCTCCCCAGTGCTCTCGAGGACAGGCAGTGACGTTTGCAGCCGGGAGGAGTGGGGGCATCTGCCGCTTGCAGACCCAGCATCAGCTTTGGCCTCTCCCAGTCGGGGTCCCCAGTGAGCCCCACACCACGTGCCAACAGCACCGGTCGGACATTGGCCCTGGGCTTCCTCAGACAAAGTTCTCCAGTCCTGGAGTCTGTGTGAGCCGGGGGGCAGCCAGGAATGCGAGGTTAAATAATTCATTCCTCATAAATCTTTCCTAGAAACATTTTTTTTTTCCTTCCCAGGGAGACACATTACCACCTCACACACGCAAACCTGACCAGGAATTATAAGAGCAGGTTTCTGCAGCGTCAAACTGGGCAGGGAGAAGGGGAAAGAAGGGAAGGAATAAAATATAGATTCTTGAACTCAGACCTGGGAAGCGGCAAAGCATCAATCTTGTTAAAGGACTCGTGTGGACTCTCCAGCCAGCCCACTTCATCCTGAGCCCTGACAGACCCCGATGATTTGTGCCTGCTCAGCAGAGGAGAAGTCCCATAACTCACCCGCAGAGACGGCGTGGGATGGAGGCGCGACCCCGGCCCCCGCAGCACCGGGACCCCCGCGCACCGACCGCCCCGCTCCACCCCCATCCCAGACCTCCAGGCTGGCACAAACCCCGTGTTTTCCTCCAAGATTTATGAGGCTTGAGGTGCTTTTAGACATTGCACAGTCCAGGTTATGGGGGGGGGCTGAAATTCCTGGCTTGTCCCGATTTACTGAGCATCCCTATGCTGCTCGCCCGGAAAACAGGCAGGGCGCCCATCCCCAGCTTTGCAAGCCAGAAGGATTCCTCTTTACACCCAGCCCTCGCTGAACGGGAGGAATCCTGCCATCGGTTCTGAGGGTGGCAGGTCGAGCCCGCGGGGCTCTGCGGGGATGTGCTGAGCATGGTTATCATCGCCGAGACGGACGGTACCGCTGCTCCGAGCCCTGCCCGCAGGCACCGCCGCTGAATCGTTGATTAGTGCAGAATCCTGAGCAAGGAGAGGAAATTCTCCCTGGAGCCCTGCCAGGCCAAGTCCGCATCCAAAAATACATCCTGCCGTCCTGCTCGGAGCCCAGAGGTTTTTTGGAAAGGAGGCTGCAGCTGCTTTGCATGCAAAACAATAATAGCAGCCCTGAGATCCCCGCATCCTCGCGAACAGTGCTGGAGTCACTTTCAAATCACAGCGTTTATTCCAAAAGAGAGATGGGGAGAAGAAAAAGAAAAAAAGAGACACACATGCACCACCATGGATCTGGCAGAAAAACACAGCTCCAGGGCTTCTGTTTGCCCATCACAGGAAGATTTACTAGGGGAAAAATATAGGCTGATTAATTATGCAGCCGGTTTGGTCCATTATATCATAAAACCCAGCTGTGTAGGACAACCTTGGAGATGCTACCTCTCCAGCATTATCTCAGCCCGGAACCAGGCGCCTGGAGCCAGAAGCAGCCGTCTCGGCACTGAATCCTCGCTGCCACGCGGAGCGATAGCATCTTCCGAAACCCACCTTTTCCATTTGAGATTAGGAGCGCGGTGAACTTTGATATTGTACCACCGCTAATTTCAATCGGCAGGCCCCTCGCCGGTGTCACCGGAGGCCTCGGGTTCATTCAGAGAGCTGCGGCAGCTCGCGAGGGGAGGAGGGAAAACAGCCAAAGACTCTCCTTGAATATTAATGAAGCATCAAAGCTTTTAGCTGCATGGCCGTGTCTGAGCGCGACTGCTCTCCAGGGCTCTGCTATGCTTGGCACAATAAAGCCTTGGTAATTATTTCCAATAACTAATTTAGATTATCATTAGCCCCACATTGGAGGCACAGAGAATGCTGCCCTTTCAAACACTTGAACCACTGAGCCTCAAAAATAAAACGTTCGCTCTCTGCAAAGAGATCTTTGCCAGCTCTAATAAATTAGAATATATTTGTGTGCGTTAGCGCCTGTGGTGGCTCAGGATAATGAGAGCAGGTTGTGTCTGGGAACGGAGGAGAAGGCGGCACCTCCTCTGCCCCCCCGCTCCGCACTGTGCACATTCCTTCGGGCCCCAATTTGTCCCCATTATCCTCCCGCACCCCCCAACCTCAAATCACCCAGGCCTGGCAGCCGACCCTGTCACAGCCACTAATAACCCATAAATCATTCCATGCCTTAAGAGACAATTTCTATGTGGTGTTACCAGGCTCCTGTGCCCCAGCCCTCGCTGCCAGCCCTGCACCGGGGGGCTCTGCACCCCAGGGGGATGCTCTGCCCCGATCCTGCTCCCCAACACAGCCGGGGGCTCCGGCAGCTCTGCCCACCCCTCCCTGCCCTGCCCAGGCAAAGATGCTTGTGCTGCCATCGCCTCCAGCCCCGTAAGCACCAGGGGGTCCCAGCACTCTGATCCCCAACACCACGGGGCTCCTCCAGCCACTGTCAGGCTCACAGAATCGTAATTTTGGTTGGAAGAGACCCTCGAGATCATGGAGTCCAACCGTTAACCCACCCCTGGCACTGCCCCGTGTCCCTGAGAACCTCATCTCTGCCCACGGAGCAGCCCGCGCTGCCTGCTCCCCCACTGCCACACACCCCGGGTCCGCGGAGCACCCCCCGGCAGAGGGGTGAACCGGGGGGGAGGTGGGAACGCGCACACCTGCACCCCACAGCCCCCGCTGACACCCTGCTTGTCCCAAGAGACAAGAACCGGGATGAGAGGAAACGGCCTCAAGTTGCACCAGGGGAGGCTGAGGTTGGATCTGGGAACAATTTCTTCCCCAAAGGGCTGTGGGGCATTGGCACAGGCTGCCCAGGGCAGTGCTGGAGTCACCATCCCTGGAGGGGTGGACAGACGGAGATGAGGTTCTCAGGACATGGGGCAGTGCTGGGGGAGGTTAACATCTGGACTCAATGATCTTGAGGTTCTCTTTCAACCAAAATGATGCTATGAAGCTTTGATTCTTCAAGACGAAGGCAGAGCTCTCGGTGCCCCCAGCCCAGAGCCGGCCCCGCACGCTGCAGCTCCTGCCTCTGCCACCGCTGGGGCCTTGAGACCTTGGGTGAATCACTCCAGCTTTCGCAGCCTCCGTTTCATCAACCGTGTCATTAGGCTAATGATAATTAATGCCTGCAAAGGGCTTTATGCTCTTCAGCTGGAAGGTGATAGTGAAGGGTAAATTATTGTTATTACCATAAACACAGGGTACCTACCACTTACCGCGGGTGGGACCTGCTTGCTGACTTGCCTCAGCTCTTCTTGGATTAGGACCAGGGTCAGGTGTGAGCTTCGCTTCCTCCGTCGCTCCCAAGTGAACCTGCTTTTGAGACAGGCATGGCTGGGGTCTCATCCTTTTTCATGCAAAGACTCAGAAGTAAAGGTCGAGCTCATTTTCTGAAGCGTGCATGTTGCATCGCCGCAGGGGTAGGATGGGAGAGCTTCCTCCGCCACCTCCATGCCCATTCTCCAAGGGGGTGATCACCTTCCTCCCACTGGCTTTGATATCTAGTGGTGGAACCAGCTGAGCTGCACTCCTTTAGTACATAAACACGTGTGTGTGTGCACATGGGTGCGTGTGCAGCGAGAACACACGTGTGCACTGAGAACACGCATGTGCAAGGAAATGCCTGGTGTGTTTCTGGTAGGGATGCTGCGGGCAGCAGGTGGGACAGCAGCGGGCGATGGGATGTGAGCAAACCCTTCAGTACTCCTCACTGCCCCAAGAGAAACCGAGCAGCTCCAGCTGAACCACTTTTCGCCAGCAGCTGGTGTGCACCAGGGCTCGCAGGTCCTAATTTCTTTCCGGACTTGACCTGAAGCTGCCCCTCAAATTAACCTCTGTGTGTTGCAAACACACTCATGGCACTATAAACATGGCATCTTCAAAGACCTTCATAATTTCCATCATTCACGGGTGGAGCAGGAGCACACGCTGCTCGGAGGGGTGTCCTGCAGCCCCACTGCTGCCCGTGCACCCCTCCTGCCTCCTGACCGCGGGGCCAGGGTTTGTGCTCTTAGTTCACGAGATCTAAATTGTTTTCTATGAGATGTAATTACCTCTCCTCCTTCTCCTTCCCGCCCTGGCTCCTCTCTCTCAATCCCAAAGTGATTTCTTCCAGCCTGTGTTAATGTTCTTGGAGGAAATGGGTTATCTTTCCTATCTTTCCATATGCGCAAAATCACAGCTCCTACCCCCCTGGCTCAGCACTGCATACTAATAGGGAGGAGGCTGAGATGGAAATGTATCAAAATGCAAGAACTCAGCTTTGTTTTTGCATCCTCAGAAGCCTTATTTTGCTTTTTGGGCCAAACATATTGTGCATTTTCTGTAACAATGAACTTATCACACTTATTATGATAAACTGAGAAAGCACTTTCCACAGCAGACTAAAATCCCGCAGATTGACTTCAACTCTCAAATATTTTTGGGTACACGCACGTTTTTCCATGGCTTTTCTGACAGGGGGAGTATCCTGTCTGCAGCCGGTTAATCCCCAAACGACGGGACCTCTCGCTGCTCCTCCGTGTCCGGGAGCCAGCAGCTGATGCCGTGTCCTTGCTCCCGGGCAGTGCCAGGGCAGCAGTTACCCTGCTCAGGACTCGTCTAGAACTACTGGGAAACGGCTCTTTTTCTGCTCTAGGATCAGGCCAGTCCCAGTCCTGCGACCACCCGAAGCACAGGGGCTTTTCAGCCACCCATCTGCCAGGACATCCCACCCAGCCCGTGCAGCCACCCGCTGAACCACACTGCAGAAATAATTCCCCGCTTGAACACCGTCCCTCAGGTTCCTAATGAGCAGGAGGCACGTTAGAGCCTCTGGAAAACTAAGCCAGGCAGACACCCTGGAGCTTTGGTGCCCGTGTAGCTTTGCTCTCTTGCTAAGCAAGATGAAACAAGAAATCTCACTCGCCTGGTGCCCCACCGCAGCTAAGCCACTGCTGCAAAATCCCAAGGTAAGCAAACATCTGGAAATTACAGCTGGAGCATCTCCCTGTGTGACAATCAATGAGGACAGCAAACACATCCCCTTGTATCCTGCACTGACCAGCTACACCCCAAAACGTCTGCGCCTCCTTGATGCACCCGCCCAGCACCACCTGGACCTCCCCATCACCTTTTACAGACACATTTCTCTGGACACTCGCATTCCCACCAAGCAATGTCCTACCACCTGTCTCCAGGGACCATGAGCAGAAATATGCTTAAAAACACACCAGATACAGCAAAAAAAAAGTGTTTTCCTTCATCCCACAGACCGGCAAACCTGGGAGGATGCTGTGTGGGGATAAATCCTCGGGATGCAGCAACCCGCAGCCAGCTTGTCAGCCAGTGCCTTTGAGCACATTTGGCGGCACGGGGAAATAACCACTGCGTGCAACTCTCTGGAGCTGGTTCCTGGGAAACGCGAGTGCCACGCCGTGGTGAGCGCCCGGGAACACAGAGCTCGCCCCACGGATCGCCCCAAGGGCAAGCGCTGGGGCGGCGGGAAGCTGCATTTGGGCACATCACCTCCATCCTTCACCTTCAGAAATGAAGCGTGCAGAAAATGAGAGCACAAATGCCTTCGCTGACAGGTTTGAATTAAGAGATTCCAGCTTTTTATAAACAGTCTTCAGATTTCCTGAAAGTTACAGTGCCGGGCATCATTTGTATGCAGGATGTATTCTGGCTCAAAGGTACCAGAACTAATGCTGTCCTGTTAATGAACTGAGTGAGTAATAGCCATGGGTATAGAAAGCTTATGTCTGAAACTAATCCTAGTTAATGAATCTATTGTTACAGGTATTAAATGGTGACAGGGGGTTTCATCCATCAGCCCTCCATTAATCACAGCGTCCCCGCCTATGCTTATTATTTAGAAGCCAGCAAAGGGATCTTAATGATATTAGTAATAGACTGGTTGCGGTACGTGACCTAGGACAAGCTGGGGATTTGAGGTGATAAGTGTCCGATCGCATAAGGCATTTTAGAGGTGATCCAAGCGGCTTTGCTCCCCATGGCATGTTATCTCGCCTCCGCCAGCTCGCCCTGCTCAGCGCGCTGCTGTGAGAGCATCGGCTGCAGAGCCGCGGTGGCCGCGCGGGGACCCTCACCCCGTCTGCTGCCGCGAGCGAGGAAACCTGGCGGCTGCAGGGGGGTCTGCCCGTGTTCCTCAGCGCCCCCCTCCCTGCAGACGCGCCCCAGGTGCCCGAGCGTGCGGGGGCACAGCACAGGGAGCGAGGGCCCCCGCGGGGCGCACACCGGGGGAATCTGTCTGCACAAGCAGCCAGGTGTGAGCCCACGTGCGTGAGCACAAATACCCACACACCCACGCAGCCTCGGAGCGAATGACTCAAAGGTTTCTCTGGAAAGATGTGAGGAGCATCTGATATTCTACGCTGATTCTCCGTCTGGATGCTCTCGGCACGTACAGGATTCGTCTCACCTATCGCGGTCCCCTAAAGTCAGGTCTAGGCAGAGATATTTCAGTCCAGCAAAGGGACTTCATCATCTCCAGGGCAAGGCAGGCTCTCGGAGAGGCCAGGACAGTGGCTAAGGTAAAACAAGCCACCAGCTTCAGGGCTGGTCCTTTGCTACCTGCCTGCCTTTGCTACCTGCCAGGGCTGGTGGGAGATGTCCCTGCCCAGGGCAGGGGGTTTGGAAACAGGTGATCTTTAAGGTCCCTTCGAATCCAGACCATTCTATGGTTCCACAGGGCCATCCTGTGCTGCATCGGCATCAACAAGCTGGGCATGGACCAGCTTTGGAGACCTGCAGGGCTGATCCATCTTTCTGTATTCCCTGCAAAGACTCAGAGCCCTGGATTTCCATGAAAATCCAAGACAGGTAATCTGCCACTTGGTTATATTTTTAGGTTAATAACAGATGTGTAAATATATATATGTCTCATCTTCACAGGTGTTCAGAGCCAGGAGCTCACCACTTGCCAGTGTTTAAAACAAGCCTGGATCTACCTTGATAAGCTGAGCGTAAACCCAGATCTAACCTGACACCTTGCCAGCCATGCAGACATCACCCTATCGCTCTGCCATTGGCACAAGCAGCCCTGTGTGGCTGGAGCACAGCCCCATCCCATCCCCAGCCCCGTCCCATCCTTGTCCCCATTGCCGTCCCATCCTTGGCCCCATCCCTGCTCGCTCCCCATAGCCTGCTCTGGCTCTACTGCCCAGGCGGAGGTTGCAGAGCTTCCCAGGACAGCTGACAGCCAAATTTGCCCACAAGCAGGAAGGTAACCCCCTCCAGCTCACCCCAAGCCTCCTGCCACAAGAACAATGTGTTTTGGGGGTTGTGCTTTGTTGCAGTGTTAAGAAACCATCTTCACTTTCCTGCCTGCTCCAGAGGGAGAAGATGAATGATGGCTCCAAGGGATGCATTACCGTAGTCAGGCCCCAAAAAACCAGGAGGCTGCCTGGAAAATCTTGTAACAATAAGAAACTGGCGCCTTTGCTCTGTCAGTCCGCACTCACAGCGTTCTCCCCTATCAAGAAGGAAACTGCCTTTATCCAGCAAGGAGAGCTGAGAGCCTCCCATCACCTGCTTCCAAGAGCTGGGGTTTTCTACAGAATCCCCAGGATTGCAGGGTCTGGCAAGCAAGACTAAGCCCTGGCCAAGGCTGGGCAGAGGAAGGAGCAGGGCCCAGCCTCCCCGCGCTGTGTGAGCCCTGGCACCGAGCAGGTGGGTACCTGGGCTCCAGGAGTGCCAAGCTGCTCCAGGCCAGCAGCCAGCAGAGGAGGAAAAAGGAAGGGGAGAGATAATTATTAGTGATTGAAACTGATTGCATGAAAGAAGGACAGATGTTTCTTGTTGTGCTTGTGTGCCTGAGGCTACAGAGCCATGCAAGGGACCAGGGAAAACTCCTCCTCAGCCTGGGAGTGCTGTGGCACTGAGCTGCATTCAAACGAGCACTGAAATCCAAATTTCCCTCTGACTCTTGCAAATTGGCACAGGATCTGGCTAAAATGCCCGTCTCCTCATTTCGCCCATGCAGGTAGGTGATGTCCATATAAGCACCCTCTGGCCATGGGATCCCCCAGCTGCCTCCCACACCCCCAGACATGCAACCATCCCAGTAGGGCCAAGGCACTGGGAGATGATGGGGCTGGAGACAGTGCAGCCAGGTCTGGCGAAGAAGGCAGAGGGCAGAAATTTTGAGCACGGCATCATATAAAACCACTCAACTGAAGGCAGGGAAAGCTCCTGGCCATCCTGTTGCTAGAGCAAAACAGGCTTTTGTACGAGAGCAGGAGGATTTACTAATCATCATCCTCCCTTGTAGCACCCAGGATGGGGCATCCTGCTGGTGTTTTCCTTCAGAAAGGATGGGCCAGCCAGGGGAAGATCCAGCTGGTATCCCCACCAAGCAGAGGAGTTGCTGTCGAGGGGACACAAAGCCCCTGTGGCGTGTTGTGTGGGCTGCAGTGCATGTTTAATGTTATAAAATATGTAAATAGAAGGCTTGTCTTAGCAATGTTACTGGTGGTGGTGATGTGCTTTTGGCACCGGTTCAGGTGGCTTCAGTGCCAAGGCAGGATGGAGCTGGAGATGCGTTAAGGCAGCTGAGAAGGGGTCTTGCCCAACCAGGAGAGGAACCAGCCCCCTCCAGCATGGTGTGGCTCCCTTGGGATGAGCTGAGCTCTTCTGGGAGCCACTGGAGGGACCATCCAGACTCAGATCTGCATTGGTCTTCCTCGAAATAACTGTCGGGCACCTCAGAGGGAGGCTTTAAGGGAGGTCTGTGAGGGGTAGTGGGGCTCAGACTGGTCTGGGGCTCCCTTGAGGTGGGATAAAAGGGCCATTAAATGGGTGAATGCTGCAGCAGACTGGGAGAAGGCGACGGCTCAGCCCTGGAGCTGCCAACACCAGTGTCTCCTGTCAGCTGAGCCAGAGGACCTGCAAGGGGTGGAGAGAGGACGGTCACCAGCCCAGCAGCTCCGTGTCCCCGGGGTGACCCCAGGGCTCCCCGAGCTCCCAGCAGAAAACGGCACTGGGTGCCCCTGGGCTGCACAGGGTGTGCACCACATCACCCGTGGGTGCTGTCACCCGATCCCTGGAGCTCCATCCCCACCACGGGCTGCAAAAGCCTCTGGCGTGGGGGGGTGAGGGTTGGGACCCCAGGCCGGGACCCGGGCTGGCAGCAGGACGGGCTGTCCCCCCTGCCCCCCCGGCATCCCGGCCCCTCCCGGGGCAGCATCCCCGGGTGCCCAGTGCCCCCTGGCGGGGACGCTCCGCCGCCGGGAGACACTCGGTTGCCGTGGCAACGGGATGTTCCGCTGCTCGGCGCCACTCCAGCGATGCCTTCGGCTCCCCCAGCCCCGGGCGGACGGACGGACGGGTGGGGATGGGGGGGGACGAGGCAAAGGTCGCACCCGGGTCCTCATGTCCCGTGCAAACAGCAGGGGCTGGTGCCTGAGGTGCGGGGGAGGCACCCAGCTGGGTGAGGGCACGGTCACTTCCCACTTATCCCAGCGTGAGCCCCGGTCTCCAACAGCCCCGCGTGGGCCTTTTCCCACACACAGCCCTGCTCCTGGGTGCCCCAGTTCCTCCCCCGCGGTCCCCTGGGCTGGCACTGCACAGAGGGAGGTCAGATGCTCACCTCTTCAGTTTGGTCTTTGTCACTTCAGTCCTTCTTGGCTGTTCTGCTCCTTTCAGGAACACCCATGCACATATGGCCCTTGGGGGCATCATCCCACCACATCTCCATGCAGCCTGACACTGCAACAAGAGCCCAAGTCAGGCTGTGTGTGCAGTTGCCAGTTTTGCTGACCTTCTCGCCCTCTGAACTGCCTGAAAGGAGCTTGGAGCCAGGGGGGTCGGGCTCTGCTCCCCAGGAACAAGCGCCAGGAGCAGAGGAAACGGCCTCAAGTTGCACCGGGGGAGGTTGAGGTTGGATCTGGGAACAATTTCTTCCCCAAAGGGCTGTGGGGCATTGGAACAGGCTGCCCAGGGCAGTGCTGGAGTCACCATCCCTGGAGGGTTGCACAGACAGAGATGAGGGTCTCAGGACATGGGGCAGTGCTGGATTTAGGTTGTGGTTGGACTTGATCTTGAGGTTCTCTTCCAACCAAAGTGATTCCATGATTTCCTGCGAAGGATAAAACCATTCACAGAGTGACAGAAGGGCTGAGGCTGGAAGGGACCTCAGGAGATGGTCTGCTCCAGGCTCTGCTCAGGGCATTCCTACGTGTGTTTGTCACCACGCGCACGCCTGTGCACACTCATCTGGCCTTGGTGTGTGTCCGTGTGAGCATCTCTCCCCCTGCAGCCCTCTGCCTGGGATTGCAGCTCTCAGCACAAGGCAGGCAGGCAGAGAAGTTCCCTGATTTGAAAGGGCTGCTTCTCCAGACATCAGAGCTGTCTTTGAAAGCACATGAAAGGCAGGCAGCTCGTGAGCAACCAAAGCCTAGCTCAGGGAGGCAAATGTCCTTCTGCACACCCCCAGCCTTTTCCTGCGACACGTGTGATCTTCCCCGCTCTCCTGGGCGCCAGGGTTTGAAAGGCTGCGATTGTACCGGGGGCTGATGGCGTTTGAGAGGATTAGGCAGCCTGGGCAGGGCCTGGCTGGTGTCAGGGAGCTGCTGGAGACACGTGCCGCACACCCTGCGCCGCAGGGACACCGGCTGACAGCCAGCACCGACCCCAAAGGCCTGTGTGTGGGGACATGGAGGGGAAGAGCAGCAGGGTCCCAGTCCCCCAGCTCCCCCTGCCCTGGCCTGGCCTTGTGCAGGGACCAGCAGCTGCAGCCCCAGGACCCCCCGCAGCAGGTGAGGGCTGGGCTGTGCACCCTGCTGGGCCAGGACAGCTTGTCCCGTCCCTCCATCAGGCCAGGCTGGCACCGAAGCAGACACGGGACACCCCTGGCAGGGAAATTGTGCCCTAGGACCTATGTGGGACGTAGGACCATGCACAGCCCCAGCCTCTGCCACCCACTGCAGCCCCCAGCCCCTGCAAACCCCCAGCTACCCACCAGCTCCTGCTCCAACCCTGACTCACCTCCTCTGCAGTCCTCCAGGACCAGAAATCACACCCTGGCCCAGAGCGAAGCTCTGACAATTATTTAATCATAACCAAAACCTTTCTGCAGGAAGTGTGGGGTTTGGGAAACCACTGCCCAATTTTTGTCCTGGTGTAACTTGGTGTTCCCGACTCTTCTCAAAAAGCCTCTTGTTCTTTCATCACTTCTCCCCTCACACTGGAGAATAACATTTTCACTCACACACTGAAATAAGATCCTGATGTTTCTGCCAGCAAGGCTTTTCAATAAGTTGCTTTTGTTCCTGGATGTAATTCCCTGGCAGAGTTTCGGCCCCTGTGAATTCGGGGGCGAGGGTGTGTGTGAAAAGAGACCCATTAGTGTCCTGCACCCAAGCCCATTTTGGCTGCGTTGTCGGAGCCCAGGTGAATAGAGGGCAGAGCAGATCAGAGGGTGAGCACAGACAGGGCACCCCTCAGTCCGGCACCGCAAGGATGGACGAGCTCTGGAGGAGCTGGGATCCCCAGGCTCAGTGCTTTGCAGCTCCTCCATGCACATCAGCAGGTCCCTGCAGAGCCCAGACCCCTCCCCAGCAGCTCACGGGGGGACCTGGGCTGTGTCCCAGCCCAGAGGGTTCTGGCAATGGGTGAGAGATGCCAATGTGTGGTGACAACAGCGTCCCTGCCTCAGTGGCACCCTGCTAAACGCAGCAGCAGAGCAAGACCCCCAAAGTGCTGCAGTGCCAGAGACGGGGTTTCGTTTCTGCGGCTCCCCAGACTCACTGCTGTCCCGCTCCAGGCTCCTGGCCAGGCAGGCACCTGGAAGCCCGGACGGTCCCAGCTGCCGAGCATCCTTCCAGGCTGCCGCAGCTCCGGGCCAAGGCGCCCCGGGGAGTGGGCCAGCCCGGGGATGCTGACAGCCTGCCAGGGGCAGCACGGAGCAGACGATTCCTGCCAGCCCGGCGGTCCATCTGGCAAACTGTGGAGCGGTTTGGCAATCCCCGCTCTCCAGCAACGCGTGTGGCAAGCTGCTGAGGGTGCAGCGAGCCTGGAAGCCGTGGGTGCCCATCTGCCAGCCTGGCAAGCTCTGGGCAGCAGAGGAGCCCCGGCTCCCAGCGTCGGGGTGGAGCTGGGAGGCAGGCAGAGCATCCCACAGGTCACTGCCAGGAGCTGCAGCGAGCTTGGCAGGGCCTGGAGAGCCCCAAATGCTGCCTGAGCCGCTCTCATATTTCAGGAAATCAACCTAGGGAGGAGGGTCCCTTGCCCATCAGGAAATGACAATTCTCCAGGCTACAATTGCAAAGATATCCTTGAACCACATCTCCAGCAAGGACATCGCAGCTCTGCACTCTACTGGTTGATGCACCCTGCAGGCTCATGGCCATGCACCATCTCCTGAGGCTCGTCTCCCCAAGCACAGAGCTTTCGGCATTGTCTCTGGAGAGCTGCTGCCCCGACAGCACTGCCCACGCCTTCCCGCACCCTCCCTGGGCACAGGTCACCCGTGACACTTGCCTGGCCACGGTGAACAAGTCCACAGCTCCCCATGAATTCCCATTTCAGAGCTCGGTGACCCATCTGAACTGTGAGGTCAGGTATCAGGGCTCAGTGTCAGAGCCGCTGGGAACACCGAGCTCCTCGTCAGTGCAGCCTCGCTGGGCACCACATCTCTGCAGGATTCCAGCATCTCCCTCTGGGTTCTTCCATCTGTAAAGCTGAATTTCGGAGGCACAAAAAATTGTTTATAAACAATAAAGCCCGACAGGGCCCGACAGAGCCTGACAGAGCTCGACAGGGCATGGCAGAGCACGACAGAGCCTGACAGAGCCCAACAGGGCCCAACATATCCTCGTATCCTCAGAAGTATCATGGCAGTTTTCCTTTGGTTTTTTCCAAAACAGCTCATCCTCTGGCTCAGACAGCACGTGGGAATCTCAGCTGGATGTTTCAGACAATTACGAACATCTGAAAAAATGGATGTAAGCGGTCTCTGGCGTAGGCTGCAGCCTTTCCTTAAACTGCTGATGGGTTACTAATAAGCGTCAGGATGTTAACAACTATTGCCCAGATGCTGTAAACTTCCCCCACACAGTTATCCTGAGGTTGGAGTTTGCTCCCTCGGGAGCAGAGGTGCTGGCGGCCCCGGGGTGCGGGATGGGGTGTTACCCCTGAGCAATATTTGCAGACAGAGATGGATCCTGAGCCCACGGGTCCCACACGGCTGGTGTCACCACTGACCTCCTCCCATCATCTGCCACAGAGGTAACGCTGCACAGTGCGCACTAAAGGACAAAGCTGGCATGGCCGTGAGTCCTTCCTTTGCTCGGTTTCAAAAGAACACACATTGCAAGCTAGTTTTTTTTTTTTTATCAGCTCTTGGAAACTGTGTCTCTTTCTACCTCCAACAGCCTGAATTCCTGCCCGCATTTCTTGTGGTTTCAGCTGGCTGCAAAAATAATGTACTAGGGAGAAGAAAAACCATTCGCTCCTCTCGCATGAACCACACTTTCCAACAACAGTTGCTAATAACTCGTGCCATGATCAAGCGTGTATAATTTGGAGATATTTCACCTTGTGAGTGCGCTGCCCCAGGTTTTGGGGGCTCCCACGGCCGGAGGGCAGGAGCTCACCCCTCCCTTTGCTCCAAACGGGAGCTGCCTGGAAAAGGTCTGGCAGGATTTATTACCTCCTATAAGAGGGCAGTAGGTGGATGCTCGCTATTATTACAGGCTGTATTTCTCTTCTGCAGCAAACTGCAGCTTCTACCCCCTCCAGCAGGTTGCTGCTCCCGTCCCTGGGCTAAGCCTAACGGGGCACTAAGCTCAGCTTGGGCTCACACAGCTCCAGCGCCCCCTGTCGTCCTCACCTGGCGCTGCAGCCGGGGGGTCAGGCCCGCTCCCGCTGCTTGATTTCGGGGGCGGTTTCGGGGTGCAGGAGCCAGCCCCGCCTCTCCAGGTATTGCCCATAGGGCGATGCCTGGTTTCCCTGGTCCTGCTCAGGCCACCCCACGCACTGGCAGCTCCCCCTGCTCCCATCACCCCCGTTTCCATCTCCATCTCACGCCCCGTCCAGCTGCTGCCTGCAAAAGCAGCACGCCATGGAGAAGACCTTTCATCCTTCTGTGCCGTGCATGAAGAGCTCCTTGACCCCAAGTCAGAAGGATGTTTTCTAGCCTTGCAGCTTTTCTTCCAACCCTCTTTTGTGCTCCTACAGGCTCCATTGGAGACCGACAGCAGAGCTGCTGCCGTGTTCCTGTAATAGCTTTTCCAATTCCGTGTGAAGGATCTAGGTCACTCCTGACTTCTTGCTATTCCTCTTTTATATACCCGACATCAGGCGGATGCACAGAATGACTCTGAAGACACCCCGAATGATGCTTTGTGAGACAAAGGCTCTTGTTCTGGGGAATGTGTTTTCCTGGCTCCCAGGTGAGGTTTTGTGGATGGCTTTTCAAACACAGCGGCTGGACTGGGACTAATTAATGATCCTGATGGGTTTGCAGCACTAACGTGTCCTGCACATTCCTTTTGTCATCTGCAAACGTTACTGTATATTTTATGATTGCCATCTACATCTTTAATAAAATTACTCCAAAGCTCTGTCTTTATAATTTGTAGTCCCAGTAGGAACAGCATCTCTCCTTCCTTAGAAGGGAACAGAGCTGGTGAGGGGCTGGAGCACAAGTGTGATGGGAGCGGCTGAGGGAGCTGGGGGTTCAGCTGGAGAACAGGAGCTGAGGGGAGACCTTCTGATCTCTGAACTGCCTGAAAGGAGCTTGGAGCCAGGGGGGTCGGGCTCTGCTCCCCAGGAACAAGCGCCAGGAGCAGAGGAAACGGCCTCAAGTTGCACCAGGGGAGGTTGAGGTTGGATNATTCTGTGATTCATCTCACAGTGCTGGTGTTGGTAGGGAGGTCTGTCATGAAGCCAGAGACAGCTGATGAGGCCTGTTAACCCTCAGCTACACAGCCAGCTTAGAGCATTTAATTATTTCCTTGGTGGTAGCATTTCCACATTGGCTTGTATTCAGTCTGCCGATCCGCACAGCACTGCCAAGGTGCCTGCTTAAAACTGCTCGGACTTGGCCTAGTCCAGCATGGATGTTTTCACCAGCCTCGATCTCTCACAACAAAGACCATGGGTTTATCCAGCAAGAACTACTTTTCATTCCAAAAGCCATTAATTACATTGTTTAGCCAATGCTTAGTTGTAGAAACTCAATTTTCCTTCCCAGCATTTGATCTGGGTTCGTGGCTTCCTTTCTCCAACCGTCATGACCATTTTGTAATCCCCCAGTCCCTTGGGAGTTTCCAAGCTTTCAAGACTTGCTAAATCTCACTATTCACAACTCAGCTTTCCAGCTAAATCCCCTGTGAGTCCTGGTTTTAGGTTTTCCAGAGTGTCAACTTGAAAATATTCCATGTCATTATTCAGCTAGCACCCTCCTCGGTGCAAAATGACGGGTTTTCCAAGGACAACCAGCCAAACTGGAGCAGTACTTAGATGAACTCATACCAGATTCACAAATAAGTCTCCCAAAAAGATGCATACAACCTTCCGTCACTTGTGGACTCTACGTTCTGTTTCGTTGCTTGTGTATTCTTCAAATTAGCAGAAAATAGGTTTGTGGGGTTTGTTTGGGGTGGTTTTTTTTGGTATTCTAAAAGGATATTCTATTCCGAAGGAACTAGAAAGGTGCCACACTCATTGGGAGGGTGATCCCAGCCAGCAGCCCATGGAGAGGTTAGTGCCAGGGCTGGGTTAATGTTGGACTCGATGATCTTGAGGGTCTCTTCCAACCAAAATGATCCTATGACTCCAAGTGACCGTGTCCCAAACCCTTCACGTCCGCTGCTCCCTCCCCAGCACAAGGCAGCTCAGCGCTTCCCCGCAGCCCCAGTGATTGACTTCCCCACGCTGGGAACCTGCGGCGCTAATGACCCATCGGCAGCAGCTTGTCATGTCCCGGGGAACGGCGTTTCCTCCCGAGCCGTGGATCAAAGAGGACGCTCGAGTCGTGAATCCCGGTGGGAGGGTGAGAGGTCAGCTTGGATTAAGATGTGCAGTAATTTGTGAAGGGTACGAACAGAAGAAACAAGCTATTAGGGAAGGTATTTGTGGCTGGCGGGATTAAAGAGCAACAGTAGGAAAGGTTTAAAATAAGCTAGGAAGAAAGGAAATTCAAACCCATGTGAGTCTATTAATAGACATAGGGAATTTATTAACAGCCGTAGCAAATCAGGTGTTCAATAACTTTCTAAGTTCTGCTTTTGCTGAGAAACTGGATCATTTTTCTTGTAACGCGTAAAGCTGATGAAGTACTTGCAAGGTTGCTATTAGCCAAGAAATTTAAACAATATGCACTCAAAATAAACTTATTTTTGTAGGCCTGGAGAAGCCAAACAGAAGCATCCCTACAGAGCTGATGGAGATATATAGCAGGCTTTTGAAATACCAGACAGCTGCTGAGATGGGAGGTGCTGGTATTGAGCTATCATGAAAACATGAACTCACATAATTATGGGCTGGCTAGTTTGACATTAGAATAAGAGAAAGATTTTTTATATATATATGTAGCCAAGCTTGGTGGGTGCTAAGTAGCAAAGATGGGGTGGATGGGATGGACAATCATGCTCAGGAAAGCAGCAACTCTGGTAAGAATAAGAGGTGAGCAAAGCAGACCTGAGCTGCAGGAGTGACTTTTTAACAGAGATTTTTTTGCTTAAATTTGGATGCATACACTGGAGAGGAGCAGGTACGAACAGGGAGTGCGGGCCCTGGACATGGCACGGTGACACCTTGGCACTTTGTACCCAGGCTTGGTGTCACAATGGATGTGGAAAAGACAGGAACAGTTGAAAAGAGCCATCAGAAAGGAGAGAAAGAGAAGTAAGTTACAGTGAGAAAATTTGTTCTTTTGCCTCGCAAGGAGATTGCAAGGGGAGGGGGTTAGCAGGGGTTTGCAGCGTGCAGCCTGCTGTCCTGCAGGCTGGCAGGGAAAGGCAGAGCTGCCTGCAAACAATTGGGAGACGAAGCCAGAGAATTTCCCACAACCAAAAGAGGTTACTTGTGTTCACAAAATTGATTTTCCAGCCCATGAAGTCTTCAGAACAAAACCAGACCCTTTGAGGAAGACATACCCCAGGTAAATTCAGCAGCTGGTCTCAATATGAGACTGCCTTGGGAAAGGGAACGTATGGGAGGTCCTGCAAGGTGATCTGCTGCCCATCAGGGCTTTCAAGTCTAAATAACCTTTTCTCCTGCCTCTTCAAGACATGGGGAAGAGATTCCCACCTCCCATCTGCAAGGGAGATGTCAGGTCAAACAGCATGTCAGGGTTACTCTGTGTTCCTTTAGATCACCCTCCTCTGCATCTGTCCCTGTGCCCTGTCATCAACTTTTCATTAAATGTCAGACTTGGGATAAGAAGGTCGTGGTCCATGAGATGTTAAGGCTTTTCTTCTAGCAGAATATGGTCCATATTGATATAATCCATGCCAGATTCAGGATCAATTTCTAGCAGAAAACAAAGTAGATGATATAATAGGAACATTGCAAATAGTGGGAACCAGCCTAGGAGGAAGTTTGGTCCTGGATTGCGGAGAGGGACTAACCAGGGAGGAGGAGGAAGGGGAGAAGAACAGACAGCAGGAGGATTTCTTCCCAGTCACCTTAGCTTATATTCACCCACATCCCCTCCTTCTGAAGGTTCCTGCTCCAGGGTGTCTGACACCACATGCACCAGGGTCTCAGTGCCCTTTTGTCGTCGTTAGCTCCCGGTGCTCATCGTGCTGGCGCTCTGCAAGAGCTGCCCCAAACCAGACTGCAAATGTGCTTGAGCTTTTTTGGCAACACTTCATAATAAACAGCAAACCATTTCTGCGGCTCGTTTCCATTGTAATATTAATCAAACTGAATTCCTGCGGTGCTCATATGGATGTCATATGTAAATCCTTCTGAACTCGGCTGCTGCTAACTCTAAATTAAAGTCAATGGGGAAATTTCTCTCCTTTCTCCATCTTCAGTTGTTGCGCATTTATTCCATTCATGAAATCCTGATTATTTTGGAAATGAGGAAATACCAGAGTTGATGAAACCCATGAGGAACATTGACAGTACTTCTGAATTTACAGGGAAGGTGCTCAGATGCCGTGCTGATAGGCAGAGCCGTGAAGCCCTGATATGGCAGTGAACATACCTCTGTGTCCTACCATCACACCAAGTACTGCACATCCTAAAACAAAATCCCTCAGCAGCATTTCCAGCTGTCCATCCCCTCAATGCCAGTATTTTAGGAAAAGCGGGTTTCCAGGCCAGTGCTCCTCCTCAGCAGTGGTGGGTACCACCATTCAGAAGAGAAAACTACAAACAGCAGTTCTGGAACAACTCCTTCTCAAAGAGTTTTCCCCCAAACCTTAGAAATCCCACTCCATTTGATAAATACGTCTTTATTTATCATTTTTTGTAGGGACAAACGGGCGAATACAGGTTGCATTTTGCTCTGAGAGTGCCGTATCTTTTATTTCCTGGGAAGGGGGTCAAAGCTGGCTGGAAGGGCACTATGGGGCTGTGTGCAGGGCCAGGTCCCGCTCGGGGTGGGAGGAAAGGGAATATCTGAGGGCTGGTTGTCTGTCCCCAGGGTCGTGCTGCATGGGGTCCACCCTGGTCCTGGGCATCTCCAGTGGGGACTGGGGCAGGCGTGGGTCGCAGACATGGATGGACATCACCCTCTGGTACCCACAGTGTCCCTGGGGAGCACTGGGGTTTATCCCAAGGTTGGGGGAGCATAGTGGGGGGGCTGCCCTGTCCCAGAGGGTCCTGAGTGGGCACAGAAAACTCTGTCCCCAGGCTGGGGCTTATGGCGTGGGTCTGCCCATACCCACTGTGTCCTGGGTGGGCGTGGGGATATCTCTCCCCAGGCTCACACTTGGGGTCTGCCCCATGCCCAGAAGGTCCTGGGTGGGCACAGTGGGGTCCGTCCCCACGCTGGGGCTCACGCCGAGGCTCTGCACTGTGCCCAGACAGCGGGGTGAGGCCGGGGGCTGTCCCGGCGTGAAACGCGGTCGCGGGTGGACACGGCGTGGGGCCGCCCGCGCTGCTCGGAAACGCTCGGGGGGAGTTCGGGAGGGCCGAGCTCAGCCGAGCCCAGCCGAGCCGAGCCGTTCGGCTCGGCTCGG